>OX419583.1:11417197-11839615 GCA_948473455.1 Teleiodes luculella
GCATAAGGGTGAGGCCACACGAGCGTAATTTTGTGAGTCGTGAGCCGCCGAAATTCAGTCGCGCAAATTCTGCCGGCAGAAATTCAGTCGGGACCGCCACACGAGCTCAATTTTTTCGGTCGGTTATAGGGCCGCCGCCGCCGGTGATTGTATAGTAAACAATATCGATAACGATCCGCGGGAAATATTGCACTATTATGCTTTACATTTATTTAGCCACGATGTTGCCTCGGCGTAAAATAGGCTGCCGCATGCAACAAATGCCGCAAATAACATAAAAATAAAATTTGTAGCATATCATCATATCATCAGATTTAACTTGCGAAAAGTGTTGCCCCGGCGGCGTGTTGCCCTGGCTTTTGCTAAAATATTTGTTTATTAATTATGTGGCATGCGACAACTGTTGCATGTTGTTGCCCCGGCGTAAATTGGGCTAAAAATCTTATTTATTTTGGAAAAGAGCGTGTTGTGCTCCCAAAATCGATATCTGGGGTCCCCAGTGGTACCCGATGACGAATCTAAGGTCAAAATTGGAAAAAATGGCCGCCATTTTGAACTTTTTTTGTTTCTGGTCCGATTGCTTCCAAAATCGATATCTGGGGTCCCCAGTGAACTCCGATGACGAATCTGACATCAAAATTGGAAAAAATGGCCGCCATTTTGAACTTTTCTGTTTCTGGTCCGATTGCTTTCAAAATCGATATCTGGGGTCCCCAGTGAACTCCAATGACGAATCTGACATGAGAATTTAAAAAAATGGCCGCCATTTTGAACTTTTTTGTTTCTGGTCCGATTGCTTCCAAAATCGATATCTGGGGTCCCCAGTTGACTCCGATAACGAATCTGACATCAGAATTCCAAAAAATGGCCGCTATTTTGAACTCTTTTGTTTCTGGTCCGATTGCTTCCAAAATCGATATCCAGAGTCCACTGGAAACCCCATTTTTTCCAATTTTGATGTCAGATTCGTCATCGAAGTCCAGTGGGGACCCTAGACATCGATTTTGGAAGCAATCGGACCAGAAACAAAAAAGTTCAAAATGGCGGCCATTTTTTCCAATTTTTATGTCAGATTCGTCATCGGAGTCCACTGGGGACCCCAGATATCGATTTTGGAAGCAATCGGACCAGAAACAAAAAAGTTCAAAATGGCGGCCATTTTTTGCAATTCTCATGTCAGATTCGTCATCGAAGTCCACTGGGGACCCCAGATATCGATTTTGGAAGCAATGGGACCAGAAACAGAAAAGTTCAAAATGGCGGCCATTTTTTCCAATTCTGATGTCAGATTCGTCATCGGAGTCCACTGGGGACCCCAGATATCAATTTTGGAAGCAATCGGACCAGAAACAGAAAAGTTCAAAATGGCGGCCATTTTTTGCAATTCAGATCTCAGATTTGTCATTGGAGTCCACTGGGGACCCCAGATATCGATTTTGGAAGCAATCGGACCAGAAACAAAAAAGTTCAAAATGGCGGCCATTTTTTGCAAATCAGATGTCAGATTCGTCATTGGAGTCCACTGGGGACCCCAGATATCGATTTTGGAAGCAATCTGACCAGAAACAAAAAAGTTCAAAATGGCGGCCATTTTTTGCAAATCAGATGTCAGATTCGTCATTGGAGTCCACTGGGGACCCCAGATATCGATTTTGGAAGCAATCGGACCAGAAACAAAAACATTCTATATCTACCACGAGATTTCGTATAAACTAAAAAAAAAACTAAACCCAAACCATCGATAAACCAACTATCGATATTGGCAACACTCGTCTATTCCCTCGCCCCCCTCTGCCCGCTCCACCCGACCGGCAGAATTCTGCCGGTCATAACGTGTGTGAGCCGGCAGACGACTGAAAATTTGAGTCCGTGTGAATGAAACAGGGGTTTTGTATGAAACCGAACGCGGCAGAATTTACGCGACCGAATTTCTGCCGCTCACGACTCACAAAATTACGCTCGTGTGGCCTCACCCTTATTCTTAAAGAATTTCATTAGTAGGTAATAAAAAAATTCGATGTACTTTCAAGAAATTTATTGTACAAAAGTGATTGTTGAACTGTATACATACATAGTTATAGGTACAGACAGACTTACACTGTCAAATCGTAACATGCAGATTTGCATAAATGCTTAGAGGAGACATCTCGCTCCTTCTAGTTAAATCAGATCCTAAGACATGCATTATAGGCAGAACTTGATATACAAGACAATAATACTAAATACAAAGAAAACCACAACTTTGTTAGTGGGTTGTTTATTATTTAATTAGGCTATAGTCTAAATGTAACTGAAAATTTAGTATTGCTTTGATATCACTTCTTTTTTAGCTTATTCTGGCCCATTGCAAATCAACTTGTGGTATTATTGCTACATAGTAACACAGCAAACGAGGTCTTGTATGTTTTTATTAATGACAAGCTTGTTTGGTTTGAGGTACTGCTGCCTGTTCCTCTTTTTTTCGTTGCTTCTCTCTCATTAGTTCCGCATCCCTAGAAAAATAAAAAGATCTTGAGTAAAAATTATGACAAATCACAAATATCAATATTATGTAGATTGATTCTATATATAATATATATTTTTTCTGAAATAAGAATATACTTTATTACACCCAAGATAATACAACAAAACATAATTACAACAACACAGGTGTACAAAAGGTGGCCTTATTGCTAAGGTAGCAAGTTCTATCAGGCAACCCTTTAAGAAAATTAAGACAATCTTGATTGTTAATTTTACCAAAATGCAATATTCAACATGACATAATACTGTATAAGCAGAGATTCATTGAAATTGAAAAAACATTATTTATTTTCATGGATAAAAATTATTATTTTTCTAGATATTTTGTAATACTACCTAAATAAACACTTCAGTCTTTGGAGTTCTGTATTTGCACTAATGAGGTTGGAAAAAAGAATAGAATTGTTGTAGTAGAGTATGTCTAATCGCATTATAAACAGAGCAGGTAACAAAGGATGTTGTAGTTGTAGAGTTACACTGTGTATATATTATTACTAGCGACCCGCCCCGGCTCCGCACGGGAAAATGGTTATTGTGGGTTATCCTTCAGTATATTATGCATGTATTATACATATAAACCTTCCTCTTGAATCACTCTATCTATTAAAAAAAACCGCATCAAAATCCGTTGCGTAGTTTTAAAGATTTAAGCGTACAAAGGGACATAGGGACATAGGGACATAGGGACAGAGAAAGCGACTTTATTTTATACTATGTAGTGATAAATAACCAGTAAGGGATTTCAATTCTTCACCAAATATTATTAATTGCTCCTGATGAAAGTGATCATACCTATGTTTTCTTTCGGTCAAGGACAGACCTGTCTTCTCGCTGGCATTTTTCTTCTTTTGTGTTTCCTGTTGCTTTTTCTGGTTTTTGGCTCGAGCCAGCTCTCTCTGATTGCCTCCTGCAATTAAAAATAAAGTTTATGTATTGATAATCAATTACAAATCCTTTGTTTACGTTCAACAAATGACATTCTAACCTATTATATTTTCGTTTCTTAGCCACATCATGCATCGTCATATAACCAGCATTTCATAATTATAATGATTTAGAGGACATTACATTTGTAACCGGATTGATTAAAATTTTCATCATTGTAGAGTGTCGTCATTCTAGCACGCCTATTAGCGAACAGTCATTACTATTCGTTCGTCTAGAACATTCGACAAAACGAAACTTAGTAAAGAAAAACACGTAACAAACACATAATTTGTAATATGAACCAGAAAAGTACATTCATTAGTAATCTGGCATTACTTACGGGTCATGACGATTTGATGATTATCACAGCACCAAAATGTAAAATACACAAATTATGTCGAGCGAGTGGTTACAAGTAACGGACGATACGCTATTTCGGCCGAAACCTGAGACAACGCACCGCCCTTCCTTTTGCCAATATAAAATGAACTATGAAAATAACTAAAAGAGAATCACTATTTTAAAATCCACCAGTCAATTGTCCAAAACTGCCACACTCGCCTGCCACCACACCGCACACAAACATTAATACAATATGGCGGACAAATGCAATGCATAGACAATACTGTCTTTTTTTTTTTGTTTGATTTGATATTTTTTTTAGTTTATTTCTCCCTTATGAGAAAGGCAAAGGGATCAAAGCTCATACAACCTAGTCTTAAGTAATAATAATAGGATAATGATCTTCAGTTTCATTTTGTCGTCTTTGTCATAATAATTTCTTGTATCCTATGTATTTAGTAGTCTTGTCTCGTTGAACGTCTTCAGTAGTGTTGTCTTATCACGGGATCATTGAAATGCAAGGGTAGTCCTTACATTCCAATGACATCGGAGTTCAACTCGGGGTATCAAACCAGAAACAGCTAACCACTCATTATTTCTCACTTTCATTGAATAGTTCTTCGTTAACGGCACAATATCGCACTAATTCCACCATATTAACACAACAATTACCATGAAAAACTAATTTAAAAAGGACGAAACAATGAACCCGTCATTCCTTCTCGATTCCTGCGTAAAACTCTGGTTTGGTTTGAATCGGATGAGAGATGGATGAGGGTACACTAGGGTAGGGTAAGTATGATATGACTCGAATCACTCGTCTTATCAATCAATCAATCATCTTTGGGAAATTTAAACTATAACCACTATAACACCAGATTAACAATGACGTCACACACTTTGTGTTTTTGGCAAAATAGCTAATCCACTAAATAGTTTGAAGTATAAAATCTTGTTGATACATTTTACGAAGTTGCCTAGACCTATTTTTAAATTTCCCAAAATATCACCCAAGTTGCGATCACACGACACGACACGCACGCACGACGTGTATATTTTTATATTTATGGAAACAATTTCCATTATAAAATTAGTTATATTAAAATTCCTTAATAAAGCAAGGTTTTTTATTTCTTTGGTCAGGCTTTACATTGCTTTACATCATCATCATCATCTCAGCCGAAAGACGTCCGTCTGCTGCAGCTTTACATACTACCTACTAATACAATACAACGTAACGTCGTATCGTAAAGTAAATCGTACGTACGTAATAGATAGACTCTAACTCTACGCACTCACTCATTATTACTACACTACAATACAATACAATACAATATTCTTTATTGACAAAAGACACAGCATACAGAAAACAATACAGAACAAAACAGAAGAGTCAAAAGGCGGCCTTATTGCTACACTACCATCCGGTTCCGTTTTTTTTCCGTCCGAGACAGTTTATGGCCGTACATACGTACATGTACACAAATAATTGGGTCGTACATTATAGTCTCAAAATAAGTGTTGTCCATCCATGTTGTCTTGTCAGTCAGTCAGTCAATCAATGTCAATTCTGTCAAAATGTCGGTCAACGCTCAAGCTGCTCAAATGTTGAGCAATAATGAAAATAATAAAAAGAACGACAGAATTCTCAAACCGTTGTTCCCAAAACAAGCAGAATGTTCATATGTGTCTTGTTATTGGTAAGTTAGTGCACCCTCCATATGCCTTTAGGTGTTTTAATTGAGATTTAACTCAAGTGCTTTGTTTCGCATTTTCAATTTTGTAGCGAGGAAAATGTTTGGAAACTTTGCCAAGACGTTTCAATTAGGGTTCCAGAAGAATTGGACAGGTGTTATGTAGTATTCATCTCGAATCCTTGCCGTACTGTGCCTTTGTGGAAACAAAGGGCTGGTCGAGAGGAGGACCGTCTTGTTATATGGGTGTGTATCTACTTGTTGTTAATCATTTATTGTTGTAAGAACTAGGTAGAGTTTTAATTTTTCATGACCCGTTTTAACTTTTTCAGGATTACCATGTGATATTTCTTTATTCTTGGGATGTCAAGACCTGCCTAGTCTATGATTTAGATTCGGAGTTGCCTTTCCCTACATTCTTCCATAAGTATGTGACAGAAACTTTCCGTACAGACCAGGTTTTAAAGTCGGACTTTCACAGGTAATACATATTTTATGAACTCCTAGTATTCCTTTTATATGAAATTAAAAGAACTTGAATCAATACATTGTTTTATACTATCCAGATTCTTTCGTGTCGTGCCTGCGAAGCAATTCTTACAGCATTTTGCCTCTGATCGTCGGCACATGAAGAGACCTGATGGGTCATGGATCAAACCACCACCTCCATACCCTGCAATCTGTACATCAAGTAAGTTCATTTAATTATTCTGTTATATTGATTAATTTTTCCTACTAATTTAAAAATAAATCATAATTAACAACTTTGTAGTATAAGTCACACTTTTACTCATGAATACATCAATGCCTGATAAAATTGTAGGAATATAAAATTACTTTTGTATTTCTTGTCATTCTTGGTGTGGAATAAAGTATATTTAAGGTTGCCTGGTAGAAATTGCTACTCAGCAATAAGGCCGCCTATGTACACTTTCTATTATTTTTTTTGAAGTTTACTGTATTGTTTTTCTAGTGTGCATTATAGTATATTCTTTTCTATTCTGTAAATAAAATAATATGTCTTCTTAGTATATATTTTCAATGTAGGAATTCTGGTCTACAGAGATAGAATTTATTTTATAAATTTTCAGCATCTACACATAACCTCGATGAGTACATCAACATGGATCTTGGATCTGGGCCGGGGCAAGTTTACAACCTTACAGATTATGTTCAACGATTCTATAAAATAGAAAAGTAGTACAAAGATGACCATTTTAGATAGTGTAATGATTTTGATTTACTTATCAGTTGAATAACCATCACAATGATGGCATCGTGATTATGTTTTAGTAATCTTTTGTTATTTAATATTTAAATTTTGTTTCCATTACTGTTTCATACCATTGTATGATTTGTTTTTGTTTTTAATACAAACTATGTCACTTACCTACTTCTTACTCGTTCAGCCGAGGGCACATTTTCATACACAACCAAACACATTTATATTCATGGTGAAACCTTGAAAGCGAAATTAAATTATAAAAGCACATTGAAAAATATACCCTTTTCATGCCTTCACAAAGCAATTGTTTGGCACAAATAATTATAATCTTCTTCCACTAGGCTTATTGTTCATGTTTCTATGTAGGTTGTTATACTTACTATTTGTTCAGTATGTATTAAAATTAGTTATGAAATTATAATGTATTAAACATGTTTTTAAATTACTAGTAAATTGTTTTATACCTACATGGGAATGTCGAGCATAAAATTTATTTACAAGTATTTTCTTGAATAAGTACATAATATAATTAAAATATCCAATAAACATACTTCTATTTATAATCTTTTCAAAGTTAAGCAAAATGCTGATACTTACTATAATAGTGTAAGTTTAATGATAGTTAATGAGAGGGTAGTGCTTAATATTTATACATTTCAGTCAATTTTATGTAGTGTTTTTGAATGTTCTCCATATTTTTTTTACTTGTTGTTTGCTGTAGTTGATATATTTACTCTCATTTTTGACTGAGATAATCCTTATTTACGGATTGTATGATTAAGTATTAAGTTTAAGTAAAACTTTATAGTAACGAGTGTGGCGACGAAGTAGCTTTTGTATGTTGTTAAATCTTTAAATAATTTTGTAACAACTTTTATACACTCCTTTTATCCTTCCCAAGCACCATTAAAGTAAAGTAATCAAGTTATGATTATGACGCTTATAAATAAATTCTAGTTATTAAGACTTTTTTAAAACAAATATTTATAGGTATTACTTATACCTCCATTCATATCCAATGAGATTAGGAACATTCAATCCAGAAAAAGGCAAAAAAAAGCAGTTGAATTTGCTGATCTATTTACTAGAAAAAGCAGTAGATCAGCAATTTAGTTATCCTTTTTAAAAAAGGATTCATAGCTAAAATAACTTCTGATATTTCTTTAGCTTAAAAATAATACTGTAGGTATATAATTTGTTTACGAATTTTAACTTTTGATAAAATGATAAAAGCTTATTGATTTAGCTGTTTATATTATAGGTGCACTACAATATTTAAGTGAAATTGCCAATTTCAAACACCTATTTGAAACTTTTGTGTCTACCAACACTAAGATTACCTATGACTACCTGCCTATAGAATAGATCTAAGGATTTAAATGTCAGTAGTAGTTTGACTTAATATTATTTACTATTTTTTTTTAGTATTTAACAGCTTGAATAAAACTATTAGAATTTGATTGCTTTTACAACTAAAAAAATCTAACTGAAATATCACAAAAAAATAACAAACAATCGTTAAAAAATACATACATTATTATTATCATAAAGCAAGCATTAAGGCATATATATAGCTCAGACCCTTCGCTTCCAACTTCTGTTTAAATATAATCGTATCTTTTATACGGGTAATGAAGGGCCGAGGCGTTGACAATATATTTTTTGCGTTTGATTAAGCTAATAATAATATTTATTTAAGCATCAGCACCAAACTTCAAAGGGCTAGTAATTTTCTATTAAGACAATCATAGTTCATTTTATTTGTAATGAGTGCAATCATTCATAGTAATATTTAAAGGAAACAAAACATTAATAAATAAGTTATACGTGACGTTGACTGTATATTATTCATCTGAGTTATTGAATCATTGTTATTTTATCGTATTAATGTTTGATGTAGGTAGTAAAAACTTTTACCTATCTAGTCATAATTCCTCTTCAAACTTTTAATAAGGTCTCCATTGTACCTACTCTTGGAGATGTCGAAGAAATTCGCAATGATGTCGTTTATAATGCATGAAAATCGTAATGTAACATAATTGAAAAAAAAAAAGTAGTACTGTATGGTCAAAATTTAATAACATTCGCGTCTGAGATTGAGCGAGATGCAATTGCTTTGACATCACCGTGACTAGTTATATTATATCTACTATTATAAGACAGTTTTTGTATCGTGTAGTACTATCGTCCGAGGCGTAGCTGGATGCATTATGGGACCAAAGTATGAATAATTGTGGTGAGATAAACCCTACGTCGATTGTTTCAACCGGGGGCTGGAACGTCCCATCGGTTACGCCTTAGTCCATTTACCCACCATTGGTTGAAATTAAAAAGTTATTGGCTATTCAAGAAATGGGTGAAAGAAAATTTAAAGTTTCACTACTTCCTTATTCGGGAAGAATTCTGATTTAGAGCCCTGATAACTGATAGCCAATAGATTGTAATTTCACCTTCAAATGATACCTTCCTTCTACGCCTTTTAAAATTTTATCTATTGACTGACAAATTGTGAGTGATATAATAGTGCTTGTGCTTTTAATGTACCAAGTTACACGTTTTTTTAATTTAAGATTTATCAAAGCTAATAAAATACACCACACGCTATTTAGATTTTTATTGAAACTGGTAAACCCACATAAAACGCACAACATTTATATAATATATAGTCAGAAATATCAGGTACTAGTATTATTACACTACTAAAGTTTAGTAACTAAACTAATATTGCTAGGCTACGCAAAAAAATTTGCTTACTAAAAAGGGATTTTTGCTACGATCAATAGAACGAGGTAGGGTCTATAGATTCTTATAACAAAATTTAAACAGGAACTTGCACTAAGTGCCACTAATACATTTAAGGTTATTTGCGACAAAAATAAAAACTAGAAAATATTACCTACAAGTGCCTACAAATTATTTCTTTGGATATTGCTTGTGATCTTTAAAATAAGTATTACGGGACGAAAAATAATATCACAACACTATTATTTGGTGAGAATTTCAGCTCCATTCTCTGTTATAAGGATGGTGTGTTCGACCTGTGCTGCTCTTGAACCGTCTTCAGTAACGGCAGTCCAGCCATCTTCCAATACCACAGTCATTTCTCCCCCGTGAGACACAACTGGTTCTATTGTAAACGTCATGCCAGGCTCCATTACACCAGGGTATCGATGAGGTGTGTGCCTGTTGTCTGATATAAAAATAATTCATAAGTCTTAGCAGTGCAGAGTTATCCCAACACCTCCACCAATCATGGAGATACGGGTCTAACCAAAGACAGCTGATTTTTAAATTAGGGAAAAAAAAATTCGCTACTCACAGAAATGATAAATCTCAGGGGGTCCGTGGAAGTATTCTCCAATGCCGTGCCCTATGAAAGCGGGTAATACTGTCAGCCGATTTTTCTTTGCGTGTCGCATAATCCGTGCTCCGATTTCATAAAACGGCACATTTGGTCCACACCCTTTTATAGCCTGATAAAATTTGAGTAGGTTAATAAAAACATTTTTACACGTATAGTAAATATGTACCTACTTTTAAAAAATAGTATTCCGTCCACGTTTCTTTTCTCGCCTTTTTCTTAGGTATAAAAAAATGACTCTCATTTAATTTAATTCAGACACCTCCGAAGCTTTTTCTTATGTTGAAGAGATGTCTTAATTCCCACTACTTGGAAAAAAAGGTTGGGATCGCAGTAGTTCACACGGATAAATGCTGTTGCCCAGTGGTTTTAATCACTTCGTTCCAATTCTGTTTTTTCTGACTGTACGGAAATGTATTTTCATGTCATGGCCTCTTTATGGGCACATATTATATACACTGGTATGACTTTCTACTATTAGTACATACGAACGATACTTACCACATCAAGGCATTCTTCTGTAACACTAACAAGTTCCACACCTCTGTCATCTACGTCGCCAATAAGAAACGTTTTAGAACAATCTCCATGAAAGCCTTTAAAAAATACCTGAAAAATTAATAATGATTTATTTAAAGAATAAAGGGTTTGTACTTATATAAAACTTGAGAAGATGGGAGGACGAGCTAAGGGTAACTCTGGGACCGTTCTGGACAAGAGTGGCGCGGGACAGACTACAGTGGAGGCAGTTGGAGGAGGCCTATGCCAAAAGGCACACAGAATGCAGAGATATTTTGTAAAAATAATTAATTTAAAAATGTAAACATTGTAAAAAAGATTCTGGAATAAAGGCTATTATTATTATTATTATTACTTATATAAAACTTATATTATACTTGCATAGATATTTTATAGCTCGCTAGTTTTCCGCAGTTACATTTTTTCTCGTCCGAATGAGGAATTTTCTCGCGGTAAAAAGTAGCATACGTTACTTTTCAAGGTTTATTCTATCTTAAACCAAGTTTAATTAAAATCGGTTCAGTAGTTTCGGAGCCTATTCAATGCCAACAATCAAATCTTTCCTCTTTATAATATTAGTATAGATGTCGCAGTAATTTGGTTAATCTAGCCAATTGGACGCCTAGGCCGTTCATTAGACGCCGGCATCCAATTGAATTCCTAGGCCGATGGTTAATAAAATCACTCAACGTTTAACAACTTTATGTATTGAAAGTCAGCCATAGATATACCTATGCTCCGATAAAAGGTATGAATTGTATTATGAACAGATTAAATAAAAATCTGTAAGTAGACTAGGTAAAGCATAAGCAGAAAGAAAGAGTAATGAAATAAACTTACTGTAATATCCACATTGACTATGTCTCCATTCTGCAATGGTCTCAGGTCTGGTATGCCATGCACTGCTACATTATTAACTGATGTGCATACACTCTTCGGAAATCCCATGTAGTGGAGTGGTGAAGGGTAGGCTCCTGCATCGATTGCAAGATTGTGTACCAATTCATCTATCGAATCTGTGGTGACACCTGGCTGAATAATAAAAAATATTTAAGTTAAGAAATAAAACAATGAATATGACAGTCAATTATTATGTATAAAATTATGTACAGATGGAGAATGCAGATACAGTAACAGTGGAGTGAACCAACTCCATTTTTAAAATAATATGTCGAATTACCGACAATCAGTCCACGGGCCTATGCTATGTCAGTATGCCAGTTTATTGCTTTTTTAACAAATTGCAAAAGTAATTAGTTTTCTATTAAACAAGAGATGGCGCTACTGATTATTGTATATATCGTGGTATATATGGATGTTTGTTTGGAAGTCACACAAAAAATAGGTACTGCATCAAATTGGATGCAGTTTTCAAAGTAAAGTATCCTGGATATCTTAATTATGCTAATTTCTACCACAACAAAATACATTCCCACAGGAAAAATGTTAGGAGCCATGAGCAGAAAGCTAGTATGTAATGTATATATATCACCTGCACAAACTTCCCCACTTGTGCTAAAATGTTTGCTGCCAGCTTGCAACTTCTTCTCATTCCTCTAAGTTGGTTTACATCTTTAATTTCTGGTAAATCTGGTACAGCTATCTTTGCTTGATTAGGTTTAGGTGAAGCATAGTCAGGTTTTTGTATGTGGTCTGGTACAATTCTGCTAGGGGTTGTTTCAAAAGGTAGCACCTTTTCATAGACACCAAATCGCATTCTGAAATATTTTACAGTTATAATTATTATTTTGATATGGGGTATGGCCTCACCACAAACACAGTTAACACCCAATTCTATGAATAGAATAAAATATAGATAAAATAAAACCGAAGTGAAAATTTAACAAAAAATAGTTCACAATATTCTTATATAAGCAGCATAATTTTTAATGTAGCAATATCTTACAGGCACACATAATATTTATTGCAAACAGGAGTATAATATAAAGCATATAATATAAAGCAAGCAAAATAGAACATTGGACAAGGGGGGATATCTATGAGTTATGTAGGTAAGTATGTATAATGTGATCTTGAATGTGGCAGGATTTTTTATTTCCACATTTTCTTCTCTGTAAATAAATATTTTTCTTTTTGACATAATGCTGATTGGAAAAATCTATAACATTCTAAAAAAATTCTTTCTTTGGTTTAAAAAGACTTTCAAAGTACACTATAGATTTCAAATGGTATTTGAAAATTAAATAGGTATGGTATAAAAATAACAACTTAGATCTAACAAATGTTTTAGTAAGTACTACATAATTATATAAGATAAATATGTGTAAGTTTAACTGTTAAATCATTATAAAATTGGTGCTGCTGGTTTAAGTATGATAGTAAAATGTCAGAGATTTTAAATCCGTTCATTGGGGAACCATCTCCAAAAATATGTTTAATTGACATTTTATTATCACTTAGTTTACTCTATACATGCAAAGGATTGGGTTATGTAGCCAATTATTTGTGCAAAATGAACTTACATTAGCTGCTTCTGGATCCTGGGGTTCAGAGCTTTAGGTACTCTCATGATTTACGAAACGACTTACATTACAGGTGGTAAGTAGGATATCCTTGAATTTGGTGCATAACCTCTAATTATTTCATATCAACTTAAACTTCTAATAAAACTTTCAAACAAATACATGGAGACAAGGTCTTTGAAATAACTACAAGATTTTATTCACAAAAGGACAAGCGGAAAAACTTTCAAACTTTGTTATGAGCGGCAAAAACTGATGAAACACTAGTGGGTGAATCTCTAACTATTGCTTAGCTTACACATTTGTTCTCCAGAACCGTCCAAATGAACCTATTACTTTTGTTGATAATTCCATGTTAAAATTATTAGATAATATTGTGAAAAAAAAACAAATCTCGGAGCGAGCAAAGAAGTCGCGGAAACCGGAAACGAAAATGACGACGACATTGACGACAAAACCGATACGATACTTTTTTACATCACATGTTGTTATGTCATTGATAAAAAGAGAGAGGTTTATACAATGTCACAGTATAAATATAGTATGTACTACCACAGTATAAATATAGTATGTACTACGTACATTACAGTAGGGTAACTTCGCGGTTTTCTGGGATTGAACGAATGAATGAATGACTTGCTGTAGGGTTGAACACTGACTGTTTTTCTTGACCACTTGTTAAGTTTGCAAATAATTACATAAAGACGTAAAGCCTGAACGAAGAAATAAAAAACCTGCTCTGGGGGCGCAATGTGTATATTTTTACGGCTATGGCAATTATAAAATTAGTTCCATTGAAAATCCACAATATGGCGAGGTTTTTTATTTCTTTAGTCAGGCTTTATTAAAATGATTTATTTTGAATATAACAGCATTGAAATAAACACAATATTTCAATCTCTCGCGCTTTATCCACAGAAGAGAAATATGTACCTCTGACTCCGATTACTTTAATAGATAGCTACCTGTACTACAAGAAGTAGGTAGGTACATTCTTATTTACCAGTTACTAAGTTTAAAAAAACCTCAAAACACTAATACATAAATTGTAAACAATAAATCTTAACCTTACCGACTCACTTGGTAATTTAAAATATGAGATTCTGGTTTATTTCTTGATGAATATAAACATCCATACACGGAACAATATCTCCTGTAATTTGGCATTGTTTTATTATTTGTTTCTCTAAATCTCGCAAAAAATACTTAAATAGCTATTTTACGCCCGTTTGAAAGAGCGCGCTACACCCCTGACTGTTGTGGGTGCTTGCACCCCGAAGTACCCCGAGATTTCGAAGCGCGCCAAAATGACACTTTTGTATGGAGTTACACTACGGTATACGGTGGTTGAACACTGCTTGTTTTCTTGACCACTTGTTAAGTTTGCAAATAATTACTTTAAAGTTTAAAGTAAAGCCTGGCCAAATAAATAAAAAACCTGCTCTGGGGGCGTCACATTTATATTTTTACGACTATGGCAACAATTTCTCTTATAAAATTAGTTCCATTAAAATTCCGAAATATGGCGAGGTTTTTTATTTCTTAAGTTGGGCTTTATTAAAACGATTTACTATGAAAATAACAGCATTGAAAGAGACTATATTTCAATCCCCCGTGCTTTATAGAAGAGAAATATATACCTACTGAGTCCGATTACTTTAAATAATAATAGCTCAAACTTCCTGTACTACAAGAGAAGTAGGTAGGAACATTCTTATTTACCAGTTACTACGTTTAAAAAAACCTCAAAACACGAATATAAAAATTGTAAAGAATAATCTTAATAATAATAGACTGACACACTTGGTAATTTAAAAAAATATTGATTTCTTGATTAATTTAAATATCCATACACGGAACAATATCTCATGTTATTTGGCATTGCTTTTATTATTTGTTTCTCTAAATCACGCAAAAAAAATTAAATTTTGATTTTACGTCCATTCAAGAGAGTGCCACAACCCTGGCTGTTGCAGCCCGAAGTACCCTGAGATTTCGAAGCGCGCCAAAATGACACTTTTGTATGGAGTTACACTACGGTATACGGTGACAATGTGTCTGTAGTGCGAAAGGATAACATGAAAATTCCGGAAATCCATAATAGAGCTGCACGCCAATTGAACTAGAAAATGAATCAACTCACATCTTAGGAAAATAAAATACTAAACTTTGAATAACGGCTGTACTTTGTATTATTTTGCCTATTCCCAAGATAGAAACAATAACTAAAAAAATTTTTGTGCCACTATGGTATGGTCTTTTTCTTTGAGTGTGTGTGTTTTGTTTGTTTGTTGTTGGTTTCAAAGAGGTTGGTTTGGTTGACTGATGCCGAATTAAATTACATTTATTGAATAAATTAGTAAAAATACTTAATAACCAGTTGAAGACACTATCGGTGATTGTAATAATGTCTCAAAGTAAGTCTAAGCTAACACGAATCCGTTTTTTTTGTTCATTGTAGAAGTTTACCATTTTGTTATCCGTTACTGCTGCTATTTTACAGACTCTGAAAAACCTACTCAGGATGTGGACCCCACTGGACCGGCAGCTCGCAAAGGAGTGCTCATTTCATTCCGAACTGGTAAAACAATGGAAATTCCTGAAAAGGACATTGTACGTAATCATAACCTATAATAACATTTAATTAATATTACTATTTCAAATCGCATTATATAGAATATACTAAACACGGCAGTTAAAGTATTGCCATCAACTAATTTCCTGTACATATAGTTACAAATTAAACTAATGGAAAATTTACTTTATCCTAAATTTACTTAACTAATCAATTCAATGGGTTATCTTGATTTCCGTGGTTTAGAAATACCAAAAAACAAAGACTGGATCTCATCTCAAATGAACAAACAAGTCTAAACTATAACAAATCCTATTATTGTAATAAACAAGTACCTATGTTTCTTGTTTCAGCTTGGTCGGTGTAGGTTTGTTGGTGAATTTGAGAAGTTGAATCGTATTGGTGAAGGCACTTATGGTATAGTGTGTAAGTAATTTTAAAAAGTATCTTTTGTACATTTCTCTACGTTGATATACATATTGCTTGAATGGCTGATCGAGTTCCACCTTACAATACAATACAATATACTTACATACAGATACCTATTTATTTGTGTGCTAATTATTTACAAAACACAGCTTATATGGGACACACAAAGCCTTTATTTTTTGTTATAATATATGCCTGAGCTAAGCATGCAATAGTATAAGCCTGGCTTTGCCTAATTTCATAAATTAAATATTTACAAATGAACTCTCTTAAAATGATATTATGAGTATATCTATCGGCTCCTCATAAGAAGTACACTATACTAATCTTTACTATCTATACTATTATTATAAAGAGGAAAGATTTTATTGTTTGTTAGTTTATTTGCATTGAACAGGCTTCAATACTATAGAACAAATTTTAATTAAACTTGGTACTAAGATAGAAAAGCTAATTAAAGATATACAATAATTAATAATAAGGAACAATGTTTCAGACCGAGCAAAGGACAAGTTAAATGGCAATATTGTGGCACTTAAGAAGGTCCGAATGGATGTTGAGAAAGATGGGCTTCCGCTAAGTGGACTCAGAGAGATCCAGGTCCTGATGTCTTGTCGGCACGAGAATGTTGTGCAATTGAAAGAGGTTCTAGTTGGCAGATCTTTAGAAAGGTAAAAAAAGGCCCATTACCCACACATTTCTGCTAGTTCAACTTTTTTATGTCAAGCGTCCAAAAGTTCCATTTTGCACAATTACATCTTTTTATTTGTTGATTTTACCCTCAAAAACCTCAAAAACCTACATTCTAATAAGCTACAAAAATAAGGAATTTAATCACACAAAGTGTTCATAATATGACTTCTGGATTCAGAAAAGTTGCAAGCAATTTGGTAATATGTTTATTTATAATGAAAAAATAATAAAAAATCCTTTCACAGTATTTTCCTGTCAATGGAATACTGTGAACAAGACCTGGCATCACTCCTGGACAATATGTCATCTCCATTTACGGAATCTCAAGTCAAGTGTTTGATGCTGCAAGTGCTGAAGGGACTCAAATATCTACATGCTAACTTCATCGTGCATCGGGACCTTAAGGTGTCTAACTTATTGCTCACAGATAAAGGATGTGTTAAAATTGGTAAGATTACTTTGTTTTTTTTTTTAGTGAGATACTACTGTGTGGAGCTCGGAAAACGCTCTAAGATCCTTCATGATGTTTTCCATATTAACGAGCTAGCCCAAGGTCCAAGGTTCTCTTGAACCACCACCCCTCTCCTAGCATGGATATACTTCAGGGTAGAGCCGTCCCCTCCTTCACAAGTCTGGTGGAGCTTTGATACGTTGATTTTGCGATATTAACTTGGGTCAATAAAAAAATAGAAGAACAGATGACGCTTTAACGTGCTCCCACACCTCCAGGTGTTGGTGGTTTAGAAACATAAACAATTATAAACATCTGGTGTGGAAGCTAAAATAATAGAAATGTTTCCAAATGTTTGGAAATGTTTCAAATACAATCAAACACATTAAAAAGACAGGAATTTATGGAATGATCTAAACTGCAGAACTGTTAAAAACATTTCTAAATAAAACATTTGGTAACATTTGGATGCAAAACAAAACAGTTTGAAACTGTTTACAACAAAAAAATGTTGTTTGTTCCAGCGGACTTCGGTTTAGCGCGTTGGCTAGGGGCCCCTTCTCGGTCGGCCACCCCGCGCGTGGTCACTCTGTGGTACCGAGCGCCGGAGCTGCTTCTGCAGTCCCCCAAGCAAACACCCGCGCTCGACATGTGGGCGGCGGGCTGCATACTGGGGGAACTGTTAGCCAACAAGCCCCTGCTGCCCGGCAGGACCGAGATCGAACAGCTAGAGCTCATTGTGGATCTGCTTGGTGAGTTTTTTTATTGCCTTGCTGTACTTTGTCGCCGTTCTTTAGCGTGATAGTTTCCAGGTTAACCTACCTCAAACCCTGCCCGGTCCACGTGTGACAGACATAAATTTGTCGTGCGTATTCTCTTCTCCTATTGGAGGATATTTCAATATGGCGGGTTTCTCGCGCGACAAACTTTTGTCATAGCACTGCATGTTACGGGGGCAGGTGTCAGAATCATTGAGCCGCCTATGGCTTCTGACATGGCTCATGTAACGACTACATCCGTAGATAGTAACCGGGACCAACGCTTTTACGTGCCTTCGAAGCACGGAATCATCTTCCTTTTCGGAAAATCAGGTGATTCAGCCTGCAATGTCCTAAAAAAACTGGGGAAAGTCTCACAAAGTGATATTTGTTCGACGAATCCTCACCGGGATCTCGGAACTCGGAAACTCCGTAACGTCAGGCGAGCTTCTGACCACTCGACCACGGAAGCTGTGGCCGTGAAGTTCCTGGTTTGGAATTTCTCAGCATCTTTTGTTGAGGCTAGCTAAAACGTCATTTATGCAAATGGTCAGTTTGTTATTAGTAAACAAAACACACATATAGGTATGAGTAGATTTAGATCGGAGAATGTGTACAGTAGCCAGCACATGCGGCTTAACACTCGCACTACGAAATTCGCTAGTACTATTATTTATTCTGTGCCTCTACTGTTATTAGGAACGGAGCAATCAAGTTCCAAGAATCCACCCGCATGTGCTTCTTCTTCTTATCAAGTGGGTTTCGAGGTTAACCTACCTCACAAACCCTGGTGCTGGAATTGTTGAGCCGCCTTAGGCTTCCGACATGGCTCCTATAACGACTACATCCGTAGATAGTAGCCGGGACCAACGGCTTTACGTGCCTTCCGAAGCACGGAATCATCTTTCTTTTCGGACAATCAGGTGATTCAGTCTGCAATGTCCTAACCAAACTGGGGAAAGTCTCACAAAGTGATATTTGTTCGACGGATCCCCACCGGGATTCGAACCCGGAACCTCCGTAACGTCAGACGTTGCCCGCATGTGCTGGCAAATGTACATAATGCGTTCCTACTAAAAAAATGATTAAAATATTCTGTACAAATAGAAGCTCAATATTTGTAGATAACATGTCCAGTTATCTATCTGAATAAGAAACAACCATAAAACTATAAACCAGACTCAACAAAATAAAGTTGACAAAGGCATTACATTAGGCAAATGAAAATGAAACAAAATAAAAATTGGACACACGAAATAACTTTTAACGGTCGAGTGCGGCGTCACTTTTAAACAAGCTCAGCGTCCAACTTTTTGCGATACTAAAGTGCTGGCAATATTCCAGTGTTGTCTTTCTAAATAACACCTTATTTTCGGGGTTGGTTCACTTTAAGACATATTCTTATCATCCTACAGTCAAGTGCAAAGTAAAACACGTGCATCGCGGTGTGTTCCGACTGTTAGACCGCAGCGGATATTTTACAAGTAGAAAATATTAAAGTTTTATTATTTCACATATATAATACATATGTACTAAGTATAGTATAGGTTGGTATGTAACGTAATCATGATTTTCTAGTCTGTCTCTGCCTTTAAGCTATTGCTTGGTGGGAATTTAGAACAAACTGATGTATGGGCGTACGTCATACAGATGAGTTATAATTATAACTATAACAATAACAAAATGTATATACATTTGTAATAGAGATATCTTTTTGTATCTTTGGCCAGTTAAAAGCGTGTCCAGTGTTTCATTGGTCTAAGAAAACAAGGTTTAACCATTAGACCACGTGACTGACACGAGCCTACTTCATTTCTACGTCATTTTGCCTATTCATCCTGTCGAATGCGTGTAATAGACAAGGATGAACAGCGCAAAATGACGTAGGCTTGTGTCAGTCACGTGATTTAACGGTTAGACCTTGTTTTCTTGGACCAAGATAATTACACTGTCCACGTTCAGCCTGCCCGCAACAGTCTGCACAATTTTCGGGAAATAGATGTATTTTTAAAATTATTTTTTAGGCACACCTTCTGAAGCTATCTGGCCCGACTTCGGCTCTTTGCCGGCGCTGCAAAACTTTACATTAAAACAGCAGCCGTACAACAACCTAAAACAGAAGTTCCCGTGGCTGTCGGCCGCGGGGCTCCGGCTTCTCAACTTCCTCTTCATGTACGACCCCAACAAGCGCGCCACCGCTGAAGAGTGCCTCCAGAGCTCCTACTTCAAGGAACAACCGCTACGTAAGTCTCATCACTATAACCACACATTACTTATTTATTACCATTAATTATTGTCGAGTTGTTTGTACTTCTGCCGTAAGGCGAATATGTCATAAAGCGATTCTGCCCTGAAGCGAATCTGTCCTAAAGCGAACGAAGGGATAATTCCATAAAAATCGAACTAATAAATAAATCGGTCAATTGCGAACTCGCGTGGAGAGGGTTCCGTACATACAAAGTTCTTCATCATCAGTCTAAACAACTGGACTGATTGAATTGTGGTCAGTGACCCTAAATCACAGACACAGAAAACGAAAACCTATTTGACATTCTTACAAGCCCTTTCATTTGATATACCACACGATATAGTTCGCAAAAGTTTATTTTTTCTAAGCCTAATTTACCACTCAAAAGTGGCATCCATATTTAAAATTTATCATTTGATGATACACGTCCTTTTTTGTGTCTCGGATTTACATAAGTGTACCAATTTTTTTGTTCATGTGGTACGGAACTCTGTAAAAAAAGGCTACAAAAATAATATTTGAATAAAAGTGTATGTTTGTCATTTTGGGTCAATAGTGTTTTCTTCAAAATCTATTTTGCGAAGCTCTCGAGATTATTATCGTTCCTATCTCTGTTCTAGCGTGTGATCCGAAGCTGATGCCAAGTTTCCCACAACACCGCAATATGAAAGGTCAGAAGACATCCAACCAACTGAATATTCCACTGTCAAACCTCAACACAGGCGCTAACGACCAGACTAACAACCTACCGGCCATATCTGATCTGCTGGGCTCCCTCGTCAAGAAGCGAAGGTTGGATTAAATAATAAGATACTTAATGATATTAAATAGAGATAAGTTCTTCAATAAACTTGATAAACGAAAATATCACTTTTATTTTAAATATCATCAAAAATACACTTGCTTCACCAATTCAGTAAAGATATTGCTATTTTTTTTGGAAATGTAACATTTTTTGTTAATCCGTTGACGCGTCTTCGTCTCCAGACAGACCCATCGCCTGGCCAAACTTCTGGTACTTTTGGAGTATATGTTCGTTGCTTTTAGCCTTCTTTTGCTCTTTCTGAAGAAAAGGAAAGATGCTGAGTATAGTGTAGCTTATTTTATATAGTCATACATTAAATATTACAGCTTAAATAACGTAGTTTTTGGTATAAAGTGTAGTGTACGAAAACAAGGGTTATGGTGATGATATTGCCATTCCACTGGCAGTCCATATCAGAAAGACGACAAAGCCAGATGGCGGGAAATTCGCCAGCCCCACCGGGCCGGCAAGCCAGCTGGAGTGCACTTATACACGTAATACGGAACATACTTCTTCTTCGGTTTCTGTCAATAGCATATTATGTATGAGTTATAAGGAAATACACAACCAAGCCAACAAAAGACTAAGTGCAACTATTTATTGAAATTATAGTGCCTACGTTGCGTATTGATTGCGCTGATTCTAACTCTAGTTCTCTATGAAATATGTTTGGTACCATTATAAAATGCAAGCATCTAGCTAAAACTGTCTCACTGAGCGAATGGCGCCGATTCTTGTTATTACGCTCTTTTCTTTACGTCCTTTTCACGCCTTTAAGAATAAAAAGGGACAGGAGATTTAATTATAATTTTAACTTAGAGACGTTAAACATCGACTTAACGCGCCGATTGCTTAAAATAACGCCTAATTAAAAAGAAAAATAACGCGAATTTTTAAGTTTAGTGACTTGAAAGAATACCAACAATATGTTATGTTAACTACAAAACCAACAAAAAAAAAACGTTCAACAATGACCCCCTCCTTAAGGACATTCCTTATGGAAGCTGTCCAATTGGAAAATTGTCAGGTTGGAGGAAATTGTCCGTACGAACCGGAAGTTGCCAATTTTACTGTATGTTGGATTAAGGTGTCCCTAGTTACAGTTTTTGAGATGGCTCAGCTTCGAAATCTTACTTTGAGCAATAATAAATAATAATATGTCCTTATTTCCAACTTCTGTGTGTGTCGTATGAGGTGACTAATGAATGCGTGACCTAGGGAATGGGCCAGAGCTTGCTTGACCTAGGCAGTCAATAACAACTGCGAACTCCAACCCGTCTGACAATCATAGGCATTATGACCTCCAGACTTACAGAAAGGCCTTCATTTATAGGGTGTAGTTTAAAGAAGTATTTTAATTTTATTGAGGACTATTCCGTTCGAAGCTTATAACTGCTAGAATCCTTATTATACTTTAGCCTAATAGAACAAAAAAATCGAGGAAAAGGAATAAAAGTTTATTAAAAATTTAATTCGCGCACAGACATTATATTACGGAATTATTATTATATTCACGCTGAATCTACCGCATCAGTACTCACCAGTTCTCTTTCTTGTTTCTCGATCGTTCTCAAGGTGCGGATGCACTGCGAACACAGTATGATGTCTTCCATGTGATTTATAGTTTTTTTACGGTGCTGGTGTTTCAATCTGGAGAAGAAAACTTATTGGTATTTGGGTAAACGTCCTAATAAAATCTCAATTATATTTAATAGAAAGTACCAGTATGAAAAAAGATTTTTTTTTACGTTCGTTTACCAAAGGAACAGGACTATACTTTTGCCTTTGAATATACCAGACAATAGCAGTAGGTAGGTGAATTACATTGAAAACAGCTATTCGCTATTGGGTAATTTGTAATCACTGTTCAAAGTAAGCGTTCAAGCGATTATCAGGTTTATTTGCAGCCACCCAACTTCAAACAATGCGAAAGCAAATTAGACAATCGAAGCGGCAAAAATAATGCAAAGTTGTTTTTGCTGCCGCTCTACGACCACAATGTATTATAAAAGGAGTACTACGGCAAGAACTTGAGACAGGACATAGAGACATTAACTTTTATTTACATCGTACGTAGCTAGTTCAGCATTACGATAGCTACGACGGCCGCCTACGGTTAATGGATGCTACGCTGCCGTAGCTTGGAGGGGTTGTCTATTCACTCTAGCTATTCGATTTACTTTTTTAGTACTTGGATAAAATAACAAAATTATGATAAGCAGGTAGGTATTAGTAATCTAGAATAATATAGAGATAAATGACGGAAATAGAACAAGATGACGGAGACTTCACCTACAAGAGCTCGGCTTGACAGGAAAAAGAAGAGTTTAGCAGAAAGACGTATAAATTACTAATCATAAGTTTAGAGATTTGAAAAGTAGGCATCGCTCGCAGAATAATGGACTTTTAAGTACCTAGAAATCCTATGATCTATTATGAAAATGATTTTGAATGTCAATTTTTTTTTGTTTGTTGAGTATTTAGTACAGTTAAGCACTTACTGTTTGCCGCAGTAATCGCATTGCATTTTGTCGGTGCGATGGGTGACGATGTGCCAGCCGAGCTCGTGGTAAGTGGGGAAGCGCTCGCTACACCTGGGGCACTGGATTTTGCCTTCAGTTCTTCCCCCATTCGCCTGGTGTTCCATCAACTCTTGCGACGTGTGGAAATTCTGGTGGCAGCTCATACACCTTCACCAAAATAATATAGTTAAATAGTCAAAAAGCCTCTGTATGGTTTTTTGGATGCTATGAGCAGCTTCGGTTTTGAGGCAATACAACACTTGCTGTATCTTATTCTTCGTTCGGGAGAGATTTTGCCTTTATCCTCTCGATTAGCAGCATGGAACGGTTAATCAAGTGAATATTGTTATCTGTGCCTTGGAAAATTTATCCGTATTCTTTGGGGAAAAATATACAGTCTTAACGATAACATTGATTTAGAAATAACCTTAAATAATCGTTATTATAAATTTCATATTGCTAGTGATTTAGCCAGGCCAACTGCTAAATCATATCAAAGGTACCGACAGTTGTCAGTAATATCACGCTGACTATGTACCACCCACATGTGCCATGTTCAAACAAGTTTTCAAAGCAAGTTTGACTCGAACGAAAATCTGGAAATCTGATAGACTGCTGGCCTATTTTCAAAGTGAAGTTAATAATTTTGATCGTTACATTTACGAACATATTGTGATGCTTTAATAATAACTATGGAAATAGATACCTATATGTACCTATGTACATTACTTAGTTGTTGTTTTATTTCAAATTACAAGGAAATATTCAATGATTTGTTAAATTAAATATGATTAAATTTCGGTTCATTAAGTACGAATCATCTTTTTGTCTGTCTGCCTAAAATAAATAACGTATTCATACCTCTTTCGCGACATGACAAAAATATAAAACAATAAAAAAGCCTTACATGAATATTGACGGTTGCAGGTGGTAAGCCATATGCTCGATGATTTTCTTTGGGTAGAAATAATGGAATTTCTTATCACAGCATGTCACATAACCTGGAACTCCGTGTCTATCTTTGTAATGTTTCATTAATGACCTAAAATGGAAACCACTTTCGTGACATATACAGCACTCCATTTTGTAGAATAGCGTGATTTGTTTGTCTAAAGCCTGTCCTTGTTTAGCTGGCTTCCCATCAACTAGTACAATAGTATCGAGAACATCATTTTCAGGTGAATCAGGTCTCTCTTTTTTAGAGGCAATATCCTTTTTTTCTGGAATCACTACTCCATACTTATGTTGTAAAGCTCTGGAGGATACATTTAACATAGTTCTATCTACTTTCTCTGTCTTTGCAAATTCTTCCATAGGCATTGATTCCAAAAATTTAGCGTCTTTCTTTTTGGGTACTTTAAGTGTCTTGTTTTGTGTTTCAGTGTCACCTTGTCTATCAACGTTTTCTTTGGGAGGAACAGCTTTTTTCTTGTCTTGTAATTGCGGTTGTGGTTGCGGTTTATTGTCTGGAGTTTTTGAGTTTTCTGTGGTCACATATCCTACTATTGGATTCATTTTATTGTTTTCTACTTCTTGTTTGTCTTCATCGTTTTTCAGTCTGTAGAAATCGAGAAACCTTTGTGTTTTATCAACTTTGACAGAATATAAATGCATAGCGCCTACTTGTTGCAAACAATCGTGGCATATTGCTTTCGGAAGAGTATCATCTGCGCGCACCTGGAAACGTAAAGATAATGTCGTTTAGTCAATAATTAAAAGAATATATTATAGTACCCTCATTAGCTATACAGGCCTCAGTTTTTCTACTTTAAGGTCTCTTCCTTGATTGTCAGCTATTGCCATAATCCCGGCGCATTTTGGTTACATAGGTGAATACTGCTGGCCAAAAGGGCCCACGAAAACGTGGGTTACTCTACTTTGCTCACCTAGTACGATATTCACAGGATAAACTAATTCAATTAAGCCAATTCTATGTCGGGAACTACACGGCAAATGAATACTAACTATTTAGATTTGGTACGTCGCTGCGCCTGCCAAATTCCATATGTGTAATTTTTTGATTTTTCATTTTTGTGCTAAAATTAATCTCCTATGAATTCTCTATGTGCTGTTAGTATCCTTTTTGTGATATTCCAACTGGAAACGAGAGTAACAAATTCCATATGTGTTTTGACAGTTTGAAAAAATCAGTAAGTGCAAAAATACACATACGGGATTTGTGTTCTATCGTCTTTTGCACGCCAACTGCGTTAAAGATGTGATATTTACATAGTTTATTTACTTTACAATACTTATTTTTTATACAATATCTTCAAGTTCTCGATAAATAATCGCCAATTTAAATTAATAAAACTTATCCTAACCTAAAATTTGTGGATCGTTGTTTTATAATTACACAAAATATGAAAGATACCTATCTCTCTATCTATCTAGGTACATGAGAGACGTCTCCAAGTGGTGCAGACGGGTGATCAGCTCCCTGTATGGGAACTATATCACCCCTTATCCCTGCCTGATGATGCCATGGTAAGCTTCTCCTCCTACCCGCGCGCATCACCTTCAAGAATGTGTCACGCGGCCTGCTTCCCTAGGCCCCTAGTTGCAAGAACCTGGGACCGGGGATGCGCGGACGAGCGAGCTGCGGGCAGATGGCCAGGGTGTCAGCTTGGTGCCTCTACCGGGCTCTCACCCTGCTGCTGCACCGCCCCAGCCCGCCTTGCATTATGAGGGATTTGGGAACTTGCCCCACAGGTTTACCACCTCTATCAGGTTCGCAAAGACTAGTGGTTCTGCTTCCACTCAGCATGATGGCACGATGAATGGGCTCTGGTTTTACTGGCTGCCCCTGCGTTATCCTCTTAAACCTACCGGTAGACCTACATAATCTTAAAATGTTTCTTAATGTTGGTTCAGCTAATTCGTTCATTTCTATCTTGTCTGTGCCTATTATCTCCCATTTGGGCATTGAGAGCATTGGATACTTAGCGAGGAAGTGGAGACTCGTTTCCTCTCCGCTACATTCTAGGCATCCTGGGTCCGTGATCCTTTTCGTTATGAAGAGGTGTCTGTTCAATGCACAGTGTCCAGTCACTATGCTTGTGATGGTTCTAACGTCTCGCTTGTTGTGTTTTAGCAAGAGCCTTGTGGTCTTTTATCCATTGCTTTGATAAAGAGTTTGGATTGTCACATGCCGATGGATGTGTGTTACACCTGTCATTGGTTTCCTCTGCATAGATCATGGTATTTCTTATCTTTGCAAAGATTACGCCTTTGGTAATTCTATCTGGGATGGGTAGATACGGTTCTGAGCCTACAACGGTTTTGACTGCACCTTTTCTAGCTAACTCTTCCATAATATGTGAGGTTGTATGTGAAGTCGATTAGGCCAGAGTTGTAGACAAAAGCCTAATCTACCTAATTAATACAGGTTAGGCTCGGACCTCAAGGTGGTGGGGACGAATATGGGCTGATACATACATACATAAAGACACGATCTTTTACCTCACAGATTGAGCAGAGCTTTAGTCGGCTCAGTGGAAGGACAAACTAAAACTTAATATTACTTTAGGAAAAGATTTTTGGTATCTATAAATCTAAGCAAAAAATGAAATCATTGAGCATCTCCTTGGCAATTCAGGGCATACAGGCGCACTACCAATTGTACCACCAAGTCTCCGTGCAAGTTCAACGACTCATCCACGCCTACACTAGCAACGGAAGCGGTCCTGGGCTTAGCGCCGCTCTACATCCACATTCAGAAGGAGGCAAAAACAGACATGCTCCGATCGCTGAAGGCGGGAAAAATGGGATGGCGCTGAACACTCAGAAATCAGGGGAAAGGGACGGCAGATGAGCTGGCAAGGGAAGGGTCTGGTACCCGACCCATTGGACCGGAACCTATGCTCGGGGTGCCAAAACCCGGCTCAAGACGCCAACTGGTGGCTCGGGAAAGGCACCAAGCACATAACATCTGTCTTGAATCTGCTGGCCTGCTTTTTCCAGGTTTTCTCCCTAAATTAAGAACCGAGATATTAAATCTTGACCGGTTGAATATTCGTATATTCATTAGGGCCCTTCCTTACTGGGTATTGTAAACTCAATAAACACATGAACGAACAGGATGGGCTTATCAGAAAACCCTTACTGTAGATTCTGTACAGACGAAGAGGAAACCCCACTTCACATCCTCTGTGAATGTGTTGCTCTCGTAAAAGGAGTCGAATGCTGGAACCGCACAAGCTTTTCCTCCAAGAATCCCGAACCTTATCCCACCAAAACCGTCAGCTTCTTCAAAGCCTGTAGGTTTTGGAGAGGCTATGTAGCCTATGAGGGCTGACTACAATAGATCCATCATGGGTCGCAGTGGTCTTGAGGATACCCAAATCAAAATCATAATCTTAAGCTCAACGAAATTATTTAACGCTTCTTTTACTAAGTGCTTTCCTACTCCTTGCGTCGTTTGTCTCAATGCTGAGGGTGGTGGTCTCGCTGAATGATCTTCGCCTGGACTATTTTCGCCAGGTCACTCTATCCTCGGCCGCGTGAATCGCATCACAAACTGAGATGTTTAGGGCAGAGCGGATCTGATCAGATCAGCATTGGGTTTCTGCCTCTAGGCCTAAGTTATCACTTCTCCTTCTGGCAATGTGCCCAAAGAACTCAAAGCTTCTCTGTAAGCATGTAGTATTGAGTCTTACTGGAATCTTGAGCTCGGTTAGTATAGATGAGATGCTCTAGAGCATGGCAATAATGCTAGAACTTAAATGAAGGTTGTCTGGAAGAGATCGTTAAGTAGCGATAAGACCGCCTTTGTGCACATTTCATTCCTAAGTTATTTGTGAAAATCTTATTATGTGCAAGCAATAAGAGTTACATACTAAGAATAAAGTGATAAGATAAACAGTGGCCATAAGTTATTATAAGATCTGATTATTTTTAATAGTACGACTGGTCGTATAAGAATGACAGATTATTTTATAGGTAAATTCTAGTTTTCTATTTATTATATTCTATAAAATTGTTATCTTGTTCATAGAGAAACCAAAAATCACATAATGATAAACATTAATATAAGAAAAATGGCACATTGTCAAATCCTTTATGTGTATAATAATGCACATACATTATTTTTTTAAGCAGTTTCAAACCAGTTATGTGCACTTTTTGTCGTTAAAAAATTCTAGCTCCATACATATGAAATATTTATGTCCTATTTTATATTTGTAATATGTCTTTAATAAACATCTTTAATGCTGTAATCAAAATTTTCTATTATTTTCTTTCATTAACTTAAAAATATGTTTTTTGCTATTTCCCAAAACCTTACATAAAACACAACTGGAACTTGTCAGGCGCAGCGACGCATGAAGGCACTCACCACAATGTCGAAAAGCTTTTTTAGTTTTCTCTTGATCTCTGCGCTTAGTGGTTTGAGTTTGACTACGTCTGTGCACAAACATAAGCGGCATGATAGTTCACGGACTATAGTTTTCTCAAAAGTGCTGAAATCATTCATACTGCCGATTTATATTGTTCCAGCTATCCGTTGTGATAAAAAAATAAATTAGCTATGTAAAATGGTTTTGTACGTGATAAAAAAGCATTATATTACTGTAAAAGGTGATTTTGAAATTTTGTCTTGACAAGTTTTTTTTGTGTATGTATATTTTTTCTAAATGAAAAGTCAACTGCCAAGTGGCCAGAACTATTTTGAAGTTTCTCTTTGAATATTTCAATGATGATCTTACGATTTCACTTTATGTAATAGTTATATTATATTTTAATAACGATAAAGTGGCGATTTTAGTAAAAATAAGTAGGTATTCTGTAATGGGTTTACCTAATTACACTTCATACAGTCATCAAGCTATTATTTATTATTAGTCCCAAGTATTGTAACTATTTTTGCAAAAAATAAAATTCCCGACTGCATGAAAATCCTTTTTATATTTATTTAGGTACTATCTATAAATTGAAGCGAAAAATGAAAATAATTGAGATTGGGCAGGGACTTGAACTCGCATCTCCTTAGCCGGACCATACAGGCGCACTACACTACTAATATAAACAGAACTAATGATCGAGTCGGCGACATCGTACTTGTGATATTTTCAATGCAACTCGAAAGCACGAATGTCTATAATTAATATTAGTTTGTAATAACTATGATAGTTAAAGCTTTTTGCACTGTAAAGCACTTAGTAAAGAAGCGTTAAATAATTTCGTTGAGCTTGTGCGGACGGAGACTTGGTGGTATAATTGGTAGTGCGCCTGTATGGTCCGGATAGCCAAAAAGAGGCAGGTTCAAGTCCCTGCCCAAGCTCAATGATTTTTATTATTTTTCGCTTCGATTTATAGATACACGTAGATAGTAAATATACGCTAACAGATTACATTTGCATATTTTCGTTTGGCGGAAAACATGTAAAATATAAACTGTGGTGCTTTTCCTTATAAACAATTTAAAAAAGGCGACATGTAATAAACTTTGTTATATTGTCATCTTCTCGATGCACATAAAAGCGTATAATAAGAATTATAATATTTTTGTAACACTTAATTAAAACCTTTTGCTTTAAAAACCAAATCAAAAGGTAGGTATTTAATTTAAAAAAATGTTGGAGACATTTACCACCCGCGGTATAAAAAATATAACCGTCCTTCGGCAGTCAGGTAAAAACCCAGAAGCTGATATCGTACTTGCGTAATACTTTTTATTTAATCTGCTGAATCTCCTTATATTACAAAGTCGTATTTGTCATAATAATCTTTGTCATAACTATAGATATAGTCGAAAAGGTCAAATCGGGTCAAATCAGCACTATATAGGTGCTTATCGGTCGCTATTTGCCCGGGGCACGTACTATAACAAATTGGATCGACCCCCAATAGAATCTATTTCTTTGGCATTGTTAACTTTATCTTCTTTTTGATTGTGACAGGGCTGATAAAATGTAGCTACTAAACCCCTCTTTCACATCTTATTTTTATGAAAGACTCGATAAGCTTTTTCACTTACCACAGTAAACAAAATGTTTTATCACATTATGTCTAACAAATCTCTGTGAAATACATACGATTACAATAATATAAATTAAATAAAATGTAACAATTTAGAGACCCCCTACACTAGTGTCGTGTCACACTTTGTGCCAAGTTTAATTAAAATCGGTACAGTAGTTTCGCAGCCTATTTAATTATTAGGAATGTTTCAGGTATTTTTTACACCTTGGGTTACAATATTGGCGTTTTAGCACAGAATACCAAATAGTAGTCCCTAGTTTTAGTAAGGAGGAATTATTTTTTAAATAATAGAATGGAGCCTATGTTACCCGGGGGTAGTGTAGCTTCCCAACAGTGAAAAGAATTTTTGAAATCGGTTTAGTAGTTTCGGAGCCTATTCAATGTAAACAGACAAACAGAGAGAAGTGACTTAAATGCGTCAATGCTTGCTTTTATGTTTCATTGGTTCAATCGTAGTGAAACATGGCAAATATTATTAGGTACTAGCTTTCTGCCCGCGATTACGCCCGCGTTGTTTTCCGACTTTTCCGTAGTAATTTTTAAGTAGGTATCCATCGGTCCAACAGTCCGTACAAACAGATAAACAAAAATTATGAAAAATCTGGATATGTTCAACATCACTTCTTACATCCCCTTGACTCGGTTTTTAGCATTTTTTTCTATACTTTCTATTTCATTTTCGACCTCTACAGTTATATTTTATAGATGATATATCTCGAAATACTCGTAGTTTATAATTTAGAGTGACAAAATAAAATTAAACATACCCCATTATTTTTTTATGACTTTCCCTTCAAGCCCGTATTGAATTACCGATTGGTACAAATTCAATCTGGATGTCGAAAGACGCATCAAGATAAGTAATGGAAGACGAGTAGCGGGTAATATCTCACTATTAGCTATCGGGTGCTATCGGTGAATTCTGTGACGAGGGGAAGCTCGGGGAAGCCGCATTGACGCGTGGCTAACAAATGATTCTCACTTGTGCTCCAAAAGAGATAGTACAAAAACCCGACTGCATGATTTTGTTCATATTTTATAAAATGTTTAAATATTTAGGTGTGATATATCTGTAATTTTCACGTTAAGTTCCCATTAGACACGTTTTAAATTAATTTTGATTTTAAATTATTTTGATACACTGGTTAAAAACTGTTAAGACCATTCTATATATATCGTTAAAACAAAAACGATAACTCTCAAGTCATAATCCACTACGCCGCCGTTTAGTGTACAGAGCGTGCCAAAGAATTATACATATTATTCTTTCCATGTGCAAACTAACATACATAAATTTCAAAAAAAGTAACCCTCTTTTTGCAGTCGGTTAAAATAGAATATTTTATCCAGTAGGTGCTTATATAGGCGATCAAATTGTTAAACCGCAATAGTACAAAATAAGTATTTTGTGGCAATAGCGAGATTGATAAATTATTGCACACGTTCGGTAATGTTTCAGGGATACTGAATTATAAATGCAAAGCATGAAAAAGATAAGGATGATAAATTATGTTGACCCTTTCAGAAATGAGAGTTGAAAAGAACTTACATTCTCCTTTTATTTATAATTTCATAACTATGTATTAATGGAGTCTTTTATCTTTAATATTGTGAATCGTAACGTAATTTTTTAAAGTGTACTTAATACCTATGAGTACCTTCATTATACTTAGTTTCAGAGTTTATTTAAATGTAAAGATGCTAAGTTTTTGTAATGTTGGTCGTGAGGAAGACGTAGCGTGGGCAGGCCCCCCACAAGGTGGACCGATGATGCGGTAAGGGTCGCGGGAAGCCGCTGGATGCGGGCAGTGTAGTGTAGGACCTTGTGGAGATCTTCGGAGGACGCCTTTGTCCAACAGTGGACGTCTTTCGGCTGAAAATGCTGAAATGATGTTAAAAACCACCCCCAATGAGTGTAGAATTTGTGATCATGATTAATAGAAAATGTGTAATGATCTTATTACATCTAAGACATTTTTACGCGTTAACTCCGCGATTTAATTTTGTATTGAGATTACCGATATACCGCGAAACCGCGAAAATCTAAAAATGTAGAACATTCTTTCATCCATTTATATTTTATATTTTTTAAAAACGTGTGCAATCTTGTGGTATCACTACTCTGTCCCTATGTCCCCATCTATGTCCCTTTGTATGCTTAATCTTTAAAACTACGCAACGGATTTTGATGTGTTTTTTTTAGTAGAAAGAGGGATTCAAGAGGAAGGTTTATATGTATAATACATACATAATATACTTAAGGATAACCAACAATAACTATTTTCCCGTGCGGAGCGGAAACTAAAATAAATTCATATTATTACACTAATTAGAAGTTGTTTTTATTTGCATCCCTAAGTTTATTAATCGCATTATAGTTTCACTCATCCCTTATTAAGTACAGTGGATTTTGAAATGGAAATCTTTGGAGATGTTAGAAAGTGGACTAAAAGTATCTAGTAGAGAAAACCGTGTAGTGCCAACGTGGACAGCTTTGATTTTTGGTTACCAACGACGTCGAAACGTGGCTTTGTGTTAACTAATTTAAACAATTCTTAGGCTATTTAAGTTTTAGAGCAATCGCGTCATCGCTGATAAATTTGTTTATGTATTCTAAAAATTACTTTATACAGCAGCAAGACTAGCTTTCCGCCGCGGCTCCGCCCGCGTTAACAGGTTTTTCCCGAGGGAATGAGGCATTTTCCCGCGGTAAAAGGTAGCCTATGTTACTCAGGGTGAATGTAGCTTTCTAATGGCGATAGTATGATATAGGACTTATTACGTCTTCACAAAAATTCAATTATTTATGTAAGAAAGTTTGTATAAATCACATTTCGAAATAATTGGATTTCAACCTCGGTATCAAGTTTCTAAAAGGTGCCTTTTATTGGACAAACGTTTTGTTTTTTACAGGTATTTAGATACTTAAGTAATTTATTGAAAAGCTTTTAAATAATTTAGCAACTTATAAACGAGTTAATGTACCATTAAAGTAAACTAAATTATTCCAAGTTTTAAGTGCAATTAGGAGCTATCATTGCGTATACAGCTAAGATAATATACTATTTACTTTCTTAGATACGAGTACTAGTCATTTTTGATTAAACCATAAAACGCTTCTTATATACCACATTGAATAATTTTTCATCTCTTAGATCATTATCATATACATATTTAGACGGCTTACAAAACAAATAGGTGCATATCTACTCATACACCATGAAATTTAATTTTGTCCTAGCCAAAAATATAAATTTCCGTTGGTTGAAATCTTGGTTTTTAAAATTAAAAACTAACTTGTTATATAAAGTGGCCGTTCACGTGGCTAAAGTTTGTATTAAAAGTTTAATTTTAATTTTGAGATTTCAATCAAGTACCTGCGTCTTTATTCAAAGGTTGTGTGTGAAGTTGACCAACCCGCACTGGGCCAGCGTGGTCGACTAAAGCAACCCTAATCTATAATGATTATTTAGCACATATTTGTTTCGATTATACTTTAGAAAAAAATAGGTATCTAAGTTTGTGCTTATTTGTCGGACCAGACAACCTATCAAGTAAAGAAAGGGTTAAGAGCCTTTGTATTGGTATCCTAAAACCACTTGTATACACAGAATTATTGGTTCCCTTTCATCTACCTTAAGTGTAGGTAATTCATGACATCAAGATTTCCAAATTTCTTTGTCTATCTAAAGTAATAATACATGTATTTTTGTATATTTGTAACCCCATTTCGGTCCACTTTCTTGTCTACCTCAATATTATTATATATCTATTTTCTCTGACTAGCGTATAGGTTGGCTTGAAAAGATCTCTGTGTAGAAATTAGCTCGCCTTTGTAGTAAATTTTCTGACAGATGTTGTTTTTTTATATGTGCAATAAAGTATATATTATATTAAAAATATAAAATAAGAACAGTTTATTACTAAATTAATAATTTAATTTTGCTTTGGAAAAACCGTCACCGTCATAATGATTTTAAATGGGTAAGGTAAGGTAAGAAATGCAATATTGAGACTAGTTTGGGTAGCATATTGTTTAAAGCTTACCTTAGTTGAATGAAAAAGATATCCTTATAACTCAGATTCACATTGTTTTTTTTTAAATAGTTAATAGTTTACAAAATACGCACATCCCTTCACTAATCCCTTTTTTGTCAATCGCAGGAGACCGTTTTTTTGTTTGATTGAACGGAATAGGTTCGGGTCATGATCCTAAACTTTTTACCTAAATAGAAATCACTTCATTAGCTTTTTACAGCACCACCGCTACAAAAAACAAAAGATAATTTTTCCATTTCATCGTATTATTCAAAGATTACCAATTTGAGGCCATTCTTTTGTAATTCTTAAAGGGTTCTTTGAAATTTGATGAACATTTTCTTTGATTAACGCGGCTTCCTTCCTGGTACCGTTATCAAAGCCTCCAGGATAATTAAAATGTTTCAAGAAATACTATTTTGTATTATGGGTGTTCAAGCGCAGTGTAACTTATTTAATAAATATCAAGCATAATAACCTAGGTTATTATTACTTCATCATCATCATCATCTCAGCCGAAAGACGTCCACTGCTGGACAAAGGCCTCCCCCAAGGATCTCCACAATGATCGGTCCTGCGCTGCCCGCATCCAGCGGCTTCCCGCGACCCTCACCAGATCGTCGGTCCACCTCGTGGGGGGCCTGCCCGCACTACGTCTTCCGGCGCGCGGTCGCCATTCAAGAACCTTTCTGACCCAACGGCCGTCGGTTCTACGTGCAATGTGCCCAGCCCATTGCCACTTAAGTTTAGCGATTATTACTTACATATTAAAAAAAATCTTTTTGTATAACTCTCGTACAACACTAATATTATAAAGGTGAAAGTTTGTGAGTGTGTATATTTGTTACTCCTTTACGTCTGAACGGCTGGAGAAATTTTAATGAAATTTAGTATGGAGTTAGCTGACACCCTGAATTAACATACAGGCCAATTTTTACTCAAAAATCGGAAAATACCTCATTCCCACGGGAAGACCTGTTGACGCGCGCGGAGTCGCGGGGCGGAAAGCTAGTATAATATATAAGTATAAAATATAGCTTCACTAGCGACCCGCCCCGGCTCCGCACGGGAAAATGGTTATTGTGGGTTATCCTTAAGCATATTATGCATGTATTATACATATAAACCTTCCTCTTGAATCACTCTATCTATTAAAAACATAAAAAACCGCATCAAAATCCGTTGCGTAGTTTTAAAGATTTAAGCGTACAAAGGGAGGGACATAGGGACATAGGGACAGAAAAAGCGACTTTGTTTTATACTATGTAGTGATGTCGCAGCTCCATGGTTGCAGCCGTTTGCGATCATTATTTGTTTAAACAATTGTATGCCGACTCATAATTGTAACCAAGCTTTTAATAACGCACTTATAATTTACCTAGACAAACTATTATCGGACGGCTGAAACTATAGTGCAATGACATGCACACACACACTCGTTTTTTTTGAACAGCATCAGGGCCCTTGCGATTCGCCGCCTGGGCCCCAATTCGCGTGTGTACTCGTTTACAACTACATTTTCACGCACATTGCGTATCCGATACAAGTTTACATTTTACAGTAAATTGACAACGCAATTAAAATCAAACTGTATTGTAGTTTGAACGGAACCTTGTACGCGGATATTTGTTTACGCTTTCGAAAACGCAATTTGCTCTGGTATGCGGACGTTGCTGTACGGGTTTCCTTCCGCGCCGTTTCCGTTGGCTTAATCCCTGAATACGCGCAGATCAGTCTACACATGTATACACATTATTCCTTTCGCAATCTGTTCGGACGTAATCATATCTGCATTTCCCTCTATCTGGTACAAAGTAATAAAGACGCACATAGGGATGTAGAGTCGAGCGGTTGTGAGGGTCCCGTCTGAATCGCGTAGACTCGAGTGAACTTAATCGGTCCACTTTGGGAAGCTTGTGGCCACATGTTAACTGTTTAGCCGTGACTAGTTTATGTTGCAATAAAATGGTCGTCTTCATCGTGAGGGTTCGCCGTAATTTCATTAGAAAGCGCTATGTGTATAATGCGAGAAGTCTCTAGCTACAAAATAAAATAGATGCACCTAGGTACTGGAAATTTTTGTGATGGATGTAAAAGTCGGTAGGTACATTAATGTTACAAACACGATTAAACATGTGGGCAATGAATGCCCCACTTCCATTTTCATAATGTTTGCTGCTAGCTTCTGTAAGCTTAAATAAAATTAGTTAATTGATACTAAAAAAATATTTGTTACTTTGATATTTATGGTTTAAGGATACATAGTTTCAATACTACTAACATATATTTTCCTTTTTTTATTTTGTAACTGAACGCATTATTATATGTATTTCTGTGACTAAACTTCGCCATTTCTGTGAAATATGACTGCAGTCACTGGCACGTTGCGATTAGTTTCAATTTTGTGGCTGGATAGCCAGTGAAAAGCTTACTTACTAGTTCGACATTTTTCTTATTTAAGAAAGAAATATAAAAGAAAGAAAGCAAGCATCGTAAGTAAGAAATTAGTTTTATTTAAGCCAGCAATCAGTAGGTATCTACAGAATTAGAAACATATGAATTTGCCAACAAACAATATTTGTTACATAATTTGAAGACCAACGGGCTCGAGCCTTCCCTGAAATTAGGGTAAATAGGCATTAGTCGACCACGCTGGCCCAGTTCGGTTTGGTCAACTTCACACAACCCTTGAATTACTTCGCAGGTGTGTGCAGATTTCCGAACGATGTTTTCCTACAACGTAACAGAGTCGTTAAAAAAACAAAAAAATCGAGACTTGAACCCGCGAATTTCCGAATGGAAGTCAACGGTTCCAGCCACTTAGCCACCGGTGCTTTCTGAAGACCTTATTGCTACTAAGATCTGTATTGCTACTCAGCGTATCTTCGTTCTGTTCTACCTTACTTCGTAAAGTTATATTAATTTCGTTTCGTAGAAGACAATGTGTCGTTGTAGATACTTCGAGAGTATAACTTTTATAAGAGTTTCATTTAAGTTTCTTGTAAGAAGTTCTCATAGCTCACAGTATCAATTTAAGTTATGTTTAATATAGGTTCATGGAAGCGGTTACTGTGGTGATGTAAGTTTTCATTTTTTAATAAGTATCATCCAAAGTTTTAAGGACAAGGCGAATTTTGTTGCTCGTACTTTGATGTTTGTGTTTTGCGATTTATTTGATGATAGTAGTTACGTTTATTTAATACTTACGTGAAGAGTAACCCTCCTGTTTCAGAGGGCAGCTTTCACCATATTTTTAGTGAAATGTATTTCAATTATAATAGTTTTTATATCTATGAGTTTTGTACTTTTCCTTAATTTAAGATGAAGATAGTATTAATACCCAGAGTACATTATTATGTATGTACCTAATGTACGTACACGTCGTTAGTGGCGTAACGGTTAGGATAGTTGTTTTTCATTCAAGAAGCGCAGCGCAAGTTCTAACTCCGACACATTCTATCTAGTGTATTTATGATTTTCGAATTTATTTGTCTCTCTCTCTTTCTTTCGGCGAAAAAAAAACACAATAAGAGAAACCTTGAATAACCTACACTGGGCCAGTATGGTCATATAGTAACTAGCTTATTTAGCCTTTAAATATGTTTAAGTCCCTCGGTGGCACGTATTTCTGGGCTTTTACATAATAGACAAGAACAGATAAGATTATACTTTTTAAAACTTTCGCGATTGTTTTCTTAACTATTAAGATTTGAAACGGGATATTTACCGTGGCATTTGTTAAATATCGGGCAATCACACAAAACAAATTCTCCTCTTCTTTATATTTCAGAGCCTCGCTCTTGTCGGTGCAGTCTACGCCACTCTGTTCTGTCTTCCGTCCTCTGTTTGAGCTCCTGATACGACACGACATCTATTCATTCCTTAATTTACTTATTAATTTATTAATTAACAAAACAAATACATACTACGTTTTAAATCTTAATACTTAAGAATAGAATTGGAGCACAGACAAAAATTTCCTAAAGAATCACTGTCCCGCTAAGAAAAAGAACAGAAAACAAAAAGTTACTATTTACTCTGTATGGGTTTTCTTGCACCAGTTCGTACGCACGAATCATCATTTGATGATAGAGAGGCCCTAACGACGACGGCGTGTCTCGTAATTGGATCAAACGCTCCAATGAACTTCACAATTCAGTGAAACTGTATCAAAATAGCTGCAGCTGAACAGAATGCTCATAAATTGCCGGATTGTCGATTTATCAGTGTAGTACAAACTTATAAATAGTCGTTGTCGTCTTCATCTCTTGGGGTAGAGCCATCCCCCGCAAGTCCGGTGAAGCTTGATTCATCGAACCTGTGACGCCCATGAAGAAAAAAAAAAAAAGAAATTTTGGTTAGGGTTAAACAGTTTTTAAAAGAAATGTTGTAAGTATAGATAGATAGATGATTCGTTAGCTAGCAAGATCGTAAAACTTCACATTAAAGGGCTTTAATCTACCTAGAATTAAGCAAAACGTGGCTCAGGCGACCTCGGTGATCTGGTGTTTTATACGATTTCTGTTATATCAACCTTAAAAATATGAGTATAGAGCCAGTTGTCAATTTTTTCATGATCGATGTATCCAATAATACCCCAAGTTATTGCATCAATCACTGACACAGGTAACTGTCGATAATATTGTCTCTGTCTGTACCAATAACAACCACTTTATAAAAATCTAGTATAAATAAAATACATTAATAGAATAGCTATGGATTTAAAATATTTTCTTGCTGCCATATTTTTATATTAGAAATGTATGACTTATTATGATCAGTTTTGTCGATTTGATACTAGTAAGTAATTCAGATTTTACAATTATCTCATCCATGTTGGTTGCAGTAATATATATTTGCTTTATTTAAATTTCCCAGGTCCAATTTATGGCTGATACGTTAGACGTACTTACTAGCACTAGTATAAAACTGCACATTTAAAATTATGTCAACTAATTCGATACACTCAGTGTATGGTATCATTCATTCATTTTTAATATTCCTTCACTGCATACGTATTGCTTTCTATCGGGAGATGGTCCACGAAATAAAGAGTTTTAAAAGATGAAAATTCATAGTCGCACCTGCGTCTGGCGGGTTTTCAGTTGTAGCTTTATCATAGGTAGTCGGTCTAGAGTGTACGTCATTCTGTAAAGCCTTACTAGAACGGAAATTGTGTTGCCTAAATTTTACTGATAAAATAACTGTTTGTCATTATGGGATGAAAGAAAAATCGCTTCTTACTAAGTAGGAAAGGAAATAAAGAACTAATGAGAATATGTGTTTACTATGATTTTTTAAATATATTTTGTAGCTTTTCATTTGTTCACCTACTTGATATAACCTTATTCATAGCATCATTTATTTTTATTGGTGTATAAACATTTTGCCTTGCCTGCGGTTATTTTAGTTTCTAATATATCTACTGGGATACGATCGAGGGTAGGCTTAAATGAGATTAGAATATTAGAAGTAGGCTCTCTGGGTGTAACAGGTTTGAATAATATTTTAATCACTAGCTTTTGCCCGCGACTTCGTACACGTGTTCAATTAGTTTCGTTCCAAGCATGACTATGGTACAAGGATGTATAGATAAAAACTTACGTAAAGCCTCTGAATTCATTTTGATGGAAATGTTAAAGTTTTAATTAGAGCTCTTGGTTTCGCGAAGTCTTGTTTTCTTTTTCATAATGATAAAGCAGGCGAGCAGTTTCAAGTTATGCTTTTAAAAGCCGTGTTTCATCTGTTGCTTTTCGGAGCGTTAAACATTTTCTGTGGCGACGCGGCGCGGTGCGCGGTGCGCGGCGGTGTCCGGAATATAGCTATTTCCGGCCTCGGCGCTAGAATTTTCCTTTATTTATGGATTTTCTGATTCTGTGGCGTCACTTGCTACTAAATCTGTCCAACGAAAATTTATTTCAGAGCTACTAGATTTCCAATTCGGTTCCAGTTGTAATTTGTATGTAATTACTAAATATTGACGATATCTTTGTTAGATCATGTTACAATATTTATCAGTTTACATTAATTTAGAAGGTAATTGCTGTATATAATAATTAATATTTTATTATTGAATGGTAAGTAAATAACTCTAAAAAAAGAGGCTATATTGATGTTATGTTAAGTTTGAAGTTGTCAGATTTTCGGTGTGTTTTATTTATGAACAAGCAGGACAAGGTTTTTATGAAAGAAACTGTACATCATTGTAACATTTTATAACGCATTGTTCATGTTAGTGTCGTTAGACACATTATTTTGTTTTAGAAAAGATATACAGGGAACAATTACCATAAAAATAACGGTACTTTGCTTAGTTATGAATCCCATTCAGGCTCACCCTGAATAAGGTTCATCAGCCTACTCGGTCACAAGTCTCAGTGCGGTTTGGCTACACAAAACTTTTGGCTATTCGGCAAGAAATATTTTTTATAAGAAAACATCAATGAGAAACAAACGCAGGCCTCTATAGAAACTGCTCTTTCTTCTCTTCTTCTCTTTGAAGAGATTTTGAGCATCTGTATCTATTGGTAGGGTCTGACAACAAAAACGTTAAACACAATAAACGATTATCTAAAAAATATCTGAAATCTCAGAAGATTTCTTAGAAACGCGTTTAATTTTTCTGTGGTGACGCGGCTGCACGGTAATCTTAAAATACTTTTTTCCAAAATCCTTTTACCGATCAAAGATATTTTCTTCTAGGCATGTCTTGAGTTTGTGAATGTAACTGATTTCTGATTAAACATTTGACGAATCTGTCTATCTCTAAATTAGCTAGGTATACTGAAATGGTGTGAGTGTGACGTGGAGGATGCGTTAGTCGCGGCGTTGCGGCATGAAAGTGGAATGGAGGGCTTTCCCCGCTCCCAGGTCGAGAGCTCAAACCGTGTGGTCTTGCAGCTGCCCGAGTGCTAGGGATGTGACTTCACATAGCGATATACAACGAGTTAGTCAAATGACGCAAAACCTCTCCACACTAAAAGTCTCGTATCGTAACCAGAATACCGTTGACCATACAATACTGTCTTGCTATATCCGTCTTTTGTCTAATTCCTTATGTTTACAAATTGGGCAAAAAACTCGCAGTACCTATTTGCACTTATAAAATTTAGTCATTTGTTTTAAAGCTCTAAAGATAATCATAATAATAACCAACAAACAACAAAATGAATATTTACATATCATACTTTTTTCAGTAGATAGTTTTTTGTGTCTCCTGTAAAATTTTGTTGAAAGCATATACGTGGTTTTCTCAGCAGGGAGATAATATGTGACAACAAAACTCACTTAGTTATCATAACAAGACCGTTCTAGTTAAATCGAATTTGTAAATATAAAACAGTATTCTGTAATAGGTACGATGCAGAAATGTTCACCTTACAAAACGACTATTATTAGTAATGTAGAATAATGTTGTGTGTACAGGTTATATTTTTGTGGTAACAAGGTTTTTAGTGTACCTGTTTTTTCTGTTCGTATGACTTACTGATATTGTTCGCAGAACAATAAAGGTATGTAATGGTTACTATATGTGTTGTTGTAGGGAATATTTCTTATTGTACCTTTTGTTATTTACATAATTTGCAATCAATTCACATTGGAAGTGGAAGGGAACATAGCAATTTAAACTTTATTTCCATTGTGTACATACCAATTTATACATAATGGAGATAAGTTTAAAAATTCTATGTTCGCTTCACTGTAAATTATGTAAATGACAAAGGTACAAAGATTAGCTACAGCTATAAAAAAAATAAAATTACAATTTAAAAATTTTATTATAAAAAAAATCAACACATTACAAAGTTGCAACCAATATCCAGTACAGGGTGTTTGGGATAGATTGACAAAAACTGAAGAGACTTGACCATTCAAAGATACTGAACACCTTTCCCAATTTTTCGTTCATCTCCACCACTGCGGAAATCTGTGACATACAATCACACAAAATGTAATACCAACTTATAGTAAGTACCTACTTACAGCGAGTACAAACGTAAAACAAAGACAATGACAAAAACAACGAAAATCTTAAATGTTAATCTCGTTACTCGGTAGCTTAGTAAATAAAACCAAAACTAAGATTTTACCCAGTACTCCGTGGTAAGTAAAGTACAAGACCAAACAAACAGACTAGTGACTGCTGTTATTTGTAGAACAGCTAGGTTTAGAAAAAACTGTTATTTTATGTGTGTAACAATTTCTAACGAGATTCCTCAGCGTATTAAGGACCTAGGATGGTTGTCAAAGTATAATTTTTATTCAATAAGAGGACTTTTAGAACATAAGTTAAGCTAAGCTGCCTGGACTGAGAACTTTATTATTTGCATGACATATTGTAATAACTGAGTGTGGGGAGACTTATTATAAACATTGTATTCAACAACATGTGTACAACCCCATTCTATGCAAATAAAATTATCATTATCAAGGTATGGTTGCTCAGATTGACACCAATGGTTTAATGTTTTATAGCAGAATAACGTTTAACTCCGCAATAACATAAACACAATTACATACCTAATATCAATAATGTTTCAAAGCGATCTAATCACTTGCTGATTCTCTTCAGATTGTGTTGATTGCGCGACTAATAAGTAGTTTTCCAAATTCTTTTTAAATATAACCCTGTCCCGAATAAGTGGAAACAACTCCTTGATCATCAGCTGTGAGTCAAGGAAATTCAGGCAGTCCAATGATATCTTGTTTTCTGAAAAATGTTGTTGGTTATGATAGGAAGTGGATATAGCTACTTAAAACACAGTTTCTGGTATAATATTATTAGGTACCTACTAGTGATTTAAGGGAGATTATATAAGAAATAAGTAAAATGTAGGTACCTTTAAAAGAGGGTTCAGGGTACAGGTCAGTTACAACTTGTTTGCATCAGATAGGCCAGTGCCTAATAAGCTACCTACCTAACCTACTAATACAAATTTTTACTTACCTTTAAAAATACCTACATATATAATAATATAAAAATGAATCGCAAAATGTGTTGGTAAGCGCATAACTCAACAACGCCTGGACCAATTTTACCAATTCTGTTTTTGAAATGTTCGGGTTGGCTTTAGTATTTCGCATGTCGAATTTGGCATTGTTAGGGATTGCTTTTTGTAGAGGTTGTTTGCCCCTTTTGATCGACACCCCTCTCACCCCGCGGAGATGCGTGGTTTTTTTTTTAAAGGTGTTTGAAGTTACGTGTAACGGAACGTAACTTTGCGTTCTAAAAATAAATTTTTAGTTGTGAAACGGAACGCATTTTTCCGCCATTTTGTAATGTCAGACAGACGCAGTGTTGCCATTGCTACGGCAATTGCCGTGTTCTACGGTAATTAAGCCCCAAAAATAGGTTCCGAAGGCTAAGGTTCTCTTCTCCTCTCCCCCCCCACTCCCGTATTCAAGTCTTTTCATGTCCATTTTGATAAGTTTGCACTATAACACTGCTGCCAAAGAGGATGTAATATGAGTGCTGTCACTGCTGCTGTATAATGCGACAGGCAGCCAGAGCTGCTGATAGAAGTAACTTGAGAAGTGACGACGATCTGGTGAGAGTCGCGGGCAGCCGCTGGATGCGGGCAGCGCGGGACCGATCGTCGTGGAGATCTTTGGGTGAGGCCTTTGTCCAGCAGTGGACGTCTTTCGGCTGAAATGATGATAATGACGATGAATAAAATTAAAAATAATACTCCTATTTATCAACAGTGCCACCACATCTCTAAACTAGAACACAGAATGAGCTTGTATACACGGTGACACAGGCTAGGCGCTCTTGTAACTAGCTTATCCTATTCTATATGTACCGTAGAATTATTACTCAGATTGCCTGCCTATTCTCTTTAACGCCGTTACTGAACAACTAAAGTATCACGCGTTTCAGTTGCATACGAGCTGCAAAAAATATTTTTGCTTTAAGCGATTGTCACAAATGAGGTCGGAACCCACAGGAAAAATATTGTAATAGAAGATTCGAGAAATTGATAAGTTACAAACAAAATCGTTGAGTGTATAAATAGAAAAAGGTGCAAAGATATTTTAAGTACTACCGTCGCACGTATAACATCCTTGGGTTTTCGTATCATACATTAAACGAATCTTACAAAAAATATTTTGTAAGAATCTTGCTAATGGATGGACACAGTTGAAAAGCTTGGTTTAAAAATGTCGAGATTTAACATTGATCGATTAATATGGATGTTTACTTTGGCCAGCCATCTAAGCTTCGTAAGCGATAATCTTACGCTGAAATGATACGTAAATGATATGTAAGTAATAGTATTTCAATAAACATCATCATAAGGCCTTTAAGTAAGTAAGTGAAAACACTTTATTGCACACAAAAGAAAACAATAACAATATCAACACAAGTAAATAGCCCTATTGCCTTTAACCGCGTATATTTTTAGGTGTCTTTTCTTTATATTAAATTATAAAAAGATGCAAATTGTACTCTAAAATATAATACATACCTAAATGTACAAAATTATAAGGAAAATTCTTATATCTAAAATATACAGCACTACAATAATTTATAGCTAGATTTGAATAATGCAAAATGTTTCGCTTGAAATGTGTTCGCCTTATTGAATAGTTGCTTACCAAATGAAATTCCAATAATCTCAAGGTTTTTGTTCATATCTTCGACGTATTTTTTTGCTAGACGAACGGGCGACGGATCTTGGTTTTAATAGAATCATTCATTACTCAAATCGCAGGATTCCTGGCAATCAGCCCGAAGTTCGAAGCTTGAGATAGCAGGTGGCTGAGATTGTGCACAGTTGAATTAAGAGGTATCCTTTATTACAAACCCCTAACAAAGGATTATTCTTGTGTACGTACTTACAGTGCAGATATACATACATACTTACAAAGAATATGTCCACCACTGGATTTTTTTTTAAATAGGCCAATTTGACGTGAAAATTATCGCGAAAAAACAGTAAAAAAGAAAGTACGAATAGGTAAAAACTTAAAAATTGAAGCACAGCTCAAGTGAAAAAAGAGACTTTGGGGTTTATCTTTATCCTCTGAATAATTTCATCGTAGTGGTTTATTCCGATAACAATAAAAACTGGTCTAAGCTTTGAAATCTACTCTTCACAGCTTAGCATACTAACACATGCACAGGACATATGCATTTCAAATAAGGTATTAGTGATCACTGCAACTGTTTGAAACTCGATAGGAAGGACTAGTGTAAGCAAATACTCGTAAGTACCAAGTGTAACTATGCATAAGGTATTAATTTATTCAATGCCAGTTATCTTGCACTTAGTTTAATACTCTTCTTAAACTTTCCGTTTTTAGACTTTTCTTGTACGAAGTTCACTGGTACTGATTTATCTATTAGCAACATTTCTTGCGTTCGGAGATAAAAGTATGAAAACGAAGCAAAATATCAAAAGAATTGTTATACGAGTAAATACAAGATGACTCTAGCTTTTCGGATGGGTGGAAAACATAGAGTAAGGAATAATTTTCATTGGGTAGTAATGTTAGATAATCTTTGGTGGAAAATTGACAGTAAAAACATTAACAAAATAACCTCAGGAACGTTAGAAAATAAAATAAGTTGTGTGAAGAAATTTACATCTAACTTCAGGCAGAATTTTAACAAGGACTTTTTTTCAGATCTCTACTTAAATTATACCTGGGAATGGTGGAAGATTTCTTTACTTTGAAGCGGCTAGGCGGCTGTCGACCCTGATTCAAGTCGCTTGATGTCAAGTTGCCGGTTTTCAAATTCAGGAGTAATGGCCTCAGCCCTCTGTTAACATGTTAATTGCTGGTTAGCAGTTGGTACAGTTGTAGCTCCTCACATATCATTGCACGCGTCAGTCAGCTACCGTTGCTGGTGTAATTAATATATGAGTTAACCTTAACATATTGGAGTAGTTTAATAGTTTTTACATGAAACAAAAACCGGCCGAACGACGGAGTGTAGGCAGGACCGACGATCTGGTAAGGATCGCGGGAAGCCACTGGATGCGGGCCCTGCCCGGACCGGACCTATCATTGTAGAAATCTTTAGGGGAGGTTTTTGTCCAGCAGTGGACGTCTTTCGGCTCAGATGAAGATGATGATATTATGTAACATTAAAAATTTTCGAAAATTGAAAATTCTAAATTAATGGTCAAAACCAGTAACATCTTAGTAATTGGATACTTTATTATTATTTTAATTTTGTAGTTAATGCGATATTTTTATATTACGTAAGTTAGTAACAGTTTTTTAAATGTCCCAAACAAAAACCAGGCGGACATTGTAATACGCTTCTGCGCAGTTAAAATGTTAATGAAGTGGGTAATGTAACTTGCTACCGCTTTGCTCGTAATCAAAGGGTTGGATTATTTAGTAATAAGATTCAATCAGTCGAGGGGTTGTGAAAATTATTATAATAACGTACGTAGTTTATGTAAAGCGATTTAATTTAAGTTATTTTGTAATTTTATGTATGAGACGTGTATTGAATTTATTACAATACAATTTATTAGTAGTTTAGAACGTATGTTCAAATATTCTGTATAGTAACGAAACGGTTTGTGTTTTCGCCTTATAATAACTTTTAACCCCAAGGAAAGTTTATTAACAGTGTAAAATAACAAGACAGATACGTTAGATTTTGATCTGGATATTTAGCTACATTTATACGTCCGTATATTTATATAATTCAATCTCTAAAAACCTGCCATGACAGCAGATAGCATCAGCTGCAAAAACCAAAGAGATAGATGGAAAGACTTTTATAATAATTATAAGTACGGATGGGCGCATAAAAGCCCTATAATGCCCGAGCTTTCTTTTTATCAAAAATAAACTGTGGATCGCAAGACAAATATCATAAATAATAAATGTGACTTTGTTTATGCGGGGCGGTCGCCGAAACAGGTAAAATCCAGAATATTCTCAGGGACATATTTCAGAGGACTTTTTATTCACTTCTCACAGGACAAAGGTGCGCTACCTCAAAAAATAAATATACAGATCTAACCTTGTTATTTGATAACAATCACGATTTGTTTTTTTCGTAATTAAATGGATTGAAATTAAAATATTTAAATCAATTATTTATCAAAACTTTATTTTGTTATGTTTAGAGTTTATTTTTACATTTATTTTTACATTTTTATTTTATTTCTAAAAGCTGTTTCTTAAAAAAATAAAATAAAAAACATAAGTAAAAAAAAAATCGGTTGTATACGAGTTTTTTTAGTAAACAGCCGGCTTTTAAAAAAGGGTGTTGAATACAGAACACCCAGAGTAAAATTGCAAACTCCTTATGAAACTAGTTAGCGCTATAATATAACTATTTTCTTCTGAGTGTTCTGACATCGGGCCCTTAAAAAATCAATAACAGCTCATATACGTCCTCACCAATGAGCTCGAGCCTACCCTGTAATTAGGGTGAACCGGCCTTAGTCGACAACGCTGGCCTAGTGCGGATTGGTCAACTTCATACACAACCATTGAATTATTTCGCAGGTGTGCGCAGGTTTCCTCACGATGTTTTCCTTCACCGTAAGAGCGGATTCAAAAATCGAAAATACAGTGTTTACGTGCCGAGGCTTGATCCGCAAACTTTCGAATGGAAGTCAACGGCCCTAGCCACTTGGCCACTGATCTCCAAGAGAAATAACTTCAAATGATTTTGAATAGGGTTCGTATAAACAGCAGCAGACCCGGAGAAGGACCTTTGCCAAAGCCTTTCCCTTTGAAAAATAATTCCACTCATGAATATGATCAACAATTCTATGGGACTAAGAAACAACCGTATGTTGGTACCATATTCCTCTTTCGTGAACTTTCGTGATAATGTACAGATTAGTTATTGTTTGGGATTGTTCGAGTTGGTCACATTGTATAAGTTGTTTTTATTCATATTCATGAGCAGAAAATTATTCCCCAAATACTCTTCAAGCAGTGAAATTTCAGGGTGTATTTATACACACTTATTTTTTATATTTAAGGTTTTTTCTTGTGTGACTTTTAATTCATACTACATCTGATCTATTAGGAACCACCCAAAAATCGAATCCATTTACCTGTTACCTACGTTAGGTACAATTTGAAAAAAAAGTTCATCTATTTCGCTTTCGTAATATTAGTGACATTTAAAAACTGAACTCATATCATATATTATTATACCGGTGCCTTACACAGCACTGTTTGTAAGCTCTTCTTGTTCTGGTGTTCTCATTTTTCGCAACAAATGACACCTTTCTTAAAAGCCGTGTTCATCACGCGCGATGACGTCACCACCATAATGTATCACGTGACTCTTTGTTTGCCTACAACAATGACGGAGCCCGCATATGCTATGCCACACAATCTAATCTATGCGATTATCGACAGGTATGATTATTACGTAATAATTAATAAATAATAATTGAAAAAAAATAAAATATCGATGACAGAGAAACAATGAAAAACTACATTCAACGGTTAAAATTTATTTTTTCTTGTAAATTGACAAACTTACAGGCTTTAACTTAAATATTTATTAGTTGTTATTGGAGATCGGAGTAAATAGATACATTCTGTGCTTGTATTATTTATAATTTAGGTATTATTAAAGAATAAAAAAATTACTCTAACACTTAAATCTGTGTGAAATAATTAAACAAAGCAAGCTGACATATATTTTTATTTGAGGCATAACATATATTTTTAGTAAATCCCATTTACTTGTCGCTCTGTAGCACATGTTATAACGTATTTTATCGTAGAAAATTTTAATTCATAACTAGAATCTAATTCTTGCTAACCCGAATTAACATCTCGTTCATAGATAGGTATAAAGTGGAATTATCTTATCCGACCTCTGTTTATTATGATATAACAATATTCGTAGCAATATCTATCGTATTATATTCACATAGTATCGTTTTTGTTTTGGCAACAACCTTGAGCATCGTTTCGAGACAGATTTTATCATTTTAGAAGTGCCTGTCTGTTCCTTTCTTCGACTAATCTGATTATTAACTGAATCAAGATTATGTCAACACCTTCTATGAAGTATACCATACATGTCAAAGTATATTAATAAATATTCATTCTAAATATTAGTTGTCTTTTTTGCAGCTTCGCGATATTAGTATCTTCTAAATTTATTCTAAATAGTGATTTAGAGATGAACAAAATAACAATTTCACTAAAGAAACATTTTTTTAAAACAGCCAGTATTAAAAATCTCTGAATAGTTCCAAGAAAGGAAGACAATATTTGAATTAATAAACAACTAACACGCTTTAAGCAAGGCTTGCAATGTCTCCCGATTTTTCCACTGGGAAATTTATTTAATCCCGTGCCTGAACACACAAAATTTCATCGAAATCTGTTCAGAAATTTAAAACTTAAAGCAAAGTTATCCAACTTACTAACCAAACCAACAAAAATATATAGTAATTGAAAAAGCTTTTCAGAACATTTCTCGTACTAGCTGAAATACGGTTTTATTGGATATGATATTAACATATTAATATTTCTAACTAGTTATTTCATATAGCTAAAACTTTTATGACCATAAACTATGAGTATTTTACTACAAAATATATTTTATTCGTACCTTAATTGACTTTAACATTGGCACAAATAATTGCGTTATAAAGAACTGTTTAGTTACCTACTTACATGTATATTTAAATATTATTGAGTATTATATTAACTGTACATAATTTATATGTAATAATGTTCTATCTAACTGCTAGAAGTAATGAAATAGCCGCCGACTCAGCCGCTATTGCGCGGAATATGTCTACGCCGTAGCTGATGCTACGACTGACTGATGCTACGCTTGTAGCAAATTTTGACTTAACTTTTAAGGTGTTACAGTTCTAATCACCATCGTTCTGTTCTTATTTCTATCCTAGACGATCATTTCCATCTACATCCAACATACCACAAAATATATTTCATTTAGCAAAGTTCACTTGAAACCAAGTCCAATCTCGTCGTGCGTACATACTTGCCAGTTAATTTCAATTTAATGTATAATCACCACATGTTTTGGCACACTTTTAGCACGATTCGTTGATAGTTCACTCCCGGGCAGGGAGAAACGGTCTCTAAGAGGGCGGTTTTAGGGGCGTGTTTCCCACGTGCAGGTTGTTCAGTTGTGGGAGCAGGATAGCTGCTGTGGAGATGGTAGTCACTAACACGAAAACTGCCAGTAGCGCTCGGTCTGCTACCACCGCCACCTGATAAATAAATACATATATGTATTGGAAATTTTCCACATCTTACCACAAACTTGGTAATGATTGCACTGGTCCCTTCAGGTAACAACGCCCGCACACGCCGGCAGGGGCGCGGCCAGAACCAAAATCAAAATTTAAAATCGGAGACGGAGCCCCTCAGGCGTCGTCTCCTTCACGATGTTTTTCAATATCAACGCGCTAGGCCGTGGTCCGAGGCTCCCTTGAGCCGCCCCTAGACGCGTTGGTATATGACTTTTTTTCGGGGTAGAGTCTTCCGCTTCCCCGCAAGTCCGGTGAAGCTTGATTGGTCGTACCTTTTCGAAAAAAATTGTACTATAGAAATCAGACATCTGATATACATACCCGTTGACAACCCATATATGTCCCTACCGAGGGGCTCGAGTCTACCCTGATATCAGGGTAAACAGGCCTTTCACGACCACGCTGGCCCAGTGCTGGCTGGTCAACTTTACACACAACCTTTGAATCACTTCGCAGGTGTATACAGGTTTCCGCACGATGTTTACCATCACCGTAAGAGTGTCGAATCAACGTGCATTTGAATTCGAAAATCGAAAACACGTGCCGAGGCTTGAATCTGCGAACTTCCGAATGGAAGTCAACGCCCCTTGCTACTTAGCCACTGACGATGCTCTTATAATACGCTGATATGCAACTACTTTTACGAACCAAAACAGTAAAATAATTTGTTCACAGAACACCCAGGTGGTCAAAATGGTTAGCCACGGGTTGGGAGGGGTTCATGCAGTTTTGGTCTAATGCCTCTGTTTTGAAATGGACGCATAATGTTTATGACTGGCGTATAGGTTGGGGATTGCAGTTGCTGTTGGTTACACAGGTGAACGCCGCCAGTCATTCTCGATATATATTTTAAGTCACCTTATCCATAGTATAGAATCGGATTTGCCTATTTCTTTTTGCCAGGAATGACACGTTGTACAATATTATTTATACAATTTCTGGCTGTAACGTTTTAAATAAAATTTTTCATTTATTGTTGAAATGTTTAAATACTTTGCGGTTTTCATGAAATTATTGTGTACAAAAATAAAACAACCAGACAGAATGTAAACAACAGTGCTCATCACACGATTGTTTGTTTAGGGCGGGAATTAAATTCGCAACCACGTCTCCGAAGCCCTTTATTAAAATTAAAAATAGCGCAACATGAACTCAAACAGTAATAAAATCGGGATCTATATTACCATGAAATCGGTTGAATTAATAAAATGACCACTTTATTTCTTAATGCTCCAAGCTAAGCAGTTATCTCGAGTTATAAAGTAAAAAAGATCATTACGAACTTCCTGAAAACTTGTTAGAAAAATTTACGTAGATTTATGAAGAGTTCGTTCTTTGATAAATTGCGGTCTTGGGCAGATAAATTTGCATTACCTCATCAATATTCTATTCCAATCGGTACGATATTGTGAAGTGTCTCATTCCTTACATTTGAAAATATTTATGATATCTGTACAAGTTACACTCTTAGGGAACGCTTAAGGAAATAATCAAAAGATATTGATTAGATAGATAGATAGATTAAAACTTTATTATCACACAAAACACAGGCAGCACAAACATAAATCAAAAAGAGTAAGATGAAACATACAAATTACACAAGCAAACACACAGAAGTCACAAAAGATACATAACATAGAAATAGGTAGGTACATAAATAACACACAAAACAAATAGGTAATCTCTAGGTAATCTTTTTCTTTCTTTCTTTCTTTTCTTTCTGTAATATATAGGTCGCTTGCATAATGTGATTGATTAAAAGAAGTTGATAGTTTTACCTAGTGTTTAACCACCCGTGAAATATAACTCGTTTTTTTTTTAATTTACCTATGCTTATGTCGAAAAGGTACGACTAATCAAGCTTCACCGGACTTGGGGATATAACTGGTTGATTATCTGCAACATAGCGGTGGTACTCATGAAACTGAGAAACATCCCAAAATTCAAAATTCAACTTGTCATACAAAGTGGCTGTTACGTAAAGTTGAATTTTAATTTTTAGATTTCAACCTATGTTCGTTCCTTAGGGAAAGTTGTTCAGTATCATGAGTACTACCACTATGTTTTTATTAAACAACCAGTTAATTTTCACGGTATATGACTTTCGTAATAAAAATAAACTATCTTGTGTGTGGCCAGCTTGTGAGGGTTTATTCATTGAGGCTTCCGCAAAATACATAAGGGTACCGATCACCCCAATAATCCGAAGTTTTTTGAGTAGGGCACGACACTCACCTAAATAAACCACTTGGTAATGTGCCCCAGTGTGTTTAATACATAAAAATGGAATTTATTTAAAGATTGGGGGCTGCTATCAACTTAGCTTTATATTAAAGTACATTTAGATTATGTCAGATTATGATCAGCATAGCTTGAATAGTCACACTATGCATTTTTGCCAAACACGGCCGTTTTAACTAAAACGCACAGTATAAAAATTGCAAAGACATCATTATAAACGTACTTTATTATAAAGCATAGTTGATAAAGGCCTCAAATTTTTGAATGATTTCCATTTTTAAGTAAATAAGGAATATAAAATGAAGGCGCTAGTGGACTGTAATAGAGCCATTTATTGAAATAAAAATGTAACTACAGAACGAAATTTGTTTTTATTAATAAATCCACTATGCCAGTGTTCTATAGAAATAAATATAATAAAGAATACCTAATATAATGTAGGTAAACAACTGACATTATTACTTCCCAAAGAATATTCCAATAATCTGTACTATACACACATACGCACAGTAAAGCATTATGCCTGCCATATTTAGTGGAGCGTGTAAACAGATTACAACTTTATACCGGATAGACAAATTAAAATTAAACCGACTCTATGGTGTATTCTGAAGACAAAATATGCAGTACTTATTGAACGGCATGGATCAGTTAATAGTTTTATTAAACTAACTAAATATTATCACGCAGCAGGTAAGTTGCTTATTTTCAATCTTCGGATCGACCCACATCGAGCGTGAAGTGAGTGAGTCAAGTCTTTTTAAATCATCACACACAGTGGATCTTTACAGTCGACCGCTTGCGACCTCAGCGTAGTTTCCAATTTTTTCCACAAAAAAGTGGTCTTTAAAATAAAGGATACTTTTTAATTTTGCGGATCAGGTTTTTTAATGTTTGTTAATACATCAAAAAGATATACAAAATTTTAGTTTTATGATAAGTACTGGTACACAGAACCGTTAAATCGATGTTTAACGTGTCCAATAAACTGACTGTTCCTTTTCTGTTATTTTTTGTGTAAGTGACTAAACTTTAGTTAAAGCTTAAGGACTGAAATGGGCTGACTGAAACAAATACGTGGGGACATCTCACACACGGCCATCTGACCCTAAACTAGGTAGAGCCTGTACTATGTGAGGCAGACAGCTGATATACACACATATATAAATATACAACATCCAGACACAAGGCAAACACAAATGCTCATCACACGAATGTTTGCCTTGGGCGGGATTCGAACCCGCGACGCTGTGCTTCGCAAGCAGATATACTATATGAACTAGCTTACGGGGCCGTCATTTGAAGATAATACGCTAGCTGAAAATCCGCTCACTTGTTTCCACTCCAGGTTGGCTCGTTCGAGGCGTTCGCTGGCAGCGACTCTCTGCTCGTGTCGCGCCGCCGCCTCCCGGATGGAGCACCCGCAGCAAGCGCAGCGGGAGCATGTGCCCGCGCACACGTCCGCCGGCGCCGCCGCCCCCGCTGCCGCTCCGCCTGTCAACGACACCGCTGCTTGGCTACTTGTATACGGTGCATGGTCCAAGAAAACAAGGTTTTACAATTAGACCACGCCATTTTGCCTATTCATCCTTGTCGACAATAGACAAGGATGAACAGCGCAAAATAGGCTTGTGTCAGTCACGTGGTCTAATTGTAAGACCTTGTTTTCTTGGACCATGTATACGGTGCAAGTAGCTTGCGCATGTTGAGTCAAAGACATCGTTTGGACTCGCGAAGTATATACACTAGCTGTATTTAATCATGTATATCTGTGTGACCTATACTTAATTATTTAAGGAATGTCATTCATGGCCATACTTTAGCAGGCATATTTAGTGCTTTTAAATAAAGTCAATTGTCATGCTCAAGTTATTTGCACCCGTGTACAATTATTTTCGTCGCTGTAAATGCACTTCAGAAGTAGAAAAGATAATATTGTGATGATTATAGGACCGGTCCTACCTGGGTCACTCCAACTCTCACCAGATCATTTCAAAATCAATCAAGCAATCACATATTTTGCATGTTATTAGGTTTCTAAAATTGTATTGTTTTTGTAAAAAAAGTTTAATGAAAAACTTATATTTTCTCCCACAATAATCTCTCTTACACTATTTTTGCTTGAAAAAAATGAAGACCTGTCCACTGATAAAATTATATGTTGAGATAATGTTGCAAAATTGTTTACTATCACATCAGTTAAGGATGTTCCATTTTCTGCAGTCTCTATGGATAGAAATAAACTTGATTGACTGACCCACTTTTATTTCTATCAATGGGTAGACTAGATAGTGTGGTGAATCAGGCTCAGACCCTTATAAAGTTTATAGCAGCAAACCCAGACGCGTCCTCAGATAGGATAGGACCGAACTAGAACATTGCCAAGGACTATTGAATTGCTAAGAAGGGAGAAAAGAGAGATAACTTGCAAAAAAGCGCACTGCGTAAAGCCACAGAATACCAAAATAGTAGTCCCTACAGAAGACTCACTTAGCGACGTAATTCAAATAATAATAATAATAATTTATTTATTTTAAACAAAGGTCACAATACATTTACATATAACCTAAAACATACATTAAAACTAATTATAAAATATGCCTGAACTAGGAAAAATCCTGTGTTTCAGGCAGATAAATTGCGCTAAATAACAAATCGTAAAATTAAATAATATAAAGCAAAAACTATGATTACTTAAACATATAATTCATTTAATAACTACTAATAACTGCTCTGTGTCATCATGAGACTTATGTAATAGGGCTTCTATAAGAATGTTCTTAACTTTATTATAACTATGTGGATAAAAATCTAGCTGTGCATTTAATCTATTGTAAAGAAGTGGACCTAGAAACACAAAAAAACTAGTCGAAAAAGCATGGCTTGTGGAATTTTGCAGACAAACAATATTCTTCCTTCTTTTGTTAGTATAAATATATAGCAACTCTAGCTCCGTTACAATAAAGTGCAATTCATATTGCACGTCACTAGCTAAAAACACGAAGTAGCTGCTTCCTTTTCTGTCGCATATCGCACCGATTCGCGCCTCCGTATTAACACTAGTTTCCCATCTACGAGTAATACCACCCGGGGTGGTGCATCGGCCAGTCATACCTAAATTACGGAGTGAGACACGCTCTTGGTAAAGGACCTATTCGAGTCAGAGATATGAAAATTATACTAGCTGTCCACCCAAATCTGACCTCGTAGAATTTACCTCCAGTAGAATGAAGGATATGCGTTGTAAAAAGTTCATAAAAATCTTCGTCCTGACAATTTCGATCCCAGCAAAAAATATATAATCTCTATCAAAATAAACTTGGTGCAGCCTTTCTGAAGTGCTGCGTATTCATATATTTTGGCGAATAATTTTACATTAGCAGCTCATATTATATGTCCCCACCGAGGGGCTCGAGCCTACCATGGAATCAGGGTGAATAGGCCTTAGTCGACCACGCTGGCCCAGTGCGGGTTGGTCAACTTCACACACAACCCTTGAATTACTTCGCAAGTATGTGCAGGTTTCCTCACGATGTTTCCCTTCACCGTAAGAGCGTCAATTAAACGTACATATGAATTCGACAATCGAAAACACATTGGTACGTGCTGAGGTTCGAACCCGCGAACTTCCGAATGGAAGTCAACAGCCCTAGCCGCTTGGCCACCGACGCTCTATATATAGATAGATATAGCATAATTAATATAGCAGTCAGTAAATTTGGCCACAGTCGCGGCTTTAAGTGGCCGACAATGGTCGAATCTATTTGGCCCACAGTTGTATGGAATTTGTAAGCAACGAGGGTCACCAACTCATTTGAGATATTTGTGGTGAGCTTCATATTTTAAATCCACCTACGAACAGAGAGAATGGCATGTATTCATAAAATGAAGTAGAGGATTGAATTGAATTGAATAAAGATAGCATTATTTACACAAGGATCAAATATCTAGGTATTTTTAGGTCTATTTTATAACAGTAGAAGTCATCAGTCGTCTTTCTTGGCTTGTTGTGTTTCACTTACCGAAATTGTCATTTTGTAACAAAAAAAAATTTGCTTGAATAAATGGTGTATTCACAGTTTTATCTTTTGTTGTTAAATAAAGCTGTACTCAACATTAACATATTGTTGAAACAACGCTAGAAAGCAGGAAAACCACAGTATCTACCTCCATATCTATACCTACTTTGTATGGAAATGAAAAGATTACTTTTACAGAACTTGAATTTGTTCTCATAAATGACGTAAAATTCCTTCTTGTTGCGAGAAAAAGGGCATTTCTTAAGTATTATCTACTTTAGCACGTACTTAACACGAAACACCGCGATTTTCTAGTCGTTAAAGTTAAAGATATAATTGTGAAAATAAAAGGCGTACATGTTACAATTTAGCACGATAATTTTTACTGCAAACTAGATTCCATTTCCACTGCTAAGGAATATTATTTCTGTGGTACTTACAAAATGGCGTTCTCACTAATTGAATTATTGTCAATGTTAATATTGAAATATCAATACCAATTAGTATAGCTTCTCCTACTTTTATTAACTCAAATTCACAATTTGTGTGTTGCATACCCAGACTTATACACAGGTATTATATAGGAAAAGAGAGATCTTTTGTTGGTACTATTATTAATGGACCTGAATCTTATCTCTTCAAATAAACCGCCTTTGAAACCTGATATCTAGCTAATGAGTAGGCATGTATCTATGGATAAAGGAACGCTTGCAGGATTAAAGCCATGTCACTTTTTTGGTATAAAAAATATATTAAATATAATAAATAAATAAAAAAAAACCATTTCGGCTTTATACTTTTTAAAGCTTTCACGATTGTTTTCATAACTACAATCATTATGACAAAACAAATACCACGGACGAGGCTTACGAGATATGAGAATTCCAATTCCTTGTCTTTTGTTTTCGAATATTATTTTACTAGCTGTCTGCCCGCAGCTACACCCGCGTTGTTTTTCGACTTTTACATAGTATTTTTTATTTATCACACGGGAACTATTTAAATTAAATTTTCTGCAATTAAAAGTATCTAAGATGTTGACTGGGAATATAAGGTACCACCATTCAAAATTTTATTCAAATCAGTCTAACAGTTTCGGAGTTAAGTACGTATACAATGTGCTGAGCCGTATGAGTTATTATATTGTTTTTTAACTATTCCACGGGAACTTTATAATTTTCCGGGATCAAAAGTATCTAAAATGTTGACCGGGGATATAAGGTACCAACATGCAAAATTTCATTCAAATCGGTCCAACAGTTTCTGAGATTAGTCCGTACAAAAAAGACAAACAAAAATAATACTTAAAAAAAAGTATGTGCAGATTTTCAACCTCCACAGTTTTATGGATTAACCTACCGCCACAGAATACCAAATTCTACCGCCTTTCCTTCCGTAATAACTCCAGAATACGGTCACAAAAAAGCTACAAATACTACAGATCGCATAGTACAATTGCGTATTTATCTTTGTCCTAAGGAAACAATCAAGCTTAATATTTATTTATTAAAAGCTCACAAAAGCCTAGAGCCGTCTCTGCTGAGCACAATTCACCTTACGCCTTCGAGCTATTGACCAATCAGTAACTTACGAAATAACAAGTCAAACTGGTACTTGCCGAGCGCTTTTGTTTCATTTGTTTGAGCTCCGGGACTCAGGATCTTCAGGACTTACGGAACAGTACGAGGGATAAGGGTTGGGAACCGGTGTAATCCGGGAATAAGAAAAGTTTTTATGCCAAGCTATGTAGGTGGAATAGAAAAGTGATTCAAAAAAGATATACGGTGTGTAATTTGTCTACCTCTATGATACATTATGCGAATAAAAAGGGTTTGCATCGCCTACTTTCGCTGGCAGGTATCTGTTTTGATTCTATTATGCTTTACATAATAAATAGACATATTATTCACAAAACGTTGAGATTCTGGCAGTCCGACAGACAAGGATAAATGCTAGAATATAATATTGTAGACCGTCTGTGAGTTTATAATTTTTGTATTTTTCTTTACGCAGTGTCTGTCAGCATAAAATATTTTCGCGAACTATTACATATTTCCTAAAATCGAAATCAATAAATGCTTCAGACACCTATCTATCACAGAGCGTAAAATGCATTATGTGGCTTTAAGCAAATTCAACCTTTAAATGTGAGCGATGCGCTTTTGGTTAAAATTCCGTCTAGACTGCATTATAGAACTAAACGGTGCACTATAAAGTTTCAGTTAGCTACTCAGCTTTTCGTTTACAAAAAGAATAATTATTTATACGTACTCGTACGAATACCTGTATGATATTTATGCTTGGAAAATGACAAAAGTTATTTATATTATATTACCATCATTATCATAATTTCAGCCGAAAGACGTCCACTGTTGAACAAAATGGTCGATCCACATTTTGGGGGGCCAGCCCACGTTACGTCTTTCAACGCGCGGCCGTTATTCAAAACATGTTTTCCTCATAGGCCAGGAGATGATGACAGAAATTTTTAGGTCATTTGTTACAGTATGGCGGTTTTACAGGGGTCTTAGTACGCAATGACAAAAAGAAAAATGATGGTCATAGCGCTGGTACTGGCGGCCCAATCGCGTGGGCGTTAGTGAACTAGTCGGATAAATTACGAAAGTCAAACGATTTGTACCTACCACATAAATTTTAGTATTTTCCGATAGCCCGTAAAAAATAACTAGACGACAGTGTCATGCCATACTTCTCCGGTGTGACTTACAGCCCGCCATACCGACTTATAAATTAAAAATTCAACCATTTGTACCAGGGTAATTTTTGCACAGTTTGATCATCTTCGTGCAGCCATTTACGAAAATCACCATGCCATACTTTTCGGACGGATCCAAATGGTCGCCATACCGCCGAAAATCTGCATTTTTTTTTTCGCGATTGGGCCGCCAGTACCAGCTCTATGACCATCATTTTTATTTTTGTCATTACGTACTAAGACCCCTGTAAAACCGCCATACTGTAACAAATGACCTAAAAATTTCTGTCATCATCTCCCGGCCTATCAATGGCCGTTGGTTCTACGCGCAAACTAACGACGTAGGTACTTTGTTTTCATTGTGTAATATGTAGTACCGACAATTTGAAATCTATTCACAGCTCATTACGGAAGATCATTGAACTGATAATTGAAATATAAACAGCCCCGAGAGAGCTCCAATCGAATTCTCGGAGGTAATTTTAATCGAGGTATTCATTATTCGTGGTTTTCATTTCATCAAGGAAAACGTAACCCAGATTGTTTTAGTCACCTAACACAACATTAAGTATGGTTAGGATCTAGTGTTTATGTTTATTTTTAAAATTAAAACAATTATCTTTACATCAGATCTAAAAAAGAACCATGTACAGATTAATTTCCAATTAGAGCTACGTTAATATTTTATTATAATGGTGGTTTCCATTCCACCAAGAAAACGTAACCCAGATTGTTCTTGGTTGCTTGGAAGAGATTACTACTTTAGAAAAACTGTCTTATTTAATTACTGGTGTCAATAAAGAATATTTTTATTTGTAAGCTTGTTACTGGTAATTATTTATGATAAATAAGTTTCAAGCAGCGTCAAATTTCAGCGTTATTATATAACTGTTCAAGAAAATACACTCCTTAAAAATATTAGGAAAAATACATTTAATGTGTATGAGGCTGGATAAAAGCTACACTCGATTTTGGGGACCTCTGGAAGTCGAGAACAATTATTGTAACTTTGTCAGGGAGTTCATACATACATGGTGGGAAGAATAGTTGGGTTTGGGCACTTCACCGTATTCCAAATTCATTTTTTACTAGGAAATAAACAAACAAACAAATACAACTAACTGAATAACTATCTCTATCTAGAGAAATTGCTCCTATACAATAGACTGGGGCTATCAAATTACACTAACAGAGATTTTTAAGAATTACCTGCTCAAAAATAAAAAAGGGTATCAAAATTAAATCGCGCAATGTCTATTATGTAGTTACGAGAAACAACCGAGAAAAAGGTAGTCAAAGTCAAAATCGTATGTACGGTCACGTTCATAAGTCCAGTCATGTCACGTGCACCTATACTTTAAATTAACTTTTTTTCCAAAAGCATTCAGGATAAATCATTTGAAGCAAAATATTGAGTCCCTTACACTGTATAAGCAACACAAAAAAATAAGAATATCAAGCCTTTGGGAAAAAAGTTATTTGAAAGTACAAAAACAGGTGATTGACTGCACTTATGAACTTGACTGTACAATCAGTAAAATATGACATCACGTTTCCCTTTTTCTGTTATTGTTTGAAATTTCATATAAAAATTAAGTTATTTGACTAGCCAGTCAAGTACCCAATTAATGACACATGCGCAGGTAAATGTCTAACTGTTGGCACATTGTCATATTATTTTCTTCAGCGACTTTGTTTCAGAGAGGTGGGAAAAAGTACGTAGCTTTTAAACAGTGTGTACACAACTTTCGTGTAAATACACATTCAACATGAAGGACAAAAGAGTTTAAGAAATGTAATTCTCTAATTAGTTAAGTGTAATCCTGGGTTGAGGTCCGGTGCTTAACTTAGTTAGTTGGTCAACTTCTGGGTTCTGAGAGGCCGAAGAAACAATTACGTAGGCACTCACAGAGAGTACAAAGCTCTATAATACAGTGTATTCTGTAACGCATTGCAGCAATAGGAACCTGGATTAACCGAGGTACAAGACGTCTTCAGAGTGGTGTATGTATGGCTATGGTCAGAATCTATATTCTATATATACCATTATCATACTTCATCATAAAGAGGAAAGATTAAAACTACTGAACCAACTGTTTTAAAAAAAATATTTCACCGTTAGAAAGCTACATTCACTCTGAGTAACATAAGCTACCTTTTACCGCGGGAAAATGCCTCATTCCTACGGAAAAATCTGTTAACGCGGGTGGAGTCTGTATAAGTGTATAATCAAGTCTACGTATGCACATGCACAATAATGCATGTAGTAGGTACTAAACACTTGACCGACTGCTAAGTGCTGATGTATTTAGAGGTTTGAAATAAGAAAAATTACACTTTTAGTACAAAAAATAAACGTATATGAAACGCTTATCAAAAAAACTAGTATGAAAAATTCTTAAGAATATTTTTTACACCCACGCTCGACGCCTGTTTAACTTTTTGTGATAAGAAGCAAAGTTTTAGATTTCTTATAAGATTTTGTTTTACTCTGCACATAATGCACATTAAATCTACCTAGAGCTTACTAAATGAAGAGCATTTTTAAATATTATATTTAAAACAACTGGCTATATAAACATTTAAATGAATGGATGTAAAAGCCAAAGAAATAACACAAAAATTCATTTTGTGAAAGAAATTTAGTTTAATAAAAAAGAAAACATTTCCTTTTTATTAAATAGCTTATTCAAAGCAGCGCCTTTGTAGAGAATTTGATAATGATGAGACGAGATTGATAGCGAAGATAATTAATTATAAATTACACTTTGGTAGTACTGGAGACATTAGATTGTTTCATTCAGTCGTATCGTAGTCCTTGAGGTTTGAAATACTAAAGTGTGTAAAGTTGTGCACCATAAGTTAATCAGAAAAAAAAAAACTTTTAAATATATTAATGTTATGAAAATTGAAATGAACGGTGTTTAATATTGTATTGTAAGTATATATAGAAATATTTTTGTCTAGTGACGATCTGAACACTGTCTAAAACTTTATCTCTAATTTGATTTATTTGTACTCAATAATAAAAATATATATTTAATTCTATGAGAGAAGAATTTAAATTACTCAGTAATAAAAAAATGGTGAAGGTTGACAGTGTCTTCAAAGGATTATACCTAAGTATATTTTGGAGGTTTTTGAGGTAAAACAAATTTCATCTGGTAAGCAAACCACATTGTTGGGTTATGAAAGGGTCGCGGCAAGGTCGAAGTGTTTGTAATAATGTTTAGGAAGGGGAGCCGTCACTGCTCCAAAGCTTTGTTCGGGCTCAAAAGCATCGACTTAACTGCAACTGTTTTGTCTCAGTTATACAGAGATCATACAGATAAGTTTTCTAACAGATATTGTAACATTTTTTTACTATTGAGTTCATTGATGGTATAATTATTTGGTAAACCAACCATAGATATACTTACTTAGATATAGATTTTTTATTAAGTATATTTAGCTACACGTCAGTTAACTCCACATCTTATTAATGTCATTTAGGGTGCCGCCGATTTTTAAACGATTTCAAAAAAGGAGGTTCTCAATTCGACGCGTATGTTTTTTTTGTGTTTTACTTACAATTAAAGAAACGTCGATCGAAAAATAGCGAGAGAATGTAAGAGGTCAAAAGCCCAATTTTGTTATTTTGTTGTTCTCTGAGAGTTTAAAGACTTTCCTTGGAATTCGTAGAACTAAATAAATATGTGTTATCTATTTTCTAGATCTTTCTTACGTAAAATATTGTGGATCTGAATGTAAAATTCACTATCTATCTATAAATATAAATTTAGTCCTTAAAAACAAATAGATTTAATATTGACTTTCAAACAGACAGTTGCAATTGCTTGCACCACGGAGTGTGGCTGGCACCATTCGAAAGCGTTGGTTTTTGAAATACAAAGTCCTGAATCGGTATTATTGAAAAGTTGTGGGTGCTCGCATCGGCTATTAATGATTCAGGCGTGTGAGATGAAAATTGTGTTTCAAACGGTAACCTGTATCGAATATGGTAGCCTGGTACCTGCTACTTACTCAAGTGATTGTTGTGGTTGTGGCGGGTGAAGCGGGGCGAGGCGGGCGGGAGGGGTGCGCCGTCGCAGCGCACCTCGGTCTTCAGCCGCGAGCCTGTGCGAGGGTTCACTTGTACTCCTGCCACTACGCCGCTGTCACCCTGGTACCATGAATATAATTTTACATTCATAATAGCGTTAAAAAGTGAGATTTTCTGCTTAGAATTGACTCAAAATTGGAATAAAATTATTACTAAGAAATAAAAAATAATACATTTAACCCAACCATCCCTGTAAGTGTTGCAAAGGCGACTAATGGTGTACAAATAAGAGAACGGACAACCCTAGAACCCGCGTACCCGCATAACCTTACATAAAAACGATTATACAAAATGATCGAGGTACATGTATTTTAAAGGTACCTACATGGTGTTCAATAACAACCGACCCTACAAGGGATAACCATTTTGCATGAAATAGGTATCCTTTTTCCCTCCCATTTGGCTAAGCATGATGGCGACCTTTCTTCAAAAAGGCATTCGGCATCATTTATAAGAATCACTATTATTTATGGCAATGATACGTTATAATAGTAAGTTTAACAAAAGGTCCCCGCAGTTGATTGTTCAATTGTTCAAAATGTTCAAAATTGTTCGCTGTTGATTAAATAATTACAGCAAATAACGAAACGAAAGATAGATAAAAAGCAAATACTTATGACATGTTCTGTTTAACATAAATTTTCACAAAGATGGCGAGAATTTGTAGGAACTCTCGAAAAGATTTTCATATTGTGACGAGATTATGATGTTCTTGTCGTCTTATATTGCATTTATAAGGAATTCGGGAGAAAAACTCGAGCCCGGAGGTGAATGCTAAACGAAATTTCGCAGAAGCCTTCGTGTATTTTGAGATAAATGTTTCAGTCATGTGACGTTGGGGAAATCCCAGTACTATACTCATTTTAGTCTAGACTTATACATCGTATTCACTTCCCATTGCTGTTTGTGCCTATACTGTAGTTTGAAAAGTCTATAGTCTTGAAGCCATGCATATTAAATTTCACATTCTCGTTCACCACTTCCCAGATGAAATTGGACAACGTCTATCTGCTTAACCAAATGGATAAGAGAATTTGTTTCGACCCCGTCATCTAACCTTACCCGCCATATCCGAAGGTTCTGAGATGGCTTAGGCGATTGAGGAAACCTCTAGTATGTATTTGAGTTTTTCCATGAGATAGGACGCAAGGACGCAACCGAAATAAATGTGGAGGTGGCATGGTCTTTAGTTTTTTACTGTTGAGATGTAGAGGTTGTTTTTAACATTACATTGTAGGCACTATTTTTGAGATATAGTTATAGGGCCCTAAATCGTTCAAAAACAAAAGTGTAAAATATGACGATATTACTTACTAAATCTATGGTGGCGTTACGTTTTCCTATTCTCTTTAATTAAATAAATACACTCATCATCAATCTCATACACTAGGCAGAGCCTATACTATGGGTGCCAGACAGCTGATAAAGATACATATAAGTATAAATATACAACAACCAGACACAAGGCAAACACAAGTGTTCATCACACGAATGTTTGCCCTGGGTGGGATTCGAACCCGCGACCCTTTTTAAGGCATACGTACTACCAAATAGGCTACGCGCGGGGCCGTCATTATGTTTTAATAACATTTCTTAAAATAAACATTTGACTATATAGCTAGCCAGTCGAAAGTGAGTAAAGCTTGACAGAAGATCGGCCCGCATAAAGGTGCTCCGGAGAGGCATATGCCCAACCTAAGAGCAAGGAAAATCGCGCTTCATTAACAGCTCATATATCTCCCCACCGAGGGGCTCGAGCCTACCCTGAAATCAGGGTGGAAAGGCCTTAGTCGACCACGCTGACCCAGTGCGGGTTGGTCAACTTCGCACACAATTCTTGAATTACTTCGCAAATGTATGCAGGTTTCCTCACGAAGTTTTCCTTCACCGTGAGCGTCGAATAACGTACTTATGAATTCGAAAATCGAAAACACATTGGTACGTGCCCAGGTTCGAAAAGAATGGAAGTCAACGGCCCTAGGGTAGGCTAGCCATTAGCCACCGACGCTCCATCTAATAGCGCTTCGCTCTATCGTTATTCTGAGTGCCCAACGAATGCTACAGAAGAAGAAAAAAGATTGTAACCTTTGGAGCGTCTGTCTCGAAGCTGATGAAGAGCAGCCGCGCGAGCCTCTGCAGCACCAGCTCGCGAAGCAGCGCCGGCACCGGCTGCCCTCTCACTCCTCTACGAGTAACACCACATTAATCACACAACAACATACAGGAATCATGGTCCAACAAAACAAGGTCTTACAATTAAACCACGTGACTGTTACAAGCCTACGTCATTTTGCGCTGTTCATCCTTGTCTATTACACGCATTCGACAAGGATGAACAGGCAAAATGATGTAGAAATGACGTAGGCTTGTGTCAGTCACGTGGTCTAATTGTTAGACCTTGTTTTCTTGGACCATGTAGAGGAATACAACAATTTTTTTCGGTTAGAACAGAGACGTAATAAGGCGACCTGATTCTGTCAACACATCGGTAATTAGAAAAGGTCTAGCCTTGGTGATTTGGTACTAAGATATTTTTGTTTTCCGTCAGTTTCGACCAATAGGAAGCTGCATGATATATAGAACAATCACACACAACCCCGAGACCAGAGAGGTTGGAAAGCCGCGCTTCGAAAAATTAAAATATAAACTCTTATTAAACAGTATAACTTGATGCCTAACAAACAACCAATTCGCGTTGGTTGGACAGAACTGTAAATTGCCACAACAAAGCCGTGAGCCCGAGACAAACCCCCTTGCACCTCAGCGTTGACAGAATGTATTTCTTTATTTTTAAGATTTGCATGTATTACGTCTCTTTATTGTTCAATACTCTTTGCTCTCACAACAAATACCACTTTGTGAGACTTTCTCCGCTATATTGGACAAAGCAGGCTGAATCACTTGATTGTCCGTGATGAAACATGATTCTGTACTTCTGCCGAGACCAACGGCACTTAAACCCATACGGGTTAGTTAATACGAGCCATGTTGCTTAATATTTTTTAAGTCAGGGTTTGTGAAATAGGTTAACCTTGAAACCCACATGCTAAGCAAGTAATCACACACACAATAATGCATGTTGAACATTACACTAATATTCTTCTAAATATTATACAGACTTATTAAACTTGTATAATGTATATATTTTATGGGTAAACTTTTAAACATTTCTTACATTTAACTGGCAAGTAAATATCCTGTTAGAGCTATTCAATTTTATTTTGAGAGGCAGGTAAAATATAAAACACAAATGACTTTATTGCCTGAATCATCGGCATTATATGTCTTGTAGTTTTTACTAACCAGCAGCACATATAAAATAATTTAAATATTTAATATACTTGTTATCAAGCTTTTATCTTGGACGTCTTCTTAGCGGAGTACAACAAAGCACAGAACTCGCTATTGTTATCAGAATATGCAACGCTGCATTACATAGGCATAGATGACAGCCATTTTCCTAGCTAATATAGTTATCTCTCTCTTTATCTAGTACCTATCTAAGGCTTTGTCAAATAAATTTCACTTGTTCGGTTTAATTAAGATTTTTCATTCTGAATAATATTTTTAATACTAAAAATTTTTCTTATTTTGTTTTATCTTTATATACATTCCCTTTTTATCTACTATCATATAATAATAAATCTCCAAAAGATTATTTGAGATTTATTTGAGCAATCATCTCGAACAATAGCACTATATTGACTATTTCCTCCCAGTTCCGTTCACATATTCAAGCGCATCATTTTGGTCCCTTATGTTGTTGGATATGAACGAACACCTTTTCTTGATTGTTCAGGTGGATCAGTGAAGCAAAATAATAATAATAAAAAAATTAAGGAATAATAAAATATATAGAGGCGTCAAAAATCATACCTACCTATAGAATTTATAAAGCTTGCTTGCTTATCGTATGGGTTTCGAGGTTAATCTGACTCACAAATTACTGGTGTTACAAATTACACGCCTAACTAAGGTATCTGACGTAACTCGTGTAACGTCTACATCCGTAGATAGATAGCCAGGACCAACGGCTTTACGTGCATTCCAAAGAACGCAATCTTTTATCTTTTAGGTCCATCAGGTCTGTGATTCAGCCTGCAATGTCCAAACTAAAATGGGGAAAGTCTCACAAAGTGATACTTTGCTCGACAGTGACCCAGAGGGATTCGAACTCGAAACCTCCGCAACAAGAGGCGAGCGTTACACCATTCGGCCACGGAGGCTGTATAATATTAATTATATAAACCAGATATTGATCGAAACGATACATTTATACATTTAACAAAACGGCAACATGTAATGAAAATTGCTACTACAAATTATGCTTTCAGAGGAGAATCAATTAATGATAACTAGTTTTTTTATTTAAAGCCACGTGTATATTTTTACGACTATGGCAACAAATTCCCTTATAAAATTATTTCTCTGATCGGGCTTTATAGACCACCTATATTCTAAGTTTTTATATAAGTTTTTGAATTAGGCCGTACTATTGTGAATATGTAACTAAATTTAATCGAATCAATCAATCAATCAAATCATTTATTTGCACGGATTCATAGTGTACATGGATGTTGATTACGTTATTAAGAATCATATGATCCGCCAAGTACTCTGTTTAATAAATATTTAGAATCAAAGAAACATTCAGCAACACCTATTGTATATTTTCTTTAGCACATTGTACCAAACGGCATGATGATGAAAAATATGCCGTATGTATGATGATGGCCTAAGCTAGAATAATAATACTCGTATATTTATTGTTTTATTTATTTTAATGTTTTATTTATGTTTTATTTCGTGTGTCTGATCACTATATTTGGTAGTGCGGCTGTGTTGGCTCAGAGATCCAAATTCGAGTCCTGCCCAAACTCAATGAAATTTTTAATTTTACTTCTACGAGTATTTATTAAAATACTGAAAAAAATATGTTACCGTAAAACACCTCAATTGAAAACTCCTTTAAGCCTTATGATACGTTAAGGCTTAGAGGAGTTTTCAATTGTCTTATTTTCATGGCATAATGTGTATATTGTTGGCATTGAGCATTAACAGGTTTTGAATGTTTAAGTTATCACTACATAGTATAAAATAAAGTCGCTTTCTCCGTCCCTATGTCCCTATGTCCCTATGTCCCTTTGTACGCTTAAATCTTTAAAACTACGCAACGGATTTTGATGCGGTTTTTTTTAATAGATAGAGTGATTCAAGAGGAAGGTTTATATGTATAATACATGCATAATATACTGAAGGATAACCCACAATAACCATTTTCCCGTGCGGAGCCGGGGCGGGTCGCTAGTTATAAGTATAAACTCGCCTGTAAGATATATTGAGCGTGACGACGGAAAGAGATGCAGAGAAAGATACCAGGCACGTGCTCACTCCATAGTACAAACCTGTGAACAAATTAACAATCTTGAAAATATTGGCGACTGCTAAACCAATTATAACATTAATGAAATGAGGTAATAAACATCTTGGAAAATTGACAGAACATTAACTACACAGAAAATTAGCTCGGTTTTTGTTGTGTGCTTTCGAGTACGAGTATTAATTATTAACACATATTAGTATAATACAGATGTCTTACTACAGGTCTCATATTTGGTAAGTAAACTCCTTACAAACAACCCTTTTACCTCTTTTAAGCTTTACGGGTATTATTGTAACACCCTGTATAACTTTATGGATCTAAAAAGATAAACGCACCTCAAACACAACTAAAAATATTTAAAAAAATCATAGACGACATTTTAGTCACGCGCTCACTTATTTTGCGCGCGCTTATTTTTTTGTGGTAACACGGTATATGCTCTTCTCTTGCTTACTTATAAGGGGAGTTTTCTCCGTGGGTGGCAAAGTGTCCCGGATGGTCATAAGGAAGACGGTCATGGAGAGCAGTGCGCTAATGCCCAGGGTCACCTTCTCACCAGACTCCGAAGGCACGTAGAACACCAGTAGCGCTGTGGAAGTAACACTAATGTATAGACGGCATGAAATATGGAAATACGCGTGTTTTTTTTAATATGAATTTAAATCAACATATATAACCAAATAATATGTTATTAATTTCCAAAAATAGAAAATATTTTACTAGTTATGAATTAAAGTGGTAGGTTAGAAAGAGACATCCGATATGTAAGATGACGTCACTTTACTTGTCCGCCATATTATTTTCATAGAAAAAGTTGTTTTGCAGAGAGAGACAGATAGATTAAATTATTTATCGTGTATCTCAGTAAATTTCAAACAACTGCTGGGTGTTATTACTTTTACCAGTCATAACTAATTTTAAATATCTCCCCGAGCCTACTCTGAAATAGCTACTTAGTGCCTGTTGCTTGACTTCATACAATTTCAATATCATATTAAATATTTCAAACTTAATGTCAATATTGTTAATGTATTTAATGAATTTGTTAAAAATAAACAAAATACGTTTTTGTCACAAAACTGCTTACAGAGTTTGAAATAAATTAAAGGATTTGCCAGAAGTAACTTTGTAAACAAAACAGGTCACTAAATTGAAACGGAAGAAAAGTGGACTGTCGAGGCGTAAAAAGCTCCCCTGAAACATCGGCTAATAAGATATAACGTTTTTGTTTAAGGATTTATCGTGTATTTTTCGACAGCATTAGCAATTTACTTAGGAGTTTAAACTTTTTGTTCACTTTCACTATAATAAGTAAATACCTACTTATTTGTTTGGCGTTCAAACTGATTTATAGGTTTCATCAATTTATTAACTAGAATCACGTGCCTAAATATTTTTTCAACAATACTTCACAAAATAAATGTAGGATCTTTAACTTTACCTAATCAATTTAGTACTAGGTATTTAAACAAAAGATGTTATACTCGTATTTGATCTCAAATACTTAGAAACTTCGTTCTTTCATACATCTTAGCGCCATTAACATAATTATTTTTGTCTTTCCCCAAGAAAATACGTTATTTTTTGCTTTCAACCACCACACATGAATATGGTAATTGCGCATGTCGTTGTCACTTGACAAGTGAAGCCATGGCAAATTTAATATTCTTTCTAAAATTGTTTAGCCGAATACCAAATGAAAAAAGATCCAAAAAATAATAAGAGAAAATTGCTTATACGAGTAGAACATATCACTCTGGATTCAGTTTCTTATTCCAAGGAGAAAGAAAGTTATTTTTCGTCAGTGATTTCCTTTCCACGAAAGTATAATGTAACAACATAGTCACGAATATTTAGTAAACTTCCAGAAAACCTTTTTAAGTGCGATTTTTTAGTTCGAAAAATTATTAGAACATCAGTGGCTTCGTAAACTCATTGGACAAAAATTGTTTAGTTAGGTTTCATCTGAGATAGCGGAAGTTTTTTAAATATTAATGAAAGTATATCTTACAGACAAAATATTAATCCTTTTCACCACTGCTTTTCCGTTGTTATTGGCTCATAACCATCCCCTACGAGGCGAAAAAACCAAAAAATTGTTGAGGAAATGCTGAGGTATTTGAATTGATTCTAGCTAAATTACTTACCAATTCCATTGATCAGCAAACAGGGCAGTATAAGGTTGAAGACGTAAAACATGGGTCTTCTTCTGAGCTTGATGACGTAGGTGATGTCAGGGTAAGGCTCCAGGCAGCAGGAATAGTATTGATTGTGGCGGATCGCTTCGAACGACACCAAATCGAATTCGCCATTTGTCTGGTAATTCGTTGTATCGCCCTCGTCGAATTGTTTTATTAGGTCGAGCTGGGTAAAAAAAAGCCACATTAGATTTTAAGATATTTTAGATATAGGTCACCTCGTTCGTTCTTGAATTCGACAGCTTGACTTCAAATCTAATTTGAAACTTAATATCGAGTGTTAATTTCAACAGTCTTGGCAAGCAAGGTACCTCTTGCTAATTTCGTAGCTAACACTTGCAGTGGAAAATATAATTTCCTAGAAATGCTCTACTCCAGCTGTAAAGTTTACTCTAAAGTTAATTTAATTAAAACTTTTTAGATTTACATTCACTGTGCAGTAAATTTCGACCCCTAAATGCAATCCTTCCCCACTTCAAAGAAGTGTGAATGACACTTATAGCATTAATGAATTCAGTTCCCGCTGTGATCTAGCAAATATAAGACGTATATAAACGACTTTAAAGGCAGAATCTCAATTTAAAAGTCAAATAATATCTCGAGAAGCAAATTTAAAAGTCTTTTAGAATATAAATCTACAGATTTGAGTTGATATTCGATATCCTGCGGAGTAGGCAAGTTGAATCTTGAAAAATCTTTTGGTTTTGAACGCTTTTACTTCTTCTGTCTCGCATTCATTATAAATTATCTAAACTTACTCGATATTTTAATTTATTAATTTTTTGCTGGACAGAGATTGTTAATGAATAGATGGGTGTACATTGTTTTACTTGTGGGCGTGTGTGTGTTGTTTTTTAATTGTATTTGCAAGTGCCTAAACGATATTGCTAAATACAAGGAGCACAGAAAGCGTGCTAGCATTATCTTGTACGTTATTTCTCATGAAAAAGTACACAACTTCCGAATTTTTAATAAGAGCTCGTTATTACGTTAATAATGTCTATCGGTAGTCAGTAGGATAGATTTTTCTTGTCATTATTGTTAATAATCACAAAAATAATATCGTATTGCCTTTAGAGCGCTTTTGTTTCATTTACAAAGTAATATGGCCTAAAGTTCAAACCAAAAATGATATCAAGTGTGAACAAAAATGTGATTGCATTGTAAGTAACAATAACCTCGTAAGGCCCAACCTAATTTTAGGTCGAATAACTACTTCTGACGACACAATGTACTAAAAATAGGTTCAAGTGGTTAAGGCCCAGGAGCTTGATTTACAAAAAGAGTCTATATGTATCTTTGTATTGGCGGGACTATTCAAAGTGTAAAATAGGTTACAATGTTATGTCATAATTTTAGAACGCTGGGCCGCAAACTATGTTTTGGGAAACCTTCTTGGGCCGGAATAGTAAAGTGTTTTTTTTTTCCTAAAAATAGGACGCTTGGATCTAATGAGAATAAATATTGTGTATATGTTCCAAAATAATATATCAAAAAGAAACACAAACAATAATTCAGAAAATCACACATTCGTGCCTCGCACGACTATTGAGTACATTGGAAATAAATCTATATTGCAAAAATTTCGTATTTGACTATTTTCAAAAAATTTTGGCTACAGCTCAAACCCTTAGCCCAATCGTCTTTGTTTTAGGTTCAAATTGTAGTTGACTAAATTGTCAAGAGGAGTTTTACTCAATTTCTTGATATAATTTTTCGTTTCCAAAATATAGAGCACAAAACTCAATCGTTAGGTCTGTTTTTTTTTTTCACTATTTGGTCATAACTTTTTTCGATTTGAACTTTCTTGAATAATTCTTTTTGCACCTTACAGCTTTTGTGATACGAATTTTTTTTTAAACCATATCATTACGACTCTTCGAGATATAAGGAGATTGCACTTTTCACGAAATGGACTACACTGCATAAGAACGTTCAGAACATCAAGACAAATCCGACGGTAGGAGTCGTTCAGGAGTGACAGATAAAACTGAAGTTCTAGAGCACTTTTGGTCGAAATCATTTTCGATCCCAATGACTGGAGCGAACGAAAAGACATTTCCTAAAAATATTTTACTCCTATTCTCATTTCAAAAAACCCTGTGTCTAAAATGCGGAAACACATCACAGCAAAGTTAGAATTCATTTGTTTATTTTTATTCCTTGCTCATGCTAACACACATCACAGCTGTCAACCTCAGTATAACAAATTATAATAAAACAATTACGAGAGGCAACCTCGACTGTAACCGCATTTTTCAGCCTCAGTCGCAATGTGGTAGAGAGTAACGCTTGGTTGTATAAAAATACCCCAGTGTTTCCCTTAGGCACGCGGTTGAGAAATTAAAAAAATTTTGGATGTGTATTTTTCGTGAGCATGCCAAAGTTTTAGGTTCATCAGTTGGTCGTGTTCACGTTAACGAACCAAATGTGAAATATTTACTCCGTTAATTAGCAATGGTATACGTAGTTACCTACTAACAACTGTTTAACAATTAATGTTTACCCGAACACGTACCTTCACGGTATACCGAGTTCAATAAATTCGTGTAGGTGCGTTTGTTTATAGTTTACTTACAAATAATAAGATAGTATAAAAATGAACTAGATTTCGGTTTGAATTCTATCAAAAGATACTCATAAACTACTAGGTAGTCAGTTATGTATATTTAATATTAATGTAAAGTAAATTATCGACTTTCAGAATTCAATCTCAACAAATGAGTCGGTAATACTGCATTTATTTTGTAATCATGCATACTAAATAATAACAATAACTAATAATTTTAAAACAAATAAGGTGTCTTTGTGGTAAATAAAAGTTATTATATGGCTATTCCATTTATTAGTGATTTTTTTTAAATATTGCGTATGTCGGAAGAATTGCACGAGTAATGTTTCAAATTTGATAATATGTAACTAGGCCAGACAAAGGTATACGTAATAGAATGACTAGGCAAAGAACGGGCCAAGTTGTTGACTATATACATATCATAATATATATACGCGGCGCCCACTTGTTGGGAGACTGCCTTTCTCGAACCTTCCTCCAGACGAACTTTGGTCGTCTTCAAATGTAAATTTTCAATTGTGCCCCTTGTTATATTTTGTATATAAGAAGTATAAGTGTTTTAGTTCAAGGAACTGCTTTTCATAACTTCCACCTTGCTTGTTAATAAAAAATATTGTGTAAATTTGTACTACAAAATTTAGATCATTGATATTTTTTGTGGAATAGCAGTACCAGTTTGCCTACGATACAAATCACACGTAGTATTTGTTCCGAAAATGTAATTATCTATACTTGTGTATTATTGGTGCCAACAATGAATAATATTTGTATCGTATTGTACTGTATAATTGCGTAAATATAATGACATTTTGCGTATAACGTATTCTTATTCTTCTTCTTTTTTCGTATTCTTTTTTAACATAGAGTAAGGAAGCATTTTTTGGGTAGTATAGAAACATAATATAAGGTGACCCGATCCTGTTAACACATATGTGATTAAAGTATACTGATATATTTTTGTTTTCCGTCAGTTTCGTACTCTAGTTTTTTCATGTTCGCGCAAAAGAAGAAAAGTGAAAAATAGTAAATGATCGAGTGATCATATCTTTTTATAAAATGTCATTTCATCGGACAACAAAGCGTATCGATGAGGTTTCGCTCGATGTATCCTCTGATATCGGTTTGAAGATTTCCCGGCAGCGAGACTTGCTTTCTGTTTTGTTGTTTTCAAACATACCGTAGCACTCGCCGAGCTAGAACGCTACAACCACGGTGATCGTTCACAATACGAACAAGGTATTCCAACAATATTGCCAACTGGTAGTTGTACCTAGATTTTTGCAAAAACTTGCTAGAAACTCAAAAAATTATATTCATAAAAATTGCTATGTAGCGCCGGATTTTTAAGTGTATCAATCTTATCCAATTTCTTTGTTGTTACTAATATCAAATTCATACTAGGAAATTGTCTCTCTGGCTCTGCATTAGCATGTGACAGAGAAAGACAAATTAAAAGCAAGGGTGGTTAAATATCTTCCTATTGTTTTTCTTTTCAATATAGTACTTATACCTAGAACTTGAGATTGCTACTTATTTATACGAAGAATGTGACGTTGTGCTCTACTCTGAACTCGCTAAAGTACCTATTAACATCACGTTAAAAAGTAGCTCAAAACGAATTGCTGTATTTTTTTATGAAATAATAGTTTGTTTGACATCAAAAATAGTTAGATCTAGCAACAAAGTAGTTAAGTTAAGTTGGTATCACTATTCCAGACTCACCTACCTTGCTTGCTACAAATGTTTTTAAGCTTGAACGAGTGTCGCGGAAAACTCACCCATTGTTCTTGTTTGATGCGGCACAAAACCCCAGCCTTAATGATTTGTATTCAGACCATCATTACAGTAATGACTACAGATTTTTCTCTGTTCCTTTGTTTTAACCTTCTCTGACCTGTAAAAACAGGTTCAGAGTCTGTTATCTCTTTGTTTTCTGTTTTATGGAACAAGGTAGAGTCTGTCATCTTAATTTTTTGTAAATTAAGGGGAATAATTTACTTTTTTTCGTAGTAGCAATTTATTATGTTCGTATCGTACAAATTCTGTAAGAGTTTTTTCATAGTTGCATATTTTATTTTTACGGCAGTTTCCCCTATCATGTTTGGGGCCAGTCTTTGTGGAAAAGCCTTTTTATCGAGTAAACCATAAAGTAATTTGCATATGACATGTTTATGATCCAATTCGGTACTCCTGAAGTATTTATTACCCAGTTTACAAATTTTTTGAATAAACTACTTATACAATTTTAATAAACTTGATGTATCACCGTTACTACTATAAGTTTTGATATTGCTATAAATTTTACACATCTAAGTAATTTATTTTTTTATTTATAATGATATAAATATAAATTGAAAATAGTACGAATGTAGTACCTAACCAACTACATAAATAAACTAAATTAAGGCTGAACTTAAGAACTCATATTAATAATTAAAATTTAAAGTATCACAAAAATTGAGTGGAAGTGCAGTATAATAATAGAATCTAGATTTTATTTGGAGGTTTTTAAGGAATTTTAAGGTTGCCTGGTAGAGATCGCTACAGGCGATTAGGCCGCCTTTGCGCACTCTATTTACTTGTGTTGATATTGTTATTGTTTTCTTTTGTGTGCAATAAAGTGTTTTTACTTACTTTATTTGTGAACTTTTATATTTCTAAGTTCACACCTGTCATTCTCCTTCATAAGAAATTCAACCTATTTAGTAACTTCGAAGAAAGGTGCCGAAGTGCCAAGTGCTTGAGACTCACTTAAAAGCTGTTGTTGGTCCAGGACGCCCACTTCATGATGCATAGTTGGATATCGAACGGAAACTCTTTCACGTTGATGTCGCACAGATACGTAGATGCAGTTAAACTCTGTGTCTATCTATATTATTTACGATATTTTATTTGTAAAATACTTTTTTGTAACTTCACACCTCCATATCACCTTCATAAGATATTCAACCTTATAAGTAACTTCAAAGATGTAAAAGTGTCAAGTGCTAGAGACCCTTACGACACATAGTAACAGATACGCTATTGCGTATACCAGCATAAGAAAATCTAGTACCTTGCAATTAGACTCACTTGAAAGCCGTCATAAGTCCAGGACGACAACTTCATGGTGTAAAGTAGGGTGTCGAATTCAAACACTTTATAATAGTAATTTCAAAGAAGTGAAAGTGCAAAGTGCTAGAGACTCAGTTGAAAGCCGTCTTAGGTCCAGGACGCCCACTTTATGGTGCAAAGTTGGCTGTCAAATTCAAATTCTTTATAGGTAATAACAACGAAAGAAGTGAAAGTGCCAAGTGCTAGAAACTCACTTGAAAGCCGTCATAAGTCCAGGACGCCAACTTTATGGTGCAAAGTTGGCTGTTGAATTCAAACTCGTTAAAGGTAATAATAACGAACTAAGTGAAAGTGCCAAGTGCTAGAGACTCACTTGAAAGCCGTCATAGGTCCAGGACGCCCACTTCATGGTGCATAGTTGGATGTCAAACGGGAACTGTTCCACGTTGATGTCACATACAGAGACGTAGATGCCGTGGCTCAGCCAGGTCACCTCTCCAGTGTTCTTCACTATCACGTTCGTGTTGATCACGGCTGACCGGTAGTTTGGGTCCGCACTAAAAGAGAACAAGCTTAGATCAATATAATATATATGGTATGTATCAATATGGTAGAGTTATTTGGTGTACGGTGATAGATACACCAAATAACTACACACAATGAAATTTAACTGGTTGTTTATAAGCAACATAGTGGTAGTACTCATGAAACTGAACAACTTTTCCTAAGGAACATAGTTCAAATATTATTGAGATAGGACAAATAAGTCAAGCCCTTGTCTAACTACTAAACCAATACAATTACTGTTAAATACGTTCGGTAACTTTGATACACAAATTTCTATTTGTATAGTCACAATCAAAAAGTCGTACACTCAAAGTCGTACACGCACACGCACTCCAACACACACACACACACACACACACACACTCACACTCACACACACACACATGCTTTACCCATTCTCGCTAAATACCTATTGTATTAATTAAATTAGTTACGAAGCAAAAAAAAATTACATTTTTTACGTTTTGTGTTATCATTATCAATCACTTACTAGGCCCACTTGGTTTAGCCATTTGAAACGCAAACAAGACGAATAACAAGATTGTCATTATTTGAAACAAGTTCCTCCCAAACCCTCTTCACTGATGCGGTACCTTTACCTACAAGGAAATTAAAGTAAGTAAAAATAAATGGAACTGAATGAAATTTGACGTGACGTGAAAAAGCCGCAGCTATTTTGGTTGGACAGAATAAAAAGAATGAGAATAAAAAGCTACTTTTGGCCAATTGTTTGAATTCTTCTATAGCATCTGTTGTACATTTATTGTCATTTATGCACAGATTTTTGTTAAATTTCGCTTTTATGGTCCAAACATCTTGGTAACTGCTTGGTGATTGTTTTTAATTGTTTTAAAGAACCTAAATTAGTTTTATATTATTTAGACTTTAGATTATTTATATAGACATAAAGACTTGGTATGTTTTCTTACTAATTTTATACCTTACTATATTAAAAAACTAATGTTCATGACGATGGATAGGTATATTTACCTACAAAACAACAAAACTTTAGAAATATGTGATGACATATTTCTAAAGTTTTGCTGTCTTGTAGGTAAGCGAAGCGATGATGATGATCATAGTAACAAACAGACAGTCATTTGAGGCAAAATGTAAAAGGTAAAATCAGCACCATTTTTTTAATGGAAGTTCATACATTTTTCCTCATTTTGTCAGTAATCGGTACTGATTGTATATCACTCCTTCACGCAAAAACTTTTGGACATCCATTTATTCTTTGATACAACTTTTCAACTCGGGGAAAAAAGCCTACGGCGTAATACTCGTAAGGATATTTGTATTGTATAACACGAGTGGAAAGCCAGCGACCTAATATTAAACTGCAGGGTGTATCACTACATATAATAGTATAAAACAAAGTCGCTTTCTCTGTCCCTATGTCCCTATGTATGCTTAAATCTTTAATACTACGAAACGGATTTTGATGCGGTTTTTTTTAATAGATAGAGTGATTTAAGAGGAAGGTTTATATGTATAATACATGCATAATATACTTAAGGATAAACCACAATAACCATTTCCCATGCGGAGCCGGGTCGTTAGTACTATTTATTATACGAGTATACTGACTTGTTGTAAAGTATGATGTCTGGTCTCCAAACCCTCTCAAACGGTATCCGGATGACGTTGATGCCGTCGAAGTCGCTCGTGTTCCAGCGGAGGTGGTAGTCCATCCACACCTGCGTGATCCAGCAGTTGGTCGTCAGCAGCTGGTCTTTCTCTTCCTGTTATTAATGAAAAAAATTTACATCAGTTATTTTATACAAATAGAGGGTTGTATACAGGGCGTCCCACGGCTATGCCACACGGAGTGAAAGTATCTTAAATATTGTAGGTAGAACATTTTACTGAAAGAAGACTTTATTTAGGAAAATTAAAGAGTTCCCGTGGGATAGTAAAAAAAATATTACGGAAAAGTCGAAAAACAACGCGGGCGTAGCCGCGGGCAGACAGCTAGTTTACAATAAAGTGTAACCAATATTTATCTTATCATCATTACCATAAATTTTAATTGAAGAACAGGACTTATTTGTAGTTACCATACATAATGCTAATGAGCGCGCAAACCTTATTAATTTTCGTATTAATAATTTGATGCATGGGTAACCCATGAGATTGCCTTATTCATAATACACTTTTGAAGTAACGTATTCTAATTAACTATGTACGAGTATCTATATAAATAAATAACACAAGGGAGGATAAATTGTATCATATCCCTATCAAGTAAATAAAAAAGATTGTTCCCGACTTAGGACTTCCTTCTTGCTGCATCATGTGCATACGATATTCTACCTTAAGCCGGCTACACATGTCTGCCGTGTTTGCCAAACAGAGCGAGACGCACATATACGCTAGAACGATCGCGGTGATTTGTATCTTATTCTAACGCATAACTGCGTCTCGCTCTGTTTGGCATACCTACACGGCAGACAAGTGTGACAGGCTTTAGGGTAGTGAACCAATTTCTACTTATTCATATATATGAATAAAAACCTAAACTAAACTAAACTATTTTTTGTCAGTTAAAAACATATGACACAACGTGCGCAACGCATTTCTGCTTCTTTTTGTACGTTTGAAGTTCGCCATGCAGAACATATCCAAATTCAAGACTAGCTCTGCTAACTAGCTGTGTAACGAGGTGCATTGCGTGCTACCTCATTGCCACGTTTTCTACTTCATTTCTCATCTCATTTACCATTTTCGTCTAAATTCAAATATATTTAATTTTGGAATTCATTCAAAATCATCCGTCAATCATCCATTTTTTATTATTCATTCCTTGTCTTACTCCTGGCCACGAACTACGTGGCCATCCTCCTCAAATGTACCTGTATTAAAATTATTTTCCATAGTGCCTGAATATACTAATAATTTAACAGTGAATTTAGTTTCCTTTGTGTTTGTGAATTTAGTTTGTGCGTTATTACCCGACGCGCGTCACTCCTACTAATCAACGTGTAGCCACTCCGCTGGCTCGTCCAGGACCTAGACAAGCCGCGGGTGTGACAGCTGTAGGCAGTACAAGAGTTTTATGTCGCTCCAATATTCTCCTTTAAAAAGGAATAATGTGTCTTGGGAAGTATTGCCAGCCTCGAGTGGTTGTTAGGGGGCTGTTACGAGGCTGCGCCGTTATTTTGTAAGTTCGCGTCTCTCTTTGCCCCGCGGCAACTGTCGTCGAACCGTTCCTCTTCAATATAACAAGAATTTTTCAAATTATCATAAAATATGTTCATAGGCATATTTAAAGCCCGACCAAATAAATAAAGAGCATCGCCATATTGAGAAAATTCAATCTAAATTGAACCAATTTTATAAATAGCGAATGTTGCCAGAAACATTATAAAACATGTGGCGTCAGGTTTTAAACAAATTTTCAAACAATATAAAAAAACTGAATCAGTAAAACACTCAAATAATCGCCGCTAGGCTATAAAAAGTAATAATAATAATATAAAGCAGAGCCTTAAAGGGAATCCAATAACTTCATTTCAGCCAAGAATCAAATTGTGATACCTACTCGAGTCTGAATTCGGTTAAATCAAATTAACGTTTGAGTTTATAGACACTTTGTTGGCTGATGGGCCAAAGCGATCTGATACCTGATATTAAGAGGGGGACTTGGATTAATTTAAGCAGAATTTGAAAAAGTTCTAAAATTAAGGAGTGTTTTGAGTTCTTAGAACTTTTAATATAAATAAGTTATGTAAACAAGACGTTTGCTTAACTTAATTAAGTGTTGTAATATTGTTAAACTCTTTGATAATTTGAAATGTAAGGCTAACGAAAATTAGATGAAAAATTACTCTTGATTACTATGATTAGTATAATATAGATGAATGGCTTTGGTTTATTGGATATTTTTAGTATCCGTCTTACTGTTTTAATTTTAGATCGTTGTACACACAATGCTCATATTTTTTAAATATTATTTTTTGAAACATTAATCACTCCTATTTAATTGTTTGTCTGACCTAGCTTTGCTTTACTATATGTTTGTATTAATACAATGATCTTCATATTATTATATATTACGGCACCTCATATTAGCATTCATTGCCGTAATCATTATTATCACCATAAACTTATAAGTCACGTATACTACTTATTTTTGTTGTCATTCACTGTTCAACTCAAACATTTGAGCACTTTATTAGTTCACTTTTCTTTCAGTCGTTTAGGAACTTTTGCACTAAACTCGACCGGCACAGCTTGACCTCGACATAAACTAACACGTTATTTCCAGAATGTTCCTATAAAACATGGTCATAATTCAAAATCGGCATGACTGTTACGTCATCCCACCTCTAAAGAAAAAAGATAGGTTTACGCTAATAGCTAATTGGCCGCTGACCGTATTCTAATATTTGCGATATCAGAGTACCTGTTGCAGTGGATATTAGCTGAGTTAACAGCTAGGTTTATTGGTTTTGCTTACTTATTAGGCCATTGATGCCTTAAGTTCTAATAAAACAATATATGGCAAGTAATTTGGATAATTTTCTCCGAAAATAATCTCACTTCTGGATAAACAGTGAAGGAAATTATTGTTGACTGAGTAGTAAACGTACGTTCAAACGTACAAAATTTACACATTTATTATATCCAATACATTTGTGTTGAAATTTGGTATCGTAAAGTTTATTCTCTACAAAAATCACACAAAACCATAATAATATCCATATCATTCCTGCATAATAATATCTTTATTTTTGGCGGCACCTTTTACACCGTAATCTTTCTACAGTCAATTTAGTTGTTTCAGCAAAAGGAGTCAACTACAACCCATACTATTGTATTATTACGCATTTAAGGGATGAGTTGAATGAAAGCTCTGTTTAGATTCAAACAAGTAATGTTCTTTTATTGGCATCATAACATTTGTGTGAATGTTGTCTTAGCCCGACCCTTGGATTTAGCCAGCTCACTTCAGAAGTCTCAAGGCAGGATACAAATAAACGGGTTTCGTGAGGGGAATCTGAATAATATGCGTATATTTCTATCTATATAATAATTTTCTTAGAGGAAGGGTAAAAGCGTAAACTTAAGAGATTATTGCTCATTTAAATATAATCCTCTCTTTAAGTGTTTTATTAAGTTGTCTTTGTATATTTAAATAAGAATGTATTATAGTATTTAGATGTTTAAAACGCTTTCTTTCTTATACTTTTAATTTTATTGTATAATACCGTCAGTTTATCAAAAATCTATAAAAAAGCCAAAGAATATTGCGTGCGTCCAACATGCAGCTTAGATCCTAAGAAAAAAAAAGGTATTTAGGATAGTCCTGTGAATATTACTAGTAAAAGTTGTACCGTACAAACATAGGATGTTATGTTACCTAATTTTTTATTACAAATTCTAGGTCTAGATTTGAATGAAATCCGATGCAAAGCTTTACCAACCAAATGCGGAACTAGAATCCAACTGTATTACTTGTGCAAACACACGGATATGATCAATCATACATCCGTCGAAGGTAAAACCCCGAGGCGTCGGCGTGCATGCATTACATGGAAATTTGCTTCTTATGAGGATGCAATGAAAAGGCTTTTGGAATGATCAGGTTTTTCCTGTTTCTGGTACTGAATGATTAATTATACTCATTTATCCTTTTAAGATATTTCTCATGTTGATTTTTCAGATATTTTTCAACACGGTAAATACAGAAAGAATAAGAGAAGTCTTGATAAGTAAGAAGTAAATATATAACTTACCAAAGGGTAAAGATATCGGAGATAAACTGATAAACTTTCAATTATATCAAATCAATGAAAAAAGTAAAAAAAAGAAAAAAAAAGATTATGAAAAGATTTCATTAAATTAAATTTTGCAGACATGTGCATTGTGCAAGTACTAGCACCGTATAGTCACAACTTTGCAAATTGCGAAGGGGCCAATATTCTGTGGTTTTAATTATAAACACACTGCTTCGTAATGTTAACTGAACCAGAAACTTCTGGAAGGAAAACAGCACTCGAAAATGTTCTAATTAAATCTGTATTAGATAATACTAATATTATAAAGAGGAATGATTTGATTGTCCGTTTGTTTGTTTCCATTGAATAGGGTCCGAAACTACTGAACCGATTTTTTAAATCAAACTTGGATTAATGATAGAATAGACCTTAGGGAGTAATTAGGCTATCTATTACCGCGGGAAAAATCCTCATTCTCACGGGAAAATCTATGAACGTGGGCAGAGCCGCGGCTTAAAGCTAGTATACAACATTTCTCGTTCGCTGTTATCTTCAAGGGCTGGGAAACCTGTGACATTTTTGCCAAACCTTGGGTTACCGTTCGGAACGCCTTTCACCAGCTAAGCAGGTCATTTACAGGCGCTAAGGGTGCGGTGCGATGGTTCTACACACACTTGGGCATTTTTCAATTTTCTCTTAGTTCGACTTCATTGTCATTCTTCGTGGTTGCTCCCTTTTCTGACTTTAGGCGTTTTTATAGCAGATTTTAATACAAAGTAAATTGAAATAAATAAATACATGGCAGAAGAACAGTCAAAATCATAAAGTAACACAAACAAACCTGGCAAACAAAATATGAATAATTGTCAAACAACGTTAAATTCGCTTTCATAATAAAACTAGCTTTCCGCCGCGGCCGCCTGCGTTAACAGTTTTTCGCGTGGATAAGGTATTTTCCCGCGGTATAAGATAGCCTATGTGTTATTGTTATGTATAAGCTATATTACTGAAAAGTTTTATTAAAATCCATTCAGTAATTATTGCGTGAAAGAGTAACAAACATCCATCCATCCATAAATCCATCCATACTCACAAATTTTGCGTTTATAATATTAGTAGGAAGTAGGATTCTATCGTTAATTTATTTTGTGGATATGTCTCGATAATTCTCTTTATCATACTTATTTTTATGTATTAAAAAAGAAAGACTGTCCAATTATTGTCATAACGAGACAAAAGAGTTTTAGACCGTTTAGGTGCATTCGTATAGGCTTTGTTTTGTGTCATCCACACATCCATTGTCCTCCTCATCAAATCATAATGAAGCTGCTATATTCCATTCAGACGGCCTTATTATATTTTGATAGTGGTGGGACTGTAGGCGTATATAGCATATTAAACCTACGACACACATATTGGTCCAGTAATCACACCCTTGAGACGTATTTGTCAATGTGCTAATGAAGATAGCGTCATGTCCCACCAATTTAAGACAAACTAAAATAACCAATCTTTACATTATTACGAACGCCTCAACAAACATTAACTAATCTCTGTTTTATTATACATATTAAATATAAAAATTATCAGTTTCTTAAGTTTATAGCCAGTATTGAATTTTTGTAGAAGAAATTGATTCCAGAGAATAGACAATTCGAAAATTTGGATCTAAGAAGCTTACGCACAATAACAAAATAATTCAACAATTTGTAGTGTGGCTTCTTGTGTGGAAAAAATGTGTGTGTGAGTGGAGAAAATTCTGCCAGTGTTGGATAATACCTACACGTCATTGATTATAAAAATTTTATTATTAATAATAATAAGTTTCATTTTGCCACATGATCGGTAGCGGTAGCATAATTTAAAACAGAAAAAGGCGACCCAATCCGCTATAATAACGAACAAAAGGGCAAAACCGCGGTTGGACAGTTGACACGTAAAGACGGACAAAGGTAACTTTTTATCGCTGAAAAACATATTATTTCGCTGCGGAAGGACAGATAAATCCAAATGATATTACGCAAATATTAAATTATGAATTTGAAATATTTTCTCATTTCCTTTAAATAATGACAACTATTCAATTACTACCAAGCTCGGCATAGTAATTGCTTTACAAATTAGAATATTTTGAGATAAGAGTAATATACCGTTAATATACCGCAACATCAAAGCCAGTTTCCGTGGAAACGAAGAGAATCAAACAATAATGATTAATATGATGTTACAGCTCTGTTCCTATTTTGCTTAGCAATAAGATAAAGTATAAATGTAATTATGAATAAATATCTGGCTTTTGTCCAGAAGTCTTTGACTGAAGCGATGACATGAACATTTTTTGCATGTAACCACTTCGAAATAAATGAGAACGGATGCCGTCGAACTCCGTCGAAGCGCGTTCGTAACACTTCTCTAGGGTAAGGTCAAAGAGAGGCTCTAACAGCTTGCATGGAAGTAGGGTGTGTGAGACACGTGACGAAAATCACCGCAAAGATTTAGATTTTAATTCAAATTTTTACATAATATTTTAAGTATGTACATTTTACGCGTACTGTATATTTTTTTGCCTATTGAAATAATATGGTTCTGTTATTGCTCTTTTTGTGGAGAAAAAATAACCAACTATGTAGCTACGTCTTACTTCGTAAAATTGTTACAGTATTTTTCTTAACTTACTTAGTACCTACATCTTTTTTTCTGAGAAAGGTGGTCACCGTTTCGTGTTCCAAGTGAAGCTTGATTGGTCGTACCCGACACAAGTATATATTATGTCAATTAAAAAAAAGAAAAAAAAAACGTTTGAATTTTATTACAGCTGACTATTACCGTACTAACTATCTGAATACAGTAATAATATTTTATATATTGATACTGAATGTATCTGAACTATACATTTCATTTAGTGAAACAATTAGTGTAAGCATTTTTGCTATCGTTTTTGTGTCATGTTGTACGGCTTCGTGCCTACAATAATAATATCATCATTACATTCCTGAACTCATTTACCGACATAATCATAATTCCATAGTCTTGGGTTACTGCGTGACTCTACTTGAAAATGGCGAACTTATTACTAATCAGCGCAATATCACCAGAAAAAGAAAACAAATTACGAAATTTGATAAACTCCCATAAATTCGTCGTTCGCTCTCAATATTACTTTTTTCAGCAATATTTTGCAAAATAGCTTTTTGGCACTTTATCTGTATTAGAAGTTACAAGCTAACTATTAATAAGAGATCTATTAGGAGTGTCGACACGACGGCATTATTAACAGTCGGGGCGACAGCTGAGTGTGCTGTTATGTCATATTCGGCCTTTCCAAATAAGTATCGACAATCGGCACCTTAACGATACGTGACGATACAGCGTGATTGATACGGCAATAATGTATTGAATTCTTTGCGCCTACTGAAGCTGAAAATAAGCTCATTCTCATTGTACGGGGTAATTCTCGAGAACTCTAGATATAAATCTACCAGGCACGTAAGTACCTCACATACAGGGTGTTCAGCAAAAACCAAAATACGAGTAACATGCTCATTTAATGAATTAGGATCAACTATCCCAAAAAAACTTTTCCCAAACGAAACAAGAATTGTTTTTTCCATACAAATTGCCCGACTAAAATATAAATTGTGAATGAAAGTGTTGATTTCTTCGTTTCCGATAAAAAGTTCTTTAAGAAAGTAGTCTAAAACCGCTGACTGAGCTTGTCTTTTCAGTATTTGCTAAGCCGCCACATGCACCCTGTATACTCATGTATTCGTATTTATATACTAGAATACAAAACATACCTACTTTATCTATGTGGATTTATAATCAAACGCCTTTAGAATGATACCTTTTCATGAAATATCCCTCTGTGGACTAAAGCAGATTTCGAGCATTAACAAGTGTACAATTTTTCAGTCTTAAGCTGATACTTATAAGAACCGAAGGCTAAGGCTCTCCTTAAGCTTTTTGATCCAAACATCTGTATTCCCATCAAATTGTAATCGACTTGGGAATAAATTGCCGAAACTGGCGGGAATCCTCCTGAAGTTTGAGAAATGAATCTCATTGATGGGAAATAAGGGCGATTGCCGTGTGATGTAGATTGATGGTTCCCAGAGCTGGTGCCTTCTCATATGCATTATATACAACTATTGTTACGTACCTAATAGATTCCTTCAAATAGTTTGTATATAAATTGAACCATTTAATGCTTGTAACTGTAATTTTTCAGACTTTTCCAAGATAAGAGGGCGACTATTTTGTGAGATTATTTTGTTTTATAATTTTTGTTTGCCTAAGTTATCTTCTACGAGTATAGGATGATATTTTGTATATACTCAGAGTATTTTACGTAGAGCATTCTACAGCACCTATATTATTTATTTTGTTTGTGGAATCCAAGTAAATGTTATGTTGAACATGGTGGAACGTTTTGCCATTTCTTTCCCGCTTACCACGTCAATGATGTGATGAAGAGAGACGCCGAACGTGACCATGAGAGGGTGCGAGGAGTTCTCCACGGGCCGCACTGATGCATCATACTTCTGCATCAGGTGCCGGATCAGCCTGTATTCTTCGTCACAGCTTATGGCTTCTGTAACAAGAGGGAGAATTTTAAATTGATCTTATAGTGTGCTATATAGGTAAATATACTGTGTGATATTTAAAAAAAATATATAGCTGCTCCATATACTTTGGTTCGGTATTCAACTTTTTAATGAAATACCTGATTTTCATTCACGATTTCAGAGTTAGTATCATAGTAAAAAATATTCTTATTTATGAGTAGATCATTCTCCAAGGATGATCACCAGAATTCTATGGTGTACATTTCTAGGACTATATAGATCGGAACGGATAGTACAAAACACCACTCTGCTCTCAGAAATCCGTTATTTTAAGCCGTAAGTATGATGTTTGGATCTGTGGGTCATTGCTATAATTCACTAGACTCCAAAGGACAACCAACGTGGAAAAGAAGACCTCAGTAAGCAATTGGGTAATACTGGCGCTGGACTGAGAACAGTTAAAAAATAGGGGGGCAAAGGCCTCCCCCTTTTTCTTTAGGGAGCAGAGGCTCAGTAGTGGCCCAGGCCCAATGGGCAATGGTAATGCAAGGTATGAAACGATTTGTTTGTGGCAGGTTTGGTAATTGACACCCCTAGTGTCGTCTTAATGCTAGCTTGGGTTGGCTTGGGTTTGGGTTGGCTTATCATGAGGGTTTTGAGGTAAGCCTTCCTCGTTATCTCTGGTGTCAGAATGACTGAGCCGCCTAAGGCCGAGTAAAGTAGTATAGTATATGTATGTATGTATAAATTGGGCTACTAAAGTATAATATGTGGCATACTGTAAAAATAAACATTTTCTAGTTTATTACTTTTTTAACAGATGTCGTCTGTAGATAGTAAAATTTTCTGTTAAATTAAATATAAATTTAATAGGTTGTAAAAGAAAATGTTTAGAAGACATTTACATGTTGTAATGCTGCCTCTACATTATGTTTTTTCTAAGATTGTTGGGTTTTTAGGTGTTTTTTTTTCTGAAATTTTGCAGTAGGTATACGAGTATTATAATGAATGAGCAATTTAATTCGTTCCATCTCCGTCGCTTCTCTAAGTTTATAGTCTTTGGAAATATGATAGAAAAAAGTTGCCTACACACATTTACTTTCAAGAGTACGAGAGTGTTCTTAAATATCTTTAAAGTATGAAGAACAAAATATTCTAAAATAACGTTATTTCTCTAGACCTACTTGAAGGTTAGCCTTCCGCTCCGGTGATTACTTTGGCTAATCAAATGCATTGAAGCAGTTTATTGATTTTAAAACCTTTTATAGCTAATGGAAGATTTAAAAGCATTTATAAAGGGTTAAGCGCTGTTAACAGGCGATTGCTTCTAATAAAACTTACAGTGTAGTCTGGAATATCGAAAGAACTATCGCACACAACTCTAAAGTCAGGGGTTTAAATACTTGAACTTGACATTCCTTCAATTTATTTTTACTTTGCATTTTACTTTGTTATGTTAGACACTTTATTGGTACAACAATTTAGATTAAAACTTAAAGCAATAAAACAAAGTGGTTGTGATCTGTTATGGTATCTTATCTGTCTATCTATCAATATAATGGCCGTAATTTATAAGTACGAAGAAATACGAAGGACTGTACCAAATTAATAGTTTTGCTGTGTTCTTCATTGTCAGGTAAAGGTGTGTAATAACTTTTTGTAGCGTGGAAGCACCTCATTCTTATTGGGAACAAGAATAACGCGGACGAAGCCATAATATGCAGCTAGTTATAAATAAATAACGTATAAGTCCAACTGGAACCGAGTGTCGCTTAGGAGCAGTTTTCCAGATATACAACCACGGATTTGAAAAATGACGACGGGCGCTCTATTCTGTAATACAGCGCGTCCCCTCCTCTTCGAGAATTCCCGACCGTTCCAATTATATCTGTCACAGGGAAATAACGAAAGCGTGCATTTCACGAAATACCTAGGGAATAGGGATGTGATACATCACTAGAGAAATTTCGTCATCTTCCATGATTTAGTGATATCGTTAATTTCCGTAATATCTTCTGATCTATGAAATTCCTGTTTTCTTTATTTCCCTGCGACATCATACTCGTACTGATCCAGCGAGACTGTAACTGCAGGCTTTTTAGATATAAAAATAATCTTGTAGTTTTAATTCTTTTCAGAAAACATTAACTCTCAAACAATATAAAATTTAGTTTATATCTAACACCTGCTAGAAAAATATACCACCCAAATTAGCAAATAATTTACAGGCGAGAAATAAGCCAACTAACTTGTACGACAATAACATTTAGAATTGTAATCCTATTTCTTTAATAAGCTTTCTTATAAACTTTCTTTTTCAAAATATTTTTAAGCTTGTAATTATCTTTTGACGGTTACATATTGTGTGTATTTTGAACTACGAGTAAAACTGTGTCTATCTGTTAATTGGCACTGTACTCGCTGATATGGAGTATGCTCTTGACATGTTGGATAGAACTACGGCTTAAAACGAATGTCAGGAACTGCAAGTGAAGAATTTATTTAAAGAAACTATTCTACAGAGAACTGACTAGAAGTTTAAACATTCAGATAAGACACAATATATTACTGCAAATTAATTTAACCGTAAGTTATATTTTTAGAGACACTTTGCGTGGTTCAGAAAATAATTTTGTGTTTATGTGTGAAATTACATTTTATTTCAAAATAAACATTAAACTTGTTTTCATTTGAGATAAACGTCTTTATTTATTTTGAATTCGCAAACCGAAGCTTATTTATAATTTCAAATCTTTAGAGGTTTACGTTTTTTGAATATCACTCCGTCCGTAATCACAGTATTACATTATAGCTATCGAAATTCAATCTAAATGAGTTGATGAAATCATTTACTTGGGAATGTCAAATAAAAATCACTTTATCTCTCGCACGGTTTAAGAATTTACTTGTCAGGTTGGCACAAGGCTTTCAATGACTTACTACTCACTTCTCGAAGCAATCTTGTCTTAGAGCAACGCCGCCGCACCGGCCTTCCGTAGGCTGGCGTTGCTCTAAGAATCTTGTAGACAAATGATGCTTTTTTTGTACAAACAAGTGACTATAAGCATGCCATCGTTAAATAATCATGACGTCTTTGAAATAAATATGACACCACCACAACTTCTAACATAACACGTTATATAAAAATAAGTTTCAAGTTCTTATTATTCTTTATTTGCCAAACCAATTATTTTTCAACAAAATTGGTATTATAGGTACATTAAAAAGTCCATTGACTTGCAAAAAACCATCTAGACTTGTTCATGTAATTACATTATTATTACCAATCAAATTGTCAATCTAAAAGTTATTACTCTGACCGACTGATTTCGTAAGCAGTGAAATACAATATTTATCGATACCTATTTAATTTCGTAATTACTTACACCTTCAATTATTATTGTTATTGGATATTACCGGTCGTTCCGCCTCCCAGAGGCAATTTCACGTTTCTAGCCAATAATAAAACGTCAACCACGATCCTTGGGCATTTATACGTATACTATCTCGCACAACACTCCCACAAGAGTACCTGTCCCCTAAAATTGTTCAAGTGAAGCGTGAACCGTATAAAAGTAATCCCAAATTTCAGGATTCCGTGAAAAATGGTATTCAATCACTCATATGAAGTGAACGAGTTATAGTGAAAAAAAAATGTCACTCTACCCGTCGAATTTTGTAAATTACTCAAGCAGCCAGTCTAATTGTGAAAAAAAAAAAAAAAAAATGTTTTCTGTCTATTTGCTGGCAATGGTGATATTCTAGCGGGATATGAATTTATCTACATTTTGAATGAGAGTGAGGCTATCAAAATAGACGTAGTTTTTAGTCAGATATTTTCGCATGCACCCGATATTAGAACGATCGACGCATTACATCGATGTTTGACGTCTCAAATCATATTGCCAATCTCCAGTCCCTTTTTGTCTTTTAAAACATAAAAAGGACATATAGACTTTACATTTAGGTTCCATCAATCAAGAATCAACGCGAATATCAGTTAATTTATAAAATCTGCAAAAATATACGGATCCCTTGGTGAGAGATTCCAACTCTTTTTAAGCACTTTATTTACAATATTTATAGACCCCAAGCGATCCTAACCACTTTTCTGAAGTGTATAATATTTTATTTATTTAGTTTCCCTTTATTCAGGAAGCTAACAGCTTTTAGCAATACAACCGTTAAGGTTGACATAAATAAAATAATAATACATAGTTTAAAAAACTAAAAAACACGCTTCCTGTCCGCCATATTGGATTTAAGTCACATGACTTTTTTTTTCGTATTCCTGACAGCAAACCCTTTCATGTGATACCCATATCATGGGGGTGGATTTCAAACGGCCAGTTCGCCATCTTAGGGAGGCCGCCATATTGGATTTGTAATGACGTTTCTTAGCTAGTCATGTATTGTCATCAAAACTCAGAGCGTGTGCAAAATTTCACCCTAATCGAAGACCGGGAAGTGGGTCAAATTAAGATTCCAAGATTTTTTTCATACTTATAATGGGGAGGCCGCCATATTGGATTCGTAATGACGTTTCTTAGCTAGTCATGTATTGTCATCAAAACTCAGAGCGTATGCAAAATTTCATCCTAATCGAAGACCGGGAAGTGGGTCAAATTAAGATTCCAAGATTTTTTTCATACTCATAATGGGGAGGCCACCATATTGGATTCGTAATGACGGTTCATGTATTGTCATCAGAACTCAGAGCGTGTGCAAAATTTCATCCCAATCGAAGACCGGGAAGTGGGTCAAATTAAGATTCCAAGATTTTCTTACATACATAGTTACTTACAAGTGAAGCTAATATAAAGCGTGTATAAAGCGTGTAATAAAAAAGCATTATTGACATGTAAAAAAGCTAGATGTCAAAATTTTAACTTTTAGAGATTGTGCACGGATGTGGTCGATACAATGAAAATAATAAGAAATAAAAAACTTAATTTATGGCACAAACCAATTAATTAAATAAATAAATAATGTATGAAGTGTAAATATTTTTAAAGCTTTCTGTTTCATAATTTTCAGAATGTGTATGGTAGAAAAATAACTGGTAGCTTAAAGTGATATTATAAATTCACAGCTCTGTTTGCAAGTATGTTCACATTTTAATTTCTCAGAAAATTAATTTTACTTTGTCAGGATATCAGAAACTCTCCAAAGAAGAATACAAAGTTTTGAAGTTAGCAAAAAAACGGCAAGTTGATTTAAGTTTCATTTCAGCTAAGTTCGACCGATCGCTATAATATAAATCAAGTGCAAACATTTATTAATTCAATTTGAGAACAAATTGACATCAAAATGTATAAGGTCACTGTAGCTAATATAAGTAAAGTTTGAATACAATCAAGCTGGTTGAAATGTTTGTTTTGAGATAAATAGAAAATTTTTAGCGTACTTCATTTGGGTCTATTGAAAGACATTTCTTTAGAAATAAATAGTACCTATTGTGTCGTCTTTCTGAATGTTGTTTACTTATAATGTTTCTTGTGTGAAATAAATGTTATATAAACAAATAAATACAAATCTTTTTATAGGATTTGTGATTTGTGACTAATTAATCATAATTTATACTACACTGAAAAAAATGTACGGCTATAAATAAATAAGTTTTCGCTATTTACAACCGAGTGACTTGGTTCGGAGGGAGCCTGCAAACTTTGTTGCTAAAATTATTGAAGTTAACTTTGTTAGCGTATGTTAGTAATATAAACCAAAGAAGCTTGTTTAAAAATAGGTATCTTAGGTGGGTTGTTCCTAACCTATTCACTCAGTAAACTTTAACAAACCTTTTTAATATAATTAAGCGATTTACTCAGTTAACTATAAACAAGCTTAATAGTATTATACATAATTTTAATGTGTAGCGACAGCCAATCTACTTAGTTACTTCTTCTCAATTCTATTTGGTACACGTAGCCAAGTCACGCGATATTATTAATCGTGTTGTGTGGGTAGCGACAGCCAATCTACTTAGCTGCTTCTTAATTCAAAAAGGTACACGTAGCCAAGTAAAACGATACTGTCAATCGTGTTGTGTGGGTAGCGACAGCCAATCTACTTAGCTATTTCTTCTTAATCCAAAAAGGTACACGTAGCCAAGTAACGCGATACTGTCAATCGTGTTGTTTGGGTAGCGACAGCCAATCTACTTAGTTACTTCTTCTCAATTCTATTTGGTACACGTAGCCAAGTCAAACGATATTATTAATCGTGTTGTGTGGGTAGCGACAGCCAATCTACTTAGCTACTTCTTAATCCAAAAAGGTACTCGTAGTCAAGTAACGCGATACTGTCAATCGTGTTGTTTGGGTAGCGACAGCCAATCTACTTAGTTACTTCTTCTCAATTTAAAAAGGTACACATAGCCAAGTAACGCGATACTGTCAATCGTGTTGTTTGGGTAGCGACAGCCAATCTACTTAGTACTTCTTCTCAATTTAAAAAGGTACACGTAGCCAAGTAACGCGATACTGTCAATCGTATTATTTGGGTAACTACAAGTACTATGCTTAGCTCCTTTTAGTCAATTTTATTTGTTATAATTAGGTAATCTATTTGGTATTCGGCGGGCTCATTGGGTGCCTACAGCTAAAATACTTATTTGCATACGATTAAATGAGCAACTGTTTAATCGCTTTGGAAAAGTATTCACGATTTAGTGCACATTTTAAAATAATTGTAAACTGAAAGTCTTACTTAGTTAGTATTAAGTTTATTCTAAAACTTGCTTAATTAATTGATTTTCTCAATATCACACTTTCAGTTCACAATTTCTTATAGAATGTACACTAAATTGTGAATACACTGTTCAAAGCGATTAAACAATGTAGCCCTGACACCATATGCAAATAAATAATTTAGATATGGTATGGTCACTTAGTAAGCCCGCTTGAGAATACCAAACAACTTGCCTCATTATACCAATTTAAATTGACTTGGAGCTAAACATAGTAATTGTAATTACCCAAACAAAAAAAAAACTCGTTTAACAGTGTCGCGAAACTTGACTACTATACGTGTACCTATTTGAATTGAGAAGAAGTTACAAATAAAGTAGATTGGCTGTGAAATTAGGTACTTACTAAAGAAAAAGCAAAGATTAAGATTATTAACAAAATTTATTTTTCATTTTAAACAAAACAATAATTAGCTCATAATGAGCTATGATAAGGGTTAACCTTCTTATTAATTATTTTTAATTCACATTAATAATGCCTTACCTGTTGGTCAAAGTAGTTTTTCGACAAAGTCATGTTTTTGTCAAAATCTTGTAGGTCAAACAAACGGTATTCATTTAGTTTTCACGAAACGCGATGTTGATGAAAAACTACTTTGACTTACAAAACAAAAACATGACTGTCGAAAAACTACTTTGACCAACGTATATAGAGGGTATTAGTAGCGGCTTAGCAAATACTGAGATGACATGCTCAGTCCATGGACCTAATCAACCATCCCAAAGTAACCATTCCCGGAAACGAGTAAAAATGTTCATTTAGGTGCAGAAGGTCCAAGTTGCAAAATGTCCAGCGGGTGCAAAATGGACAAGTCGCAAAATGTCCAGATCACAAAAGGTTCAGATCGCATTAGGTCTAGGTTGCAAAAGGTCCAGGGCGCAAAATGTTCAGGTTGCAAAAGGTCCAGCTTGTAAAATGGTAATAATAAGACCTGCATCTAAAGGAAATATAATAATATCTTATGCTACTTAAACGAAACAAAATTCATGATAACAACAATTGTTTATCAAAATGTCAATAATAATTATCTATCGAGTTAAATAAAATAAAAATTTCTTAACATAGTATTACCTAATTTTTTTTGTAGCAACTTCATAATCAAGCATTAATAAATCAAATTAAAGGTTACTTAGCTTAGCACACCTCAAAAGCTGATTTTATTTGATTCATGAATGTTTGATATTTTATTATGCTGTTACCTATCTAAAATCAAAAGTAAATAATCATAAACAAAAACAAACAATTCTTATAAAAATAATTGAGGTAATACTATTTTAAGAAATTTTAATAGCATTTAACTCGATACATTTTTTTTGACATTTAAATAAATAATTGTTGTTATCATCAATTTTGTTTCGTTTTAGTAGCATAAGATATATTTCCTTTAGATGCAGAAGGTCTTACCATTTTACAAGCTGGACCTTTTGCAACCTGAACATTTTGCGCCCTGGACCTTTTGCAACCTAGACCTATTGCGATCTGAACCTTTTGTGACCTGGACATTGACATTTTGCAACCTGGACATTTTGCGACTTGGCCATTTTGCACCCGCTGGACATTTTGCAACTTGGACCTTCTGCACCAAAATGAAGTTTCTTTGGAAAAATTGCTCAAAATCATCGATTAAGTATGTCCTTTCAGTGTTTGTTAAGCCGCCACTTACATCTTGTATAAATCTGACGCATACCTTATGTACGAATATGCAATGGGCTACTCTATACACATTCATATTGGACTTCGTAGGATTACATATTGTTCACCATTAAATAACATGCACAAAGCATTTGGAATTGGTGACAGCAACGAATTATAAAAATCATGGTCACGATGTTTAAATTTAAAATGATTCCTAAGAGATTTGATATCTAATGTATGTTTACATAAAAAACATACAACCATTGTGTAATGTTACAATTTAGGTACAATATTTATAATGTTTACTAAAATATATATTTTGCTGTTTAGCTATCGATGCCTAACTCGCCTAACAGTGTCAGTGCAGAGGTCGAGCGAGTTACATCCATGTGCTATGGCAATCTATTGGGTATTGAGCATTTACAACCCACGTTATTTTAAAACATAGGCTTACTGCTGACAGTATATTACTGACGGTATAAAATACTTCATTTATGACAACAAAGTATGTCTTAATACTCTCCAGTGATTCACCTACGATTATTATAAAGGGTTGTAAAGTGAGCCCGTACTCCTGAAATTTGGTTTCCTGGTCAGAGAGTCAACTTCAGGTTCCTTACTTGAAACAGCGTAACGTATGTCAGCGTCAGTTTTTACGTGTAGAATAAAACCCGCCGTGCCTCTGCTTTCGACGGACGCCAAATCTTTTTTGTCGTATTCTTCAGGCGAACGCTTGTAACAGCTAATAGTGAAGGTATTAGCTGCAAACAAGCGATGTTCGAAGTTTCTTCGGAACCTGAAATATACATAGAATATGTGAGTCGTATAGAATCAAAGGCGGCAATCTGCTAGGTTAAAATACGGGAATAAAAAAATAGGTAAATATGCACGGCCAAACTACGTAAATTTCGGATATAATTTCATCAATTTGTTAAAATTCGATCGTTTCATAAGAAATAAAAAAATATTATATCGTATTAGGTGTATAAAATATTATAGCGCAAATTATTTTTGGCGTCGGTAGCTAAGTGGCTAGGGTCGCTGACTTCCATTCAGAAGTTCGCGGGTTTAGGCCTCGTGGTTCGTTCATTGTACTCGTAAGTTTATTGGACGCTCTTACGGTGAAGGAAAACATCGTGAGGAAACCTACATACAAGAAAATAACATACAAGGGTATTAAATTAACTACTTAGTAAGGGTGCTTTAAAAACTTACGTTTGAAAACTTCAATATACGCTTCCAAATTCCAAATCTTTAGAAGATTTTTGACTTCTTCGTCCATAACTGCAGTGAAACACGATATTTTACACACAAAATTATTAATCACTAATTAAATTAAATATGAACACCGCCGCGAAATCAACGACACAACGACTTTGCCGCACTGTGACCTGAGTGGTAATGGCTGAGCCCGCAGGCTACGCATCTTGTTTCTTGTTTATTTTTAATCAGGTTACTCGATAAAAATTAGCAGTGCACACTCCATTGATAATTGCCTAGCTGTACTTATTTACCCATAGATAAGAAACTTGTCTGTTTTAGGTAAGTTACATGATTAGATGCATCATAGCGAGTTGTTTAATTGTAGCCTACTCAAATTATATGTACAATTAAATAACGTACTTGTCAATTAAAAACAATTTAACCTTGTTTATTTTTAAACAAACTCAGCACAGCTTATATTTACTGAGACACTAATTTGGAAATAGATAAGTACCTTGGTAATAATAGCCAATAATATTAGTTTGTTTAGGTAAGTTACACGGTTATGTATATCATAGGGAGTTATTTAATTGAAGTCAAATAGGATTTTATGTAAAATTAAATAACATGCTTGTCATTTAAGAACAAATTAAGCTCGTCTGTTTCGAAGCAAATACAGTATAGGTTATATTTACTGAGACACTCGTTGAAATAGATAAGTGCTCTGTTAATATTAGCCAAGAATACTTAGCTATACTTGCTTGTATTATGTCTATTTTAAGTAAGTTACACTGTTTTATGTATCATAAGGAGTTAATTAATTGTAGTCAAATAATATTTTATGTAAAACTTAATATCGTGCTTGCCATTAAATAACAATAAAGCTTGGCTATCTGACGACCATGTAGTTGGTAGTACATCTGTTTTCGAAGCACAGGGTCGCGGGTTCGAATCCCGCCCAGGGCAACATTCGTGTAATGAGCACTTGTGTTTGCCTTGTGTCTGGATTTTGTTTATTTATATAATAATTATGTATGTTATTAGCTGTTTGACACCCATAGTACAGGCCAGAGCCTGTGTGACTAGGAAGACTAGTTTAGGGTCAAATACCAGTGTGTGATTATGTCCCGGCCACATATTCCTTTTTATTAAAGTAAATAAGTTATAGATTACCTATATGTAATGAGACACTACCTACTTGAAAAAACAAGTGCTTTTTTAATAATAGCTAACAATAATTTTAGTTATTACTTGCTTGTATTATGTTTGTTTTAAGTAAGTTACACACTTAAATGTATCATAGGAAGTTAATTAATTGTAGTCAAATAAGATTTTATGTAAAATAAAATAACGTGTATGTCATTAGATAACAATAAAGCTCGTCTATTTTTAAGCAAATAAGGTATAGGTTATATTTACTGAGATACTCGTTGAAATAGATAAGGGCTTCGTTAATATTAACTAAGAATATTTAACTATACTTGCTTGTATTATGTTCGTTTTAAGTAAGTTACACGGTAATATGCATCATAGGGAGTTATTTAACTGTAGTCAAATAAGATTTAATGTAAAATTAAACAACGTGCTTGCCATTAAATAACAATTAAAGCTTGTCTATTTTTAAGCAAATACGTTATAGGTTATATTTACTAAGCCACTTGTTGAGAAATAGATAAGGGCTTTGTTAATAATAGACAACAGTATTTAGCAATACTTGCTTGTATAATTTTAACAAAGCCTCAAAATACGTTTTAAATAAGACATAGTTATTTGCAGCCAAATTATTTTTAACCAAGCTAAATTGGTACTTTGCTAAAGACTTTTTTTTTCAGTGTATGTAGTGTGTACTGGTGGCTTACATAATACTGAGAAGATATGCCTGCTTGCATGCATGTCTTCTGTTCAACTTTCCCTAAAGAACATAGGATGAAATCTCATACAAAGTGGACGGTCACATGACTGTAGTTTATATGAAAAGGTGTTTTTTTTTTTATTCCAACCTATGTTCCTTAGGGAAAGCTGTTCAGTTTCATGAGTACTATCACTATGTTGCGGATGAACAACCAAGTAAATTTCACGGTTTATAGGCTCTTAGTGTCATTTTTAGTCAGTAAGCAGTATTGGTCTTTAGAGTTGAAGTTTAAATTTGAAGTACGTGCAAAGTTCCGGGTAATACACCCAAAATAAACCTAATCGGTTTATTGAGCTGTTCCAGTGTTCGGCCACCGACCCTTCCGACAAGAATGCTCAAATTGTATCCAAGTTTCCGCCCAAAATAGCTATAAACCATAATGAAGGCAACCCAGAACTTTTAAAACATGTTCCAGTGATTAATGCTCCAAACTTTGATGTTCTAAGTAGGTATTATTGAAAAGATTATTAATTACATTTTATGTCAGACTAAAAAGAACTTGAAAAAATAGCCTAAAAGTAATAATAATCGAGAGCAAAATATTCCGGACTTATTACGGAGTTAAGTTTTGAAATGCTCCTTTCTGACAAAGATTGCAATCTTTATTTAAAAAAAAAAAACTCTTTATAATTTATACCACATCTAGCTTTGATATCCTATTGATTGTGTGTGAAGCACAAAACTATCAACTCGCTATTGGCTAAATTGCTTTTGTATATCTGCCAAGAGTGCAAACAAATATACTCCTTGCACAAAAAGTACTTTTCCTCCAACTTGGACGTTTTAATTTTGAAAATAATAAACCCTAAAAATCCAGTTTAAATTTTGACTTCTAAATCCAATACGACGTACAAGCATTGCTACAAGTAGTTTTTCAATATTTAGTTTAATTTATCACATACTACAAAATTGCACACGTTTTCATAAATGTATAAAAAGGGATATCCGTAGTATGATCCTCAATATGAGTATAATTAAAAAAAGAAAAAAAAAACTACTACAAAGAACTATAGTTTTAAAGAGTGACTTACGTAGAGGTACGTACTGAAAGAAGCAAACTAACTGCTTATAATGCTAGTAAAAATTAAATCCTCTAAACAGTGCTGATACGAGGATTTGGAGGTGTTACACGTGAAATAATCAGGGAGACCAGTGTTTTCCCACCTCTCTTTGGTTAGTCGTATCCTGTCACTTGCTGTCCGAAAACGTCTTCATTTAAAAAGGACCGGCATTCACTAAGGTCAAATAGTGGAAACAACGAACGATCCCCAACGCTATGGAAAAAGGGGCGAGCACAATTTTGCAACAGTCATTTAAAAGTGAACTACAATGAATTGATAATTATGTAGAGATAAAGGGGTTTTAATATAAAATACAGTCCTAGGAGGCATATGGTGTATTTCATTGTATAGTAAGTAGATATTGTATAGTAAGTAGATATTGTAATTAACTCAGTACAGAGATGTTTTATTGTTCACATTTTATTCTGAGACTTAGTACGATTCGTGGTATGAACATGGTGCAAGGTTTATTTTAATGGCTGAAGGTCCATCATAGACAAATATGTTAAAAGCTATTTCTACGGAGAGGGCAATTGGCCAGGTTTATTACTCTTTATCCACTGACGAACTTTCCAAATTACCTATTATAATCTTTGGAATCCCCAAGATAGGAAGGAACAGATAGCGGTGTTACATTCAAAAAGTAATATAGTTTTTCCAAGAAATGGGTCATTCTGCTAGCAAGCTAACAGTGAACCACAACTTTGTAAGAAGCAGGGAGCGCTAAAATATTCATAAATGGCGTTTACGGTTGAACGGGGCCGATAAGATAGCTCTACTAAGTCTTTATATAATAAATTTAAAGATTCTTTATCATGGTATGACATCGTACTTTTATATTTTACTTTTGTCTGAAAACATGGTAGGAAAATGTTTGAATTTATATATTTTTATTAGAACACCAACAGTTTACAGATGGTTCTTAGATCTAAATTACTTGAATACTAATAAACCTATATACAGATGCATATAATACTTGACCGAATATAGACATAAAATTATTAAATTTAAATTTAAAAAAATCTACGTTTAAGCTTCATATTAAGTCTTCAACTAAAGACAGTGTAACAATGAGTCTTGGAGCAGTTTATTATTTACATTTATTAGCTGCCTAAATGCTTCGAAGCAAGTAATTCCCGTATAGAATCAGGATGTGTTTAATTAAGGATTTTAATGGCTCGCCACTGGGCCCGCTCCTGCGTCACGTGCAGCGCATAATACAAAATTAGATATTACATTCAAAATAAAACATCTGGACCACAATTTTATGAGCTATCTTGTGAAACTCGTTCCCTCCAAACCTCATTTGGGTGTAATTACTATTTACTAATCAGTTTATATAAAATAACACAAAGTACTTGTGAAAAGCACCTGTCTACTAACTTCGTTTTCCTTGGTACGACGTAACTTTGCTCAGAGTTGGCGAACACTAGTTTAGTTATGAATTAAGATAAAGGAATCTCAGCGCAGATTATAACAGGTATCTACATACCTTCATATAATGTAATTTAGACTGTAGTTTTAGAGAAACTGGCACTAACATAATGTGTGTAAACATGTTTCTGTTGTTGGGTTTGTTAACTAATAAGAACTCTATATGCCAGTATATTGATTCGATGGAAATAGTATATTTTGTAAATATCCTATGATCTACACGTACTAATTATCACGCTACTTGAGATCAGTTATCAATCAGACACTTTGAACTTTGAACAGCTGATAATCGCACTTCGTGCACGTGATTACAACTTTCATCATCATCATTTCAGCTAAAAGAATGTTGCTACTATTGGATCTGTGTCGCACCCGCGGTTCACCACAGTCCTTGGCGAGCCAGTAGGGGCGGCGAATTGAAGATTATAACACGGCTGTTGGATTGAAGTACAATGCACTTGTAGTAAAATAAGAACACAGGACTTACACAGGCTAATTTATATTTAATTTCTTGGAGACGGAGCAGAACTTTACAAATATATACAAAGTAGAAAATCGCCCGTCAAGGCCCAAGAAGTTAAGGAAAGACTAAAGAACAAATGGACGAGATGACGTATAAATGACAAATGAATTCCAAAATTGAATATTTGTATTTAAACGATGAAATGGAAAATGAGGTCAGAATAAGGTTGCAAGGCGGCTTCCTGCGACCCCCACCAGATCGTCGGTCCACCTTGCGTTGGCTTGCCCACGCTGTGCCTTCCGCGCTGTCGGTGTCATTAAATAAAATTTTCTGTCCCAGTGGCCGTCGTTTCTACCCGCAATGTGCCTCACCCACAGCCCAGATAATGCGCTTTATGCACATCTATTACTAGTACTCCAAAAAGTATATTAAGGCAAGCATTAATCATTTATGATTTGTGGAGCTAAACGGAAAATATTTTCAGTTCTAGTGTTTGTTTGTTTCTCTGAGGCTTCAGTGAACTTAATACTCATATTACTTTCACATACCTACGAGTACGTGTCGAGTAGGCCTGATTGACAAGGTTTGATAAACAATGTTCACCAAGTCTCAACTTCACCTCGAGATGATGTTCGAATTACGACCAAACTTTAGTAATCCTTTCTGTTTGAGCTGTACTTTCAAATTCAACTAATTATGTTTTATTAAGTTCAAATTGTTTGCGTTCAGGGAATTAGACGTTGCTTAGGTGCCGGATTGTTTTCAGTATTTTCGGTTTAAATACAGGCTTTATGATTATATTAACATTTATTTTTGTGCAGCCATTTTGGCATGAAACAAAATAAATACAAATCAGCATTTGCTATATTTAAACAACCATACTCGTATTATAATCAAATGGTACGAATATTAGGTTCAATCATTCTACGTTTTATTTCTTTGACTAATGTATAACAAAATAATCAACAATTCTGTATTACTGATAGAATAATGATACCTAGTCTTTATGTTTACACACAGTAAAAAGTAACTACATTTATATAGTCTATATAAACTGTAAAAGTCGAAAATCTGTAGGTACATAGAATTTTTTTTATAAAAACCTAGTCAGGGGAATGTAAAAAGTGATATAGAATATCATCATCATCATCATTAACAGCCATATAACTACTACCATTACTGCCATTTGATATAGAATATATCCAGATATTTTTTATTTTTTTGTTTCTCTGTTTGTTTGTTTGTACGGACTAATCTCCGAAACTGTTGGACCGATTTTAATAAAATTTTGCATAGTGGCACCTTATATCCCCGGTCAACATCTTAGTTACTTTTAATCGCGAAATACTAAAGAGTTTCCGTGGGATCATTAAAACTTACTACGGAAATTTAGTCGAAAAACAACGCGGGTGTAGCCGCGAGCAGACAGCTATAAATAATAATAATGTGGTGGGGACATCTTACAGGATGTCAAACTGTTCTCAAACTAAATATGTATAATATGTTGAAATATATACCTTTGTGAAATTATTTGACAACAGATGTAGTATTCTATTTATTTAGATAAATCGTAGTTACCATTCAGTACCTTAACCACCCTTAACCCTACTATTTTGTATTCTGTGCCTTATCCCCTTCCGCCCACCCCAAACATTTTTCTAAAAGTGGTTATATTTTGGGTTCCCTGTGTCCTTGCTAAAACTCTGCTCACCCTTTTGGAAAATGATCGTGTCTTTATTTATATTTAGGACAACCTGTGGTGGAAAAATTACATTTTTTATAGGAAGACACTATAAATGACATAATTGCACTCCCCGTAGGAGCCACAGGCATGCAATACAAAATATTAACAAAAAATGACATTCATCTATTTATGTAATATCGCTGCCACTATCTGTACTTAGCTATTTATGTCTTTACTAGTCATCCAATATAAATGTTTTCTTAGAAGAAAACCCATTAGCGGTGTTGTCAATGTCTTGAAGGGTTTCCTTTATCTGCAGCCTCAAGACACGATAGTTTCTAATTTATATGCACAAGACAGACTGCAGCGCGCAATAATACAGCCGCTGCTCTTTGAAAACTCAAAAGGCTTTAGAGCGAGTTGACAGTCTCTCCGTTACAAACTTGATAAACGTTGTAATAGAGTAAAAACATTGTTTTATGAGGGAAAAAAACTGGACTGATATATTCAAGATAGCTTTCCCTCGCCTAACCGCCCGCGTTTACAGTTTTTCTCGTGGGAATGAGGATTTTTTCCGCGGTTAAAGGTAGTCTAATTTCATATCGAAAGGTTATTTTAATAAGCAAAAGGAAAAGTTTTGTGTGGCAACCGCCCACCCGCAGATGTAGCGTGGGAAGGTCACCCACACAAAAAGAAAATCTTTATTATAATACCTGGTAATGTCGGGAAACATTGAAAATAATCGGGAGTATAGGCAGGCAACTATTTCAGAATCAGGGAGGTGGGAAAACCCCGCGCTACTTCTGAATGAATGAATACAGTAATGGAATTAATTTTTATTTAAATTAAAATTTAATTCATGTAAGTTATGAAAGAAATTCTGTCAACTAGCTGAGGTACGGGGGGTTGTCCTCCAAATGTCATGCAGCTTTCTATTGGTGACTTTCTTTTGGTCGAAACTAGCGGAAAACAAAAAATATATCAGTATCAAAATGTGTTGACAGAATCGGATCTTGCTCTTTGCTCTTTTTGACGCAATAAAGTTGTGTTTGATCCTATTACTTAGGATCATGACTGAACAAAAAGCCCGCCCCGTAAGTGGTTTGAACGAAGAATATCGAAAGGATTTTAGTATTGAAGACCAGTCCAGCAGAAGGTCGTTTAGAGCTGATAAAATTAATAGGTAGGTAATTAATTTATAAGCATCTAGCAGTTGTGTGTCGTGTTTACGCCCCCATGGTCGTTTCATCTTTCCAGAAGTCAGACCTCAATCAAATCAGTTGTTGAATAAATAAATAAATCAAGTGCATAATATCCTATTTATTCTTCTAATTTGTAATGTATGAAAAGAAATCTCTATGAAACAGTTTAGCTTAACACGAAAATGTTGGACAGCCATAATTTTTGTTCTCAGCTCTTATTACACGTATATTTTCATTTTATGGATTAACCGAAGTAAAGATAACTAAGGTTTGTAGAGCAAGTAAATGCGCTGTTGAGATTTTGTATGTAACGTTTAAACAAAAGTACCTAATTACCCCATCAAATTGAACTGGTTGTGACTACTTGTGACTCTAATTATTAATATGAAAAACTTTTACGACGGAACCAACCCTGATATTCGATAGAGTAATTAGCATTTGCATACACTTCAGTTCGGTAGGTATTCAACTTTTGTTTAAGACAGAAGATAGTGTTTAAAACTGCAAAGTATCAGGCTCTTATTTACTTAAGTCATAGTTCTATATCCCAAGTTGAGCTTTTATTAATAACTGCGAAATCTTTTAAAATTGTAAGATATCCTTTTTGTATAATTTAGTTGTGTACTTAATACCTATGTGTACCCAATTCATGTGTTGTGTTTTATTATTCACCGGTATGCATGTTTTTATGCGGTCTCCGATGTTTTTATCCAGCCCGGCGCAAAAGCTCAACAACATAAATAATTCTTTTACCTACGTTATGGCCGATTCATTAATATTTATTCTCCCAGACATGATTTCCGAGTAAGTAATCAAAGTGTCGGATTACCGTAATGGTGTTCCGCACCTGTGAGCGGCGTGCCTATATCGACGTATTATGTTAACGATACAGTATTAAGTAACCAAAGAGAGGTGAGATGTATGAAGACGTGGACTGGGTAAGGTACTCATTAATATCCAAAAATTTTAAGGTTATACGAAAGAAAAGTATATTCACTTTCAACAGACTATTAAAATGATTTTTTCGAAATTAAATTATAGTTTAATTTTGTTTTATGCCTGTCCTAATTAAAAAACATACGTGACTTTAAACAAGATATGTGGAATAAAACTACTTAGATTTTTTAATGTTAATATTTTTTTAATTAATATAAATATATTTTAATGAATTCGTAGTTTAAATACAATTGGACCGTAGTGTCACATACTCGTAATGTTGTTTTAAAGAACGTCTAGTTATAAATGACGTCATCGATTAATTTCGTAAAGCTGCTCTTCAATCATCTTATCGCAAAACAGTCTTAATATTAACTAATTTTGATTAATTACTATTTTGGTTTGATTCATATTTTGGTACTTTAATAATTATACCACAATGGATTCAAATTTACTTTCTAAATAGTATTATTTTTCTATTATTCCTTTCACTCTCGACTATTCTATCCAATTTGAATTTTGTCCAATAATAGTTGTATAACAAAGGCAGAGGCTTTAAACTAGCACGTATGCAGTCGCGGACATTTTCATTTTGTTGTTTTAAATTGGTGTCATTTCTATTGAGTTTTGTCTATTTTATAGGACCACTTTTTATTAATAGTTTTATGAGTTACTAGCTTTTGGGCCCGCGGTAACAGATTTTGGTATTTGTAGGAAAGGGAAGGGAATGAGGTATTTTACCGCGGTAAATGGTAGCCTATGTGTTATTCTGATGTATAAGCTATATTATTATAAAGTTTCATTAAGATCCATTCAGTAGTTTTTGTGTGAAAGAGTGACAAACATTCATTCATAAATCCATCCATCCACCCACACAAACTTTCTCGTGTACAATTTTAGTACGATGTTAGAGACCGGGCAAAGAGGAGCAGATTGAGTAGAAAAGCGGACTCTCGCACTAGGCCGGGAAAACGCTAGGATAGAGAAGAAGATTATGTTTGGAAAATCGTTTTCTCGATCCTTTAGTTTATATTACCATGCCACCATGCTTATGCGTACCTACACCATTGATCAGATTTTAATAAAAACTTGATAGAGCGTTTTTAGAACGCGCGAACGCGGTTTAGGCAAAAAAAAGATACAACAATTTTATTTTATTTATTTTATAGTATATGGCCTTGCTCAAGGTTTATTCTATCTCTGTACCAAGTTTCATCAAAATCAGTTCAGTGGTTTTAGCGTAAATGCGTAACAAACAAACAGATAGACAGAGTCAGATACTTTCGCATTTATAATATTCGTAGGGGTTATTCGTCAGGTCAGGAGCCGAAAATTATGTTCATTATAAACAATAGGAAAATAACTATGTCCAGCAGTAGACTGACATAATATTGCGAACTTTAGGTTTAGAATTCCAACGTGACCGGCAGTTGCACCACTAGGCATTTCAAAATGAAATTTTCAATTAAGGAGAGGACCAGCAGCGGTACATTAATTATCTGCCTCGAGTAATTGTACATCTGAGCCACAAATGACGGCTGCTTTCATTTCGCCCTTTCCTGTATCACCCCAAGGGAAGAACATGACGCCTCTCGCTCACAAAGACAATACAAGTACTTCAGTCGTTTGTCAAGATCCATTTTATACAAAATTAAACCAAATTGGCGATTTTACAAGGTTTGCTTTTGATTGCTTTAATGTGTCGTAACAGCTGCTTATAATTCGTACACATTAATATGACTTTCTATTTACATCCTTTACGTCTACGTTGCGAGGCGATAATCAGAAATATAGACAAATAAAAAATATTCACGAAAATCGATATATATTTAAAATAAATAACTTACAGTTCTGCTAAAAGTATAATTTCCCATTCCGGAGCATAATGTTGAATTCTCATAATGTTGTTCCAAAGGTGTTCAATTAATGTACGACCTTTTAAAAAATATGTTTTTAATTTAATCTTGAAGTCCGCCAACATTTTTCTTTTGAAAATTCCCAAGGGATAGCGACAAGTGACGTTAAAAAATTACTGCTTACCTTTTATGAAAAATGTGGCAGTCATCCATATTAACTGCTTAGTAAACGCCGCCGGCGGCATCATTTTGGAAACAAGGCAAAGACGATCTTTCACTATAAACTAATTTCTCTTTTCAATCCACTCAATAATATTTACTTCACAAACTTAACACGAAACTTTTTAGGGTAAAATATAAACCTAATATTTCATAAATAAGACACTTTGATAACTCAAATAAAAAATATTGGGGCTTAGCATCCCATAAAATATAAAATAAAGATTTGAGTTTTATCGTTTAATAACGTTCGCAAATTCACTAACGGTATTGGAAGAAGTTGCGCTACATCAAACTCGACGTCCGACGCGGCCGCGGGATTCGCGTCGTAGCACTGAGTGAGCTACGAGCTACGAGCCGCTACGAATGCGCTACGGAGCTACGACGCCGTGCCTCCGACACCCGTCAAACTTCGCTTAATTTATATCTAAAGGGACGAATTTAAGATCGTTTCAGGAAGTTTGTTTTGGTCCTTTAAAGTACTTGTTAAGAGGTTGTTAAGCATGTTTTCTTGTAAAAAGATAAATATTCAAATAATTAAAATATTTTAAGTGGGTATCAACTCAATGTCATTAGAAGTGACAGCATTAATTTAAAATATGTAAAATTGCAGAATGGTTACGTGAATTGACAAAAGAATATTAAAAATATAAGTAAATCTGACAAAGGATTAAATGTTCGAATTAATTAAATTATTTAGTACGTAAGTATTACAAATTTCCTAAAGATGGCAATTCAATTTACTAGTAATTTAACAAAGACGTTCGCTAAAGCTTTTATATTTACAGCAATTTAAAAGTAAAATCCTGAACTTTTAACGTAAGACGGGACATGAGGAACTAAGTAGTTACGATAGTTAGGGCATCAAGAGCCTTTGTATGCCAGCTAAGCGGCTTAAACCCGTTGGTCCATAGCAACCCTGATTGCTGTCTACTAGCAGGTTACCCGACCAAAAGTCTAGACGACTGAATTACACTAAATTTAGCATGACTAATGACCTACCGCTGCTGGCAGTGTATTTGCATGCTGCTGATGATACTAGATTTATTTTAACAAGGCAAATCTTTTCTAGTCGAAAGTAAAATGGAGTGGAGTGAATAGACTTTAAAAATGAACTATTTTCCAGAAAAGGATACATTTTCGTTTAGATGTTTGTTGATTGTTGAGTGTAAGTGATGTGCTGAGATACCTAGTTAGATTTGTATGAAATTTGGTGGTTAGAGATACTGGTAGATAAATAAAACACATAAGGTTATCGTTTTCCTCGAAAACATCTGGACTTAGAAAGTCAACATTAGGTATTATATTAAAACTAGGTAATTTCAAGTATATTTATCAAATGAAGTATTTATATTTTAGACGTTTTACAACTAAATATTTTTTTGCTAATTTACTATGTTCTGTCTTCACCACAAGTCTTCACTGTGGGTTCTTCACAGAGGTAGATTGTCAACTCTGTTCTAACATTATTATCATAATTTTCAAACCGATTTCAAATTCTCAGCGGTGAATTCAGTTTAGCTGTCTTGTTACTGAAATTTGACAGTCAAAGTGAAATTTGATAGCAATAGTTACACAATTTTTCTGAATATGTTTATTTCACAACATTGAGTAAAAAATGTACCTCCAGTCATGTTGCTATGTTTACAATTAAACGTGTTTCTGGTTCTCCATCTTTAAAACACAAAAAAGAGAAAAATTAGTCGTAGATATAGAAAAGAAGTCGTAGATACGCTGCGCGTACGAACAAGTATTGCAAAATGCCCTATTACTTTAAATACTACGGACTTCTTATAGATTTTCCTGTAATCTGCAGGTAAAGATCTATCTTCAGTATTTTTTTTTAAGTTTCGGCCCAGTAGTTTCGGAGATAAGGGGGGGATAGTCATTTATCGTCGATATTCTTATAATTTAAAAACTACTAATCGTGAAATTATAAAAAATATATATTTGAGATCGATGACAAGCACTATTATTTGAAATGTCACACAGAATACTTTGCAAAACTTTTTTTTAAAGTCTCATTTATAACCCAAAAGTGGTTTCAAATTAATTATTTAAGGGGCTACCCGAGGCTAAGTGGCGCCGCCCTCTGTTAAAAATTAATTACTCGCGAAGTATATTTTTTTTCTAAAATCCGGACGGTCATTTTGAAGTTGGCGTGCTATAGGATATATAGGGGCCATAAACTGTATTTATTATAGTCCGCTGTAGTTACAGATAGAAAATTTGCCAAAAGTGGCCGTTTTTAGCAACTTTTCTATCTGTAACTACAGCGGACTATAATAAATACAGTTTATGGCCCCTATATATCCTATAGCACGCCAACTTCAAAATGACCGTCCGGATTTTAGAAAAAAAATATACTTCGCGAGTAATTAATTTTTAACAGAGGGCGGCGCCACTTAGCCTCGGGTAGCCCCTTAATGTCACACGTCGATCTGTGGGCCCTCTACAAGGTGAACCGACGATCTGGTAAGGGTCGCGGGAAGCCGCTGGATGCGGGCAGCGCGCGGCCGATCGTTGTGGAGATCTTTGGGGGAGGCCTTTGTCCAGCAGTGGACGTCTACTGGCTGAAACGATGATGATGATGACCATCTGTGGGTCATGGATTTACATACGTGTACTAAATTTCAACTCGATCGATCCAGTAGTTTTGAAGGAAATAGGCGCTGAGTCCGGGGCGGACAGACATTCGAATGATCCTTTATGGGTTCCGTTTGTCGTTTTTGAGGTACGGAACCCTAAAAAAAAAAGAAAATGACCTTGTTACAAGTCTAATAACTGCGATGCAAATGAGAAATGGCAAAAGTCGTTACGTGTAAAACCCTAAATGAATTTGCGCGCTGTCAACCCAAGGTATTAGTAATTGATGTCTCCTACTACATGTAACTACTGTAAAGTAGAACGATACGTGATCGTTGTTTCAAATAATAAACAACACATGAAAAAGAAGCAATGTAATAAGAAGATTAAATTAATCTACATTTTGGAAAGGACGGTACAAGTCAGGGGGCTGTTATATTGGATAAGTGATAGATTAGCAAAAATGAAGAGAATTTGCTCAGTCATTTGGATCTGATCAACTTTCCTGATTAACCTTTTCCCAGAAAAGAAAAACATTTGCATAACACTTGACGTCCGATTAAAGGTCGCAGCACACAAATATATCAACACGGGAACAGATTTTCACCGTATCAACTCGAGTATGAAACTCCCTACTGCAACGCACACAAATCGGAATCGTAACAACGTCGCCCCGAGACAAGCTCATGAACCGCGAGCTTACGTCTCTCCGTACACTGGCTTAGGTCTCTCCGTACCCTAGCTTACGTCTCTTCGTCCACGCACTTAACGTTCGGATTCAAAATGATCGAACTGGTGCCGCCGCCTAGCCGTCAACCAGCGGCCGGCTAGCCGTAAGCGTGGCGTCCCCTAGCCGTAGCCGTGTCGCCGGCCTAGCCGTGTCGTTACGTGCTTACAGAAGGTGACGCCTGGTTGGTGGCGAGGTGGAAGGTCCGCTCCCGAGTTGATATGTGTGCTGCGACCGAGTTGATATATTTGTGTGCTGCGGACCCTATTTTGTATGGGAGTATCGTTTCGAGAAAAGCTTTTTCGGAAATGTTGTTAGAAACTATCGACTCTTCATGTCTTTCTAGTATTTGCTTAACCACCATATTTTACACCCTGTATTAAACCGGAATAAACACGAGAATATTTTTGTAAAATTTTGATTTGCATTTACTCTGATTCCCGTTAATTCCGCAAGCCGTTCGCTTTCCGCTCAATTGGCTGGAACTAGCTCGAGCGAAGCGGGTTGCGGTACACGACATCTCTAGCTACAGACTACTCTACAAATTTACCGCTAATTAATAACTACTTCATTTAAGAGATTGACGGGCGCTAAAATAATTCCTGGTTTAAATTATTATCTGAAAATGTACAAATAAGAATATCTGATGACTGGAGACTAGTTTGTCGAATGTTAGATAGAAAATATTTATTTGTTATGAAGAGCCCTTCAGTCGCTAAAATCTTGGGGAGATATAATACTTTATATCGGAACTAAGAAAAGTTGTAACGTGAAATAATATAAGCAGTATTGTAAATGTTGCTACCAGCCAAGTTAATTTTATTTTTCCGTATTTACAAGATGTATGAAAGTGTGGCTCTTCAGATATTTAGAAAAACTGTTCATTCATTACGTTGCCACTTCGCAAAGTTGATCACAAATGCAAAGACTATAGTTTCTCAAAAATATCACCAAATTTGGCTGAACGGCTTTTTTCGCACATTCTAAACGCGATTATTTTATTGAGTGTAAACCAAAGTAAGCGATTTAAAAGTGACTCTACCGCAAAACTCCATGCAAGTTAAATGGAAAAAATGTGTAAACAACCAACGTCGGGTTTCAACTTATGCAACTTTTTAACTACTTCAAACATACACGAGTAGCCTTTAGTCAAATCAAACCTGAATGTTTGTAACGTACACCAAGTGTACGTGCGTAGCAAATTTTTTATATGGTGTTGAACATTTGATTTGTTTTTGCTCGAATACGTTCTCTATGTGCAATAGAACAGGGCTAATTTGTGCCCATGCAGCTGAGAATATTTAATTGCTGGTTGTGAGTGAACAAGGCCAATTTAAGTGCAAAGCGAACTCAACACTAAGATTCATTTGATTTTTGAAATTAATTTTAAATAGCTTTTCAAAGTCGTCATTACATTAAAAAGTACTACAATTAATTTTGGATTTATAAAGTACTCGTTTAAAAATTTATGTTTGACATAAAATTCTGCTCATTACTAATCGAATTTAGCTGAAAACTTTGTTCTGAATTGCTAAATCGCTAAATCATTTAAACATTGTAAATTAAATGGACGAAATTGTAGGCACGTCGTCGCTATCCTAAGAGACGCGACGACTGATTGAATACCCTAGCAAGTTTAGCAGTTCACTGGAATTATCTAAGCCTTTAATGGTTTTACAAAACAAAGGAAAACACCAGTTTTTTTATTTTATAACAATCTAGCCGTCCACCTCTACTGATTGAGTTTTCTTTTGTTGTCATTTCAAATCAGCTGTAAGTCTTCCAAAGATAAATTAAATAAATAGGTAAAATAAATAAACAAGACCAGTAGTAGTAAGCCAGTAGTGTCAGTCCGCATCAAACTACGTGTGTTAGACTTCTATGTAAACTTGCAATAAAATTTACATTTGCTTTATTGCCAGGACCTTGCATTTGCAGCGATATTGCCACATAAAACGGACTGCAAAATGCAACCGCGTACAAAGTCCCTAGGGACTACAATTAGTACTTAACTGGTTGTCTGGTTGTGTCATAGGGAGTGACATGCTGTGATTGTGCGTCCCATACACGTACAAGCTTTACTGCCTTGGAGCCCCGGGAGACTGTAATTTGATGGAGTGTAGTTGCTCCTTTTACTGTTACTTTGGGTAAGCACTAGCAAGTACGTCGAATACTCATCTCGGTTTCATGCTTCATTCTATTCTTTAAAGTATTTTTTATGTTAAATCCTTGTCATCTGTCTTCTTTATCTATTTAAATTTGGAAATGGTATTTGATTTACGAAGCTTTCCTTAATTTCAAACTGTACAATTTTTAAAGAGTGCACGCACATATTTTTATCCAATAATTTAAATTAAGCTTTGTTGTTTACCTTTTCACACAAAAATGATTAAAATTAATTTTATTAGGTACGATTTTGTACTACAGGAAAATCTGGCAAAGAGAAAAGAAAACAACAGAACAGCTACATTGTTATAAAAATGACAAACCATCTATATATTATCGGCGTGTTGGGCGTGTATACAACATCCATAATAGGATGGATGAGAGGCATTCAAATAAGATGTGTTCAATTGAATGGAATATTGAATTATAGGTAATTGCCTGCAATTTAATAGCCTGTCACGAATAAAAAAAAACTCTATTAGATAGGAACGGGTTATATTGATATCGAAGTGATAATTTTTTTTTCTTAAATACCATTGACAACCCAAATATGTCCCCAGTCTTCATCGAGGAGCCAGTCTATATAGTCTACTCATAATGAGGATAAATAGGCTTTAGTCGATCCAGTGACTTCACACTCAACCATAATATTTCTTCAAAGTTGCATGCAAGTTTAGTGTGGCCGCGCCACATACTACGTCATTAGAAGAGCGACCAAATTAGAAGCCGAGGCCTGAAACGTACTATCGAAGTTTTCGCAAGACATTGAATAAATACAAGTTCCAACGAAGTACAGTTGGACCGCGGTCCCCGGGCTCACCACCATGCCCGGCGGAATATATTTAAGTTTACTCTCTCTTACATCATGTTGTGTCAGGGTAAGCTCGAGCCCCTCGGTGTGGGCCATAGATGTAGTTTTTTCTATAATGTGGACATAAATATGAGCTGTATTTATTTATTGTGCACGTACATAATGAATTCAAAAATGGAAAACACATAATTACTCTTGAATGGAAGACGACTTCCCTAGCCACTAGGACACCCGCGGCGGCATAGATATAAAAAAATATTCTACCTCAATTGGCGGCGGCCTCTCATTTCTAATAAAGATTGCTGTATAAATAACTTTCTTCGTCCCTACTTTAATTGCTTACTACAAATCACTTTAAGATGTCGTAATTGACGGAATTACAAATTAAGCTTTCAGAGACTCAATAAGGAGTTTATAAAGTTGGCAACATTCGCAACAAGCGAGAACTTTCTGAACTCAATCATGTATACTAATTTGAGAGTGTATAAAAAGTACATCCGATCAGAAAAGTCACACAGAAATTAATTTGAAAACTGTTCGTGTTCGTAGCGTTTAATTATATAAGATTTAAATGGGTTATTAGGGGTGTACTTTGGACAGAAATTGAAATTTCTATATCTGAAATAGGCTGTCTTTTGGGCTAAAATAAAGTTCAATTTCTCTGTATACAAAAACGATTTGTAAAGTTGACGAAAGCGATAATAAAAAAATACTTTTTTATTACATACCTCTTTCAAACCTACTTTATTTGTCCAATTCCATTAAAATTTTATGGATGATTTAAAAATTTCGGTATTGATTTCATATATAACGAAATCGTAGTTTAATTAACATAGCTCGTAGACAATATCCATCCATCCAAAATCTATCTTTGACCCTTATTTCTCACACTACTTACAGCTGAACTTGCTTGACTCTAATAATAGGGGAGGCCTAGATGCTAAATTGGTAGTTAATTGAGCGTCGTCGGAACCTATTGGAATCGAAAGATTGTTTAATAAGAAGAATTCTGTTTTTTTTAATGGTGGGGGATGCGTCTATAGATTTTCAAAAATGTAAAAGGGAATCATTACCTACATGTAAATACGAGCGTGTCAGATATTGATATATGAGTCGCGTAACGTGCCTCTGATATCAAGGGTATGTTAATTTGTGGTTTGCACGGTGGCTTCCAATATGACCATACGGACGGGACCAAGTTTCAAAAAGAAAAAATATTCGAGTGCGTCCGATTTTCAAAGAGGATGTTGGAATGAACCCCAAAAATACTCTCACTCAAAAAATTTACGATATGTAAGTGACGTGCTCAAATTCTCGAAAAAATTTTTCGGGTTCTTTCATTAAGGTCTCATAGTATGCAGGCGATGTAGGTACTAACATGGTACAAGGTATCTCCCTATATGTTAATCTGCCGCGCAAGAGTAAATCCCGAAATCCCCTCTTGACCTTCCCTACTATAAACTCTGCCACTTCATTTCTAGGCCTACTAGAGTTGGACGTAAAAGGAAAATTATGAAAATATTCAACTGTGTCGCTAAATGAGTTTAGTGTAAAAAAACCTGCCTCGAACGAATTTATCAACGCAGAATTACTTTTTTCCGCACACGTGTGGGCAAGCTGGCAATAAAAATGGCAGGAATTTGGTGGAGCTATTGGAACCACATTTTACTTTTGTTCAGAAAATTATTTTTATTTTAAAAAAGAAACAAAAAATTAATAAATATAATAAATATAATTTTTATAGAGCACGATTAATTTGTGAACTTGTTTTTACATAGTAGGTACCAGATTTTTTGTTTATTTTCGTGTGGTTGGGCAGAGCTTTCGCTTTAATTTAAAATTTCAGTAAATAATATTAATAACGTGATGACAAATTTAAATCTATTAATCTCACAACTGTAACTCTTTTCAGGTTAGATAAATTTTTGCTTTTCATAAAATGTATTAAGTATTTTATAAATAGATTATAAGACTCTTCAACCTTTGTTAATTTTGAATTGTTCATTCAATTCAGCAGAAGTTAATCCGTTCGTAACTTATTCGCCGATTTATATTTTACCTTTGAGGATCGCGCCTGAGCACAATCCTGACAAAATAAGAGTCACCACGAAAAGTATACTAGAGTATTGAGATTTGTGCGGGTCAGCGCGTTTCTAAATGTGTTTTTAATTCGGCAGGATTTGGCCCCGGCCTCCACAGCCATTGCTGTGATTGAAGTAGGGATTTAGCAAAATCTTGATTGCACGAAACCCGTTTTGTTGGACTTCAAATCAAATGAGATCAAATCGTATTAGTCGGTGATTTAAAACAACTCTTAGAGTCTTTGTAAGCCTATTAAGCTTTACCTTTGCAAAGTGGAATTGTTATAATTTAACGACTTTAACTGCTACAAAAAACATTTGAATATTAGATGGAATGGAATATTGAAAGGCGACGGCTTACGTACTGATATTAAGTTTCAACAAAATGTAAGAATATCTCCGCACCTTTTTAAATTTGTAACGAAGAAACAAAACCGGTTAAGCGCGAGTTGAACTCGCCAACAATAATAATTTAACAAACAAGAACTATGTCCGTACCCCTAGCGGGACCCTGGCAGTTTTGCGCATCGTGTGTGCTGCTGTAAAAGAACTCCACAGGATCGAACCTTTTGTTCCTTTATTCTTTTTTGAATATAATTTACAATATTGTTATAACATACAAAACATTTGTGTTTGCTGTGTCAAGCTATTTTTCCGTAACGATCAATAATAAATTTTTAAGGTGGGTACAAGTTTGTTGTTGTGACACGTTTGGGAATGAAATGAAATTTAGCAATTTAAATGAGAATTTAAGTAGCCCTTTTGCCGCGGGTCGTAGCGAGCGGTGCAAAGTTCACACGAAAGGGCAACCAAGGGTTCGGGGGCTGCCCAGGCCATGACGCTTCAAAACTTTGCTAATGCTACTTACATTCCTATTACACACTTGGTTCAATTGCGCACATAACAAAAACTCGTTTCATTTTATCAAAAACATTCCAAGATTACAAAATTGTAAAGCAGTTTTCATACAGTTTTACTGGTTATACAATTTGATTTATGGCGATATCATCATTATATTCCATTTCAGAGAAAAGAAGAAGCATTATCCATCCTGTTAAAAAAAATCTACTTGGAACGACTCTCTTAATTGGCGCGCTTGCCGTCTGAAAATGAATTCAGGAATATTCCTTCTGCAATGAAATCACGGAGCCAATACTGCGAAAAATCCTAAAATTTACATTATTTCTTACAAGAATAGGTCATAATTGAAAAAAAATACTCGCAGGTATTACAACTTTAGCTTAAACAGCCACCGAACTTTTGTAAATCTCATTTTCATATCATCACTACATAGTATAAAATAAAGTCGCTTTCTCCGTCCCTATGTCCCTATGTCCCTATGTCCCTTTGTACGCTTAAATCTTTAAAACTACGCAACGGATTTTGATGCGGTTTTTTTTAATAGATAGAGTGATTCAAGAGGAAGGTTTATATGTATAATACATGCATAATATACTGAAGGATAACCCACAATAACCATTTTCCCGTGCGGAGCCGGGGCGGGTCGCTAGTCATCACTACATAGTATAAAATAAAGTCGCTTTCTCCGTCCCTATGTCCCTATGTCCCTATGTCCCTATGTCCCTATGTCCCTATGTCCCTTTGTACGCTTAAATCTTTAAAACTACGCAACGGATTTTGATGCGGTTTTTTTTAATAGATAGAGTGATTCAAGAGGAAGGTTTATATGTATAATACATGCATAATATACTGAAGGATAACCCACAATAACCATTTTCCCGTGCGGAGCCGGGGCGGGTCGCTAGTATACCATAAAAAGCAAAAAGCAAGTGTTTAGAAAATTACTTTTAATTACTTTTAATTAAAAAAAAATATTTTAAAATTACTGTTAATAATTAATTTGAACAAGAAAGTAAATGTTTTTGTACATTACTGGTATACAAGTATATTTAAAATTAAAATTATTGCAATTATTTACAACGCCATCATTTGCCTCCGGCAGCTTATGGCTTTGCAATTTATAAAGTAGGAGAATTTATCAACACGAAATAAGATCGCCTAAAGGATCTTTTAAAATCACAAGTTGAATAAAAAAATATCAGACACCTTTTTCATGAGAGTGTAAAGTAATTAGGTTGTCAGATTCTTTTCTTTCTGAAACGATTTTTCCTTACTTAAAATAAATAAATACCTTTAGAAACCATAAGTGAATTAAATCAAATTCATTACGAGGCGCTCATTCTATGCAACATTTTTCATTAGAGTGCGAAATAATTAAGCTTTTGTTAAGAATTTTCTGCCGCATGGAACAATGGAACCACATGTGGAGTTTTAGGGATTACAGCGCAGTCGTATGAATAGTTTCATTAATTAAATACTTTTTCGATAAAAATAAATAACAACAATGGCTAACAATAAACCCAAAGTTTCTGAATACATACCTACTGTCTAGTTTCTCTTATTCGTTCAGCTGAATTTAAAATCTCTGCTAAACTTTTTCTTACTAATATTGTGTCTGAATTCTCGCTAATAATGTAGGTATGTATGTATATGACTGCTACTGATACGTATTTTGTAAAATAGTTGTTCAACATAAAGGTCCGTTTTCACTAGGGAGGTGCGAAGCATTGATTGATCGACATAGTAGCAATAAATGAGTTTCACTGCACACAGTAGCATTGCTGATAAGTAAAACAATTAAACAACTACAAAACGAAGTAAAGCAGAGCGATACAAATAGTTATTTTTAATGCTAAGGAGGATAATGGTGGTGATTCTCCCTAGTCGGTTTTTTGATCCGAAAAGAGAGGAAGATCCACTTAAAAACTGAATGATACGGTGAAATAACAGCGTAGCTGTCAAATTTGGAATAATTAAAATTTGATGCTTAGAGAATAAAATATACATAGAGCACGCGCATCGCTCTGCTGCCTTTATGTCAAGCGTAAGCAAATTTTGGCAGATTTTGTATGGGCGGTGAAATCAATAACATTTTTCTTTTATGATTTGTTCCTCAAGTCATGTTTGCAACTTATCACTGTACATTTCAAAATGTTCTCCTATAAAATTTCTTATTTTCACCGGGAAAAATAATCAACTCCGATGACCATTTGATACTAAACGAACGCGCTGAAGATATTCGGACTGTTCATATCCGTGCTTACGGTTCATACTCGATTAGGCGTACTCTATCCCTCCCAGAAATTTTTCTATTTTATACTTTAAGATTTGATGTTTTGGTATGCACCACGATTCACGATAGTACTTATTGAATCTATACATGAATTATAAAGCTGTCAAATTGAGTTTAATTTAACTGTGATGTTTTCGCATGCCTGCTAAACTAGTGCGAACTACGCGTAAAATCGATGTTTGACGTCTCTAAATTTAAGTTGAAGTCAACTGTCCCTTTTTGTCCTTAAGAACGTGAAAGGGACATATGGTTTTTAAATTTAAGTAGAATCGCGCCCTTTAGCCTACTTGTTTAGTCCTCAACAGCGTGAGAAAGACGCTGCACGACGAGAATCAGCCTCATTATGAACTTTCAGATTTCTAATTGATACTTGCGTCCCTCCTCCTCCTCCTTTCCAATTTTTTAACTTTAGTGGAAATCCTACAAAGTTTATCAGAGAATTCTACTGACCTGAAGGAGAACTTTCGTCTGCTTTAGGATCTTCTCCGCTTCAGTATAAACGCACCGCTATTGGTGCATATCCGATCAGCGCGCCGCGCCGTGGCTCACGAACACTTTAAGCCGATTTGCAGCACGCCTCACTTCCATCTCATATTTTCCTTCCAGACTTGACAAAACAGGAAAATGGATTTTCGAGCGAAAATTGCATTGTTGTAAATTTTACAGAGATTTTACCTCGTAAATATTGAGTATTGAGTATTAAGTATTGAAATATTTTCTGAAAGTAATTTTAATGGCTTAAGATATTTTCACAGTTACAAGGCTGGTCAGAAGAGTTCCTTTATTCATACAATTTGACTTTCGACTAAGTCTTTCTGTGTGCGGGCCGCATCATCTCAATTTGGGTGTATCATCATGAAAAAAAAAAACGCTTACTAAAAACATAATTAATTATTTAAACTTAATTATTAAGTAAACGTAAATGTTACGTGCTATAACCAAATTTTTTTATTAAACCAAATTCTATCAACGTGATATTTAGATTTACCTACTTGTTGCTAGAGAACATAAAATTATATTAAGACTAGCCCGAAGTTTTGTTACTCTGTTGAATACAGGTATTCGTCCTACATTAATTAATTAATTAGGCACCCAGCTCCGCTTTGACAAACTGTAATATTACTCTGTTCAAAAGCTAGCCTGAATGTAACTCGCGGTCTCTTGTATAATTAACTTGTTCTATAACTTACTGTGACAATTTGTGTGTGTAACAAGTGCCTAAAATTAATTAGAGCCGCTGAAAAAAAGCAAAAATCAAAGTTCCCGAACAAACACTTTCTCCATAATAATATTAGTATGGATTGTTTTTTCACGTGGCGCTATCCTCGCCGCGTGTACAAAACAGGAGGTTCCTAGATTCATCGCATCGTTCATGTTTGAAATACAATTTTTACAGCATAATTTGCTGAACAAATTAAATTTGGTCGGAGATAACGAAAATGTAAATTTGTTCGTGAACTCGGAAATACAGTATTTCGTTTTTTTTTGTGGATACACTGATTGGCTAAACATTTACATGCATATGTATAGTATCGGTTCATAACGGAAAAAGCCCCTGTCTGTAATATTTTCAACCTATAAATAAAAGCGTGTTTATCGGGTTTCAACATTTATTAGTTATTTATTACGTTTAGTCAGATTTTCTTGGAATAAAATAAAAAACATATGTACAGTGGTCGTTTGTAGAAATTACTGTCCCGAAGGTTGTCGCCGCCAGTTTAACGTACACCTAACATAATTATTTTGGCATGAGCTCTTGGGAAATTTTCCTTCTTCATGTTAAGGAAAACGAACATATTTATTATACAGGTAATCATTGGATTACCGAAGATATTGAGAAATAAGTTAGAAGAGAATAGGTAAATTTGTACATAGGTTATAGAAAATATTCAAAAAAGATTATTTAGATACGTGCTCAAAGCGCGTTTAACTTTTTTGTTGTGTTTGTGATAATACATACATATTTAATAGACTTTTATATAAACATACTTTTCAGGTTTGATAGAAAATTGATCCTTATATTTGTCCGTCAAATTACATTTTAGTGCTCACTATTAAAAGATCTGCGAGTGCTCCTCATACTTAATAGTAGATGTTTCCTTTCTTCATAGCAAATGTTTCTATTTCAACTTTCATTAACATACAACAACAACTTTCATAAGAGGATCGAGGTTCTCATTCCATCTCACTGTTGTCACCTGTCAGTCCGAACTTGAAGCCTGTTATGTAATTGAGAACCTTCGTTACAATGGCTACTTACCCTACACATTCCCCGCCCACACTGCATGTCATTGAGTAATTTAGCCTCATCTAATTTTTGAGTCTTAGAAAGTTTGAATATACTTACTCTGTATGAGCCTTCTGCTTTCCCGCAAGTCCGGTGAAACTATCAAGCGCATTAACGCCGATTTTGCAATAAAAACGTAGTAGTTCAATGTAAAAAAAACTTGAACGTACGATAAAAATAATATTATATAAAAAAAAAACTTAGTAGGGGTTAAGGGGTTCAATCATACATAATTTACATATTTAAGGCAGTCCTTCTTCCAAAGTTACTACTTATTGTGAAAACAAAGGTCTATTGTACCCGATATCAGGTAATTCATTGGATAGTACGGATATGTCCGGCCCACGCCCGACCCAAGTTATCCTCTAACTAAGTTACCCAGTGGACCTCACTAACCTCGGATTACTCTTACACTTAACAGGGACTTAGGTGGATATACTTTCCGAAAGTTAGTTTAGGATTCGGTTCCAGTTTCAATTGGACATCGTGACACTGTTCAAAGGTCTTCTGGGATTGTGGGTCAGGTGAGGGTTTAGAAAATACAAAAACCTTTACACAGCACAGAATAAATAACAGTACTAACTAGGTACAGAAGGCTCACTCTCTGATAGCAAACGTACGAATTTAATTCTAGCTACCACGCCACTAACGTTCAAATTACTTTGAACGTGTCGAACGTGACCCTGGCTATAATAGCCTACGGTTTGTCGCTGTGCTTGTATTAAAACAAAATGCACCTTAAGACCGCTCCGCGAGAGTCCGTATTACCACAGGATAAATAATTTCGTCGTCACTCGCGCGCACGTGTTTCTTACTAACTAGCCTCATATATGAGGCCGCCCGGGGCGTAGGGAGCATAGTCAATGGTTACCGTTACCACCTACACATGAGAGGAGAGCGTCGTTGGCCAAGTGGCTAGAGACAATGGCTTCCATTCGATACTTAGCGGATCTAAGCCTCGGCACGTACCAATGTGTATTCGATTTAGAATTTATATAATATACGTTTATTAGACGCTCTGTTACGGAGAAAGAAAACAAAACATCTAATCGAACGAATTCGTTGTACGAATTGTATGAAAATAAGATGTCAACTTGACACTAGAGCGAGAGAGATAACGGATGTCACTTTGTGACGCTAACGTCTGATATGGGCCGATGTGTAACGATTTTTGTCGCGTAAATTCGATAATGTAAGACATATTGACACATTTTGGGACTCAAATTACGGCTCTCACTAAGCCACTATGCCACCGACCCTCAACAAATAATTTACTTTGTGATTTTTCGTAAAATTTGTTACACATTTTCTTGGAAGTGGTTTATTTAGGATAAGTAAACACACCTAACCTTTTTTAAATTCAACAGCCCGTAATGGGCATATACTTAAAGCTGGAAAATAAACACTTCGGAAAAGTAACTTGAGTACAATGTTCCAAAGTACATACATTAAAAAGAAAGGGTACGGTTTGGAAAGAAAAATCGCTGAAGATCATCGAATTTTTAAAATTTTCAAATGATTTCATTTCGCTCTTCACTTTAGAATTGCTGCATCAAATCGGATAATTCTTTCTTATCGTATTTTTAACTTATTGTAGGACAAAATTTGGGGACCGACGATCTGGTGAGGGTCGCGGGAAGCCGCTGGATGCGGGCAGCGCAGGACAGATCGTTGTGGAGATCCTTGGGGGAGGACTTTGTCCAGCAGTGGACGTCCTTCGGCTGAAATGACGGTGGTGAGAAATTTTGTACAACGCGGGCAAAGCCGTAGGGCGGACAAGTAAATAAAAATATATTTTAGTAGCTATATGTTGATTTACACCAAATTATTTAACTAGTACACTTTTCTTTTCTCATTGCTTTCTAATAGTATAATCAAGAGCAGATCAAGTTGAACACTCTAGCTAGACTGTGTAACGTTTATATCTGTAGAATACGGATCAGAATCACGAGGCGCGGTTTAGCTGGAACTGCACTTAACAGTACAGGCCATACTATCGTTATTTTATTGTAAATATTTGAAAGCTCTGTCCAATTTGTAAGCATTCCTTCGTAGATTGGCTTCTTAAGGGAAAACAATTTAATATTTATGAAATTTTCTTTCCTTCCCACAGGTTGTTGTTTCATAACAAGACAACATCAAAGAGAGGTTTAATGACAATAACAAAGCAATGAGAAATTGCTTTTGATTTACCTTCGAGAAATAATAAAACAATACATTTTTTTACAAATATTGTAAAAAGATTTTATCAGTAAAGATTACGCATACCTCACCGTTATGTATAAAACCACAACATTGTTTATTTTGTTTGTTATACAAAATATTTACACAATATCTCTATTCTGGATACAGATTGTGTAGATGTAACAAGAAAAAAATATATATTTATCAGTGTACAATTTTGAGAACAATATTACCAATCCTACTCTATTAATATTTGAAACTCGAAAGTTTTTGGGGATGGATAAATTAATGGATATGTGGATACATATTTGTTACTTTATCACGCGAAAACTACTAAATGTATTTTAACAAAACTCATAGCTTAAACATCAGAATAACACATAGACTACCTTTTACCGCGAAAAGTCGGGTTCGTCCCCGAGCTTACCGTTCCCCGAGCTTACCGTCCCGGAGCTTACCGATTTGTAATTATTATAAAAAGTCGATTAAAATGTCAATCTTGCTTAAATGTACTATTAGCAGCAGCAAAAGTGCAAAGTCGAATTTTATACTTTATAGGAATAAATAATAAGTTCTAGATCACGGTTTAATAATCACGTTTATTAATCTGCTGGTGTAATTATCACAGGTTTTAATCATCACAATAATTTGTTTTTTTATTAATAATGATGGCAATTATTATCATAAAAATATGGTTTTGCTATATTTAATTTAATAGTTACACATACATTTTTAGTCCTATAACTTTCATCATTAAGTTCACATAATTCTGCCTGCAGTAAGCAGTAACCAAACAAACACATTTCATACCTACTTTAAAACACTTTTGATGTCTATTGCACAAGTTGGAAATAGTAGAAAAAAAAACAAAATAAAATGTAATCAACTTTATCAAAATCGGTAAGCTCCGGGACGGTAAGCTCGGGGAACGGTAAGCTCGGGAACGAACCCGAAAAGTCTTTCATTCCCACGGAAAAACTGTTAGCGCAGGCGGAGCCGCGGGGCAAAAGCTACTATTTCACAAAATTATGTTTTACATTTGTGCGTCGGTGGCCAAGTGGCTAGGGCCGTTGACTTCCATTCAGAAGTTCGCAGGTTCGAATCTCGGCACGTACCAATGTGTTTCCGATTTTCGAATTCATATGTACTTTTATTCGACGCTCTTACGGTGAAGGAAAACATCGTGAGGAAACCTGCACACACTTGCGAAGTAATTCAAGGGTTGTGTGTAAAGTTGACCAACCTGCACTGGGCCAGCGTGGTCGACTAAGGCCTATTCACCCTGGTTTCAGGGTAGGCTCGAGCCCCTCGGTGGGGACATGTATGAGCTGTTAATGATGATGATGATACATTTGTGCGGAACACTGCGCCCCTCGCTGCCGCGAGAAAATATGTAATAGTAGAATCTACAATCGCTGGAGCAAATGAGTTTTGCATGACTCCACGTGTAAGCTTTTTGGCTATTTAAGCTATTTGCTGTAGGCCGCAATTGGAGTCAAGATCGGGAAAAAATAGTACAAGCCTTATAAGCGTAACTAGGGATTTAAAGATGACGATGACGACGAAGCTATCTTTTTTTTACTTGACATGAAACGACTGTCTGTGTAAAGTGGCAGCATATGGAAGCCTGAAACCTCAGATTAAGCCGGGTGGCATATGTTAAGAGAGGCTTAGCGCTATCATGGACGAAGTGGTCTTCAATAGCCTTTTAATGATGACGATGTTTATATGCGTAAATAACGGACGAAAACACATACAAATTCATAACAACATAAGCGCTGCCGCGCCAGCAGGCAGGGGCGCGATGCCGTGTGCTAATCGCCTTATATGCGTATAAATACAATAATAACCATATTTTCCTGGTTATTACCATATAGTCTTATACGTGAAGAATTGCTGAGCTTCTACATAATAAATGTTGCCAGATAATAAATACATTAGCCCGCGTTGTTCGGCCGCACCCGTTATCTATTCAATGTTATAGCTACTTAGTTAGAAGCACGATGGTTTCTCCTGGAATGGATGGTGGATGGAAGTATTATATGAATAAGTACAATATAGTATTGTTCATATATCTTACATACTTTATTAGCATACCAATACATATTTATAACAAGCAAAACATAGAACTGTTATTTTTTTGTATCATGTAAAATATAACGCAAAATGCATGTTCTGGACTAGTTGCGAAAATTTACATTACATACATTCATACATACATACAGTCACGCCTCTTTCCCGGAGAGGTAGGCAGAGACCACTTACTACGATTCAGACACACTTCTCTCGCTTTATCCACATTCATTAATCTCCTCATGCATGGTCGTCTTTTTAGAGTACTCCTGAACAAAGCTTCTGAAAATGTACAATCTTCTTCGTAAATATAATGCTTTTTAATCCATTCTGTGTATCACATTATTGTTTTAAAATATACGTGTACGTGATATATTTTATTCTAAATTGTGAATTTATGGTTTGTTTCATATTAATCCGGACATCGTAAACCGCAACTTACCTTTCACTATTATTAAAACATCGATCAAAGTTTTAACGAACTACAGGAACTTTTATATTATGTTACTTGACTCGCACTTGGCCGCTTTTTTAATTGATCTACGCTTGTGTCGAAAAGGTGCGACCAATCATGCTTCACCGGACTTGAAGAGTTAATACGTATAGTGTGAAACTGTAGTGTGAATTTAAAATGTGGTCGTCGACTCGTATTGCTGTTTTATATTTTTAAACTTTTTTGTCGTCCTGTAACAGTAGTACTACCTACTTGAGAAATTCATCCAGTTCGCGCTATTATAGCTACACCTGCCATCGCAGCTATAGCTTCATGGAGATGATTGCCTCAAATCGCGAGCTTTGCAGATGCAAATTGAAATCCGTCTCCAATTCGTCTGGCGAAGAAAACTGACTCTACTGGGTAAATTTGAGATGAGAGGTAAATACAAATGCTGCTGTTGTCTTGTGGGTTTTGAGGTTAAACTGCCTCACAAACCTTGTTGTTAGAATTATTAAGCGGCTTCAGGCTTCTGACACTCGTATAAATACAAATGTTGGCTGTTTTGGCAAGTTTTCAGTGAAAAATTAAATCTTCTCTTCGATATTACCATACTTGAAAATTCTACGACTCTCACGCAGAAAAAACGTAAATGAAGAATGCCATACTTGAGTACACTTGAAATTAAGACAATTATTTGCGCTCAAATAATTAGACGCGTCAAACACATTATTACTGTTTTCATATTCTAAATATTTATAAAGAAAGATTGAGGTATTTTCGTAAATAGTCCATGCACCATGGCCATGCACGCACGAACTCAACTTGACTTAACCTCATTTGAAAATATTAGAATAAATTAAACAATCTTGTATGCAAATCCGCGGTCAAAGCATTGAAGAAAATAGAGAGATGAAGAAAAAATAGATTTAATATTGAAATTGAGACTGCATTTCATTTGAATACCGTGCAACTATAATAGCACAACTAGTCTGTCTGCCGTCCCGTACCTCAGCCATAGAATAAATAATAGTCCTCAGCCCAGAGCAGATGGACTTAGATTAAAAGTTACTCATGCGTAGCTCCTCCAGTAATATGGAAAATAGAAAAGTATTTCTACAGCAGAACGAAGCATTGGTATATTGCATATACTTGTGTAGCATTAGTTTAATAGTGGTTAAGGTACAATAAGAACATACCCCATTGAGTTAGATATTTCTACGAAACGCATTTCTGCCATTTACATCGCCTAAACGATAGAGTGGCAGGTATCTGCATGGGTGTAGCATCATTGGCCACGTCGTCGTCGCCACCCATTTTGAAGTCGGTAAATGCACCAATCCACCGCGTATTAATTTTTGAAATATCGCATAGTTTAAAGCATATTTTTTCCCTCATTCACTTTAGGACAGATTCGCTTTATGGCAGATTCGCTTTAGGGCAAAATCGCCTCGGGGTAGAATGTTGTCAGCTTAGCAATTTCAGAATAAAATAAAATAATTTAGTAATAGGTTTAAGATAAAGTAACTCAATATTTAGTATGGATATACGATACGAATGAGGTAGGGTAGTAATATAAGTAGCTGACCGACCCTATTCTATTCAGCAAACTCAATCGCGTAGCCTTCTCGGAAATAGCTAAGCGATATGAGGAAACTATATCGAGACGCTCTCTAAATATATTCTCTCATTTCATAAGGCGGTAAAAATAAGAATGTAACCACGGCTCCCATTTTCAGGCAAAATATTGACTTTTCAACTGAAAAATAAACAATGATCAGCCAGGTTTAGGAAAGAAAACAATATAAATACCCCTACTCGGCCATATTATCTTTCACTGCATTGTGTGAATCTTATGAGGTAAGGATGGCTGCGATGGGAACCCAGGCCATTCTATTCAAAAACAATTTATATAAGGTTGAAGTGCTACTTTATATAAAAAAACTAATAATAAAAGATATGTTGACAACATAATATAACAATATAATATACACATATGGAAATAATATAAAGAATAAACTAGAAGCTACGTTCTAAGCTATGTCTCTCCAGTATTTGCATGGCCTTACATTCGATAGTAAAAGTGCAACTTTGTCATTTACACTTCCCTAGATACGTAAGCTACGATACGCAAACATAAAACCAGCTTGCTTAGATTTAAAAAGTTAAAGGTTAGGTGTATAAAATCTTTAATATAGACAAATTTAAGGTACGAAAGAGTGCATTTTTAATGTTATTGTAGAGATAAATAAATTCGTGCTTACATACAAATAACTAGAAGCTAAAGAAAATTATATAAGTAGTAATACTTTTAAAAAATATAGTTGTGGTCGAAATACGTGTATTATTGTAATAATATAAAACTCGCACGCAGAAAACCTATAAGTGTATTTATTAGTTGACTTAACATGAATCCGGCAACTTATTTTTAATTAGATTTAACTTAAACCAATAATTTATTTTTAGGAAATCAGTGAAGTTTAAAAGTAATTTTCTGACTTGGTAAAAGTTTGGTTTTGGAAAGCATGTGCAGATAAAAGTTTTAATTTGTATTTTATTAGAAAATCCATAAACTTTTTCAATATTCGTTTTCATTAGTTTCGTGCTTTAGCCAAACAAATTAAAGAGTAATTGAACTTTCTTGTGTCTAATAAAGATTTCAACGTAAATTTTGAAATAACATTACGATATTGTTTTCTTAAGACAAACCAACTTCAACATCAAATTCTCAAATGTGCAGATGCTTCTTTGGTCAAAACCAGTTTTATACAAAAAGTAACAATTGTGTGATTAATTTAAATAAACAGGGCCGGCCGATGTAAATAGTATGATCGGACAAGCGAGATAAAGGGTATAGTTAATGAAACAAAATATCATATAATTTTCTTAATAATGTGCAAACACGTATTTATTGTGTTATGATATGTCCTCTATATAGCCCCAGCTAGCTAGCTAGCTATGTAACTCTAACCCCTTTTATTACCAACCCTTATTTCTCTTACGTGTTGTGAATAACACATCATAATGGTCGTTATTAGTTCTGATGATACAAGATTTTGAAAGCCAGACCTATAATATAAAAAACTCGTATGTGTAGTCCTTTCTCGTGCTGTTTGAGACTGATTGTAAAAACTTAGGTACACACTAATTCTAAATTTATTATTTATAATCTGGTGTTACATAAATAGATAATATTTTGATTAAATAAAAAATCATAAATACCTATCAAATCATCATACAGACCTACAAACCTACGTGTACCCATATTTCAACTCGATCGATCTAGTAGTTTCTGAGGAAATTGCACCCACCTGCCCTGAGTGATCCTATAAGGGTTACGTTTTTTGTTTTTGAGTTACGGAACCCTATAAATGTCTAAACCAATAAGGTGTTGATTAGTCGACATGGTGTAAATAGCAGATATTATTAAAAAATAAATAAAAAATAATTCGCAAATAAAAGATACCTGTTGTTCGTTTACAGCATATTCAAAGAGAGTTATCAAAAATAGGTTTATATTGAACTTTTCTAAAGAGGCCAATGCAAGTGTGTACAAAAATTGGTAAATTATATGAGAGATTTCCCTTTACTTTGTTTGATTAGCATCAACGAGGTAAAACCTTAAAGAAAAACTTTCTGATATTACTACGGCTGGATTCTTGTATAACGATAAGCCTTTTCCGAGAAAACTACTGAAGCAGCACACATACTGAGCTAAGAATTTAATAAAGGAAAGCACGGAAATATCCTTTTGTGCCAAAAGCTGTTTCAACACTTTATTATTCATATCAGCTGTTAAAAAATCACAGTACAGACAAAAGTTTGGGATCAAATTATCTAAGATATAAATGTAAGATATCTATATTCTTCTTCTATCCATTATGTATCTATCTATGATAATATAATAAAACTGTAGAGGTAAAATGTGAGTACATAGATTATTTTTTTTACTAAAAGTCGAGTCAGGGGGATGTAAGAAGTGAAAAAGAACAAATCCAGTTTTTTAGGGTTCCGTAGCCAAATGGCAAAAAACGGAACCCTTATAGATTCGTCATGTCTGTCTGTCTGTTCGTCCGTCCGTATGTCACAACCACTTTATTCCGAAACTATAATACCTATACTGTTGAAACTTGGTAAGTAGATGTATTCTGTGAACCGCATTAAGATTTTCTTACAAAAATAGAAATGAAACTGAAAAAAAAAATTTCATCAAACCCATACGTGGGGGGGTATCTACGGATAGGTCTTTAAAAATTATATCTAGGTTCCTAATAACATTTCTTTCTAAACTGAATAGTTTGCGCGAGAGACGCTTCCAAAGTGGAAAAATGTGTGTCCCCCCTATAACTTCTAAAATAAGAGAATGATAAAACAAAAAATATATATATGATGTGCATTAAACTTCCAACGAAAATTGGTTTGAACGAGATCCAGTAAGTAGTTTTTTTAATACGTCATAAATCGTAAACCGCAATTTACCTTTTAGATTTCGATCAAAGTTACAACGAACTACAAAAACTTTTATATTATGTTACTGGCTGCTATGGAACCCTTCATGGGCGATTCCGACTCGCACTTGGCCGCATTTTTTTTTTATTCTCAGTCTGTTTGTACGAGCTACTCTCTGAAACGACTGGGCCGATTTAAATGAATTTTGCATAGTGGTATCTTTTATCTCCATTCAACATCTCAGAGACTTTTTACCACAGGAAAATATCTCATTTTGAAACGACTAGACCGAATTAAATGAAATTTTGCACGGTGGTACCTTTTATCCCCATTCAACCTCTCAGATACTTTTTACCACAGGAAAATATCTCATTCCTACGGGAAACTGTGCACGGAAGTTAAAAATCAACGCGGGTGTAGCACCCCTGACTCGGTCTTTAGCATTTTTTGTCTATGTACAGACTTTCAAATCTTTACAGTTTTTTTTAAATATGGGCTGTTATCAAACCAGGATAAGGACATGTATGAAGTTTTATAATGACCTCACTATGAGTGTATTTCATCCACATCGCAACCAGTAAATTTATTCAATATTGTATGCATCAATATTCTCGTGTCGTTGGAAGCGATAGGTGTTCGTAATATCTTTTCAGCTATCTTGGCAGATCCTTTTACCAGGAAAATGTTTTAGAATGCTTATTTCTTTTTGTCGTATTTACATTACTATCCAAGCAAATAGTTTACAAGAGATTCTACAACAAGTATTAAAAAAAAAGTTATGGCAAGTCTGTTATGGATTATTTATGTTATGCAATTTAAGGGGCACCCAAGTCAAATTTCTAGATATCAAGCGAGATGTGATTTGGCAAAGGAATAGAATAGCTGACGTAGTGCTGAGTCCCCCGGCAGTCGGGAGTCGGGATTAGTGCTGGTGTCTACGAGAACGGGGTTGACCAGAGATGGCCCCAGAAAATTAATTTCTTCGTTAAGGCCAAATAAAGGAAAGAAAATATAGACGGTGCAGGTGGTCTAAGATAACTTACTTATGAACTTTTTATTTACTGAATACGCCGCGCTGCGTCACGTTTTCCACCTAAATGTGTAATCTAATCACATATCAAAAGTAGAGTATAGTTATATTTATTATAAATAAATATTTCTCATGGTGATAAAATAATTTAATTCATGCGTGCGTGCGTGTATTGACAAATACCCACCCATATTACTTTCAATAGATTTCTCATTAGGTATTCTGCAGAGAGGCGGGAAATCAGCGCGCATCGCTTTTTAGTACATATTCAGAGCTTTATCAATTTTCATTGCTTTTTTCAAAGTTTCAGTTCAGTAGTTTTCAATATTTTTTGCGCATACGGTCCTGGCTAATTCAATTCAGTGCATTGAAAGCAATGGAGCAATGGAGAGAAAGCGTCGATGAAAACCAATAACCAATATGACTAATTGAATCTCAACTTTAGGTTTGCAAACGCAGACATAAATCAAGTCGTACCCATTGAACTTAACCTACGTTCGTTCTAACATGTATAGTATTGTAGTTTAAATAAATGGCCATCGTTGTGACTTTTTAGTAGGTTATTGGTTGTATATGTTTATTGAAATGAGTAATCAAGTGATTAATTTTTCTAAAAATCTTAATCCATGAAACCAATGTAACAATTCATGCTAGGTACTTGGTTTTCGCTTTCGCTTGAAAATAAACAATTCAAAGTTATTTGAAAATACATGAAGAATTTGAAATAATGATTAATTAAACATAAATGAAATTTTGTAACCCGTAAATGGCACTGACAACCCTGTCAGTTTTGGGTAATCCTGATGAAGGCCCAAAAGTAAACAAAAAACACGTTTCCAGCGATATAACCACGATATCATATTATTTAATTAAAAGATCCAAACAAAACGATTCGCCAGTGAAATCCAATTACTGAAAAGATTTTTTGCGAATGAAAAATGCTTTTAGCTATAGTTGGCTTCATGCGTGAACCAACAATGGTTTAGTAACAATTCAAAACAATTTTTCTTAATTTGCCAACCACTTACAGTTACTCCATAAATCGGCATAGTACATAACATGATGCCATGCCATGGTTTGGCCGTGAGGAAACCAATACTACTTATAATATCCTTGGATGAAACGAATACTTTTTTTCAGGTTTTGTTGCTATTATAACTTTGCGACAGTACCAAGTTGATTTTCAAGGTACAAAATGTAGGTACCTACTACAAACGCGTACAAAATAAAAATTTACAACTCGACACTGGCACACAGTTTACTAGTGCCATGAGAAAGAGAAAAAAAAATAGACTTGTAAATGAGATTTCACGTTGCAGCTGTCAAAATAGAATATCTACCTTTTTCAAAGTTCATCCTTAAATAGAAAAAATTCTGGGAGGGAAAATCATCTATATAATAAATATCCTACTTTGCTGTCCTCAGGCTCTTAGCAGTGGCTAAAGCTCGTATGACTTCAGATTATTACATGCTTTTCTACGAAAGTTTCATATACAGTCAACGTGAATTGTTTTTGCTATAAATATTGTATTAGGCGTTATCAAAAACATAAAATAAATAAATTAAAAAGATATGGCTTTTTCTGTTACTTTATATTAAGAAACTACAGAGTTTAAAGATTTATAAAATTTATAGATAAGGTACTTGTTAAATACAAAAATGAAGATGAAATGATAATTTAATTAACCTAATTTTTTTTGTCTATTGTTATAAGACCATCGTCCGATCCGACCTCATTAATTGTTGATTAAAACAATAATAGAAATCCAACCTTTTCTCTACATAGTTATCTAGAGTATATAGAATAATATTTTAATATCTAAATGTAAATAACTAATAACCTGAACTGCAGTTCAAATTGTAAGTTGCAGACGAGTTACTCATCTGAGAATAAACTAGCAGTATACATACGAGTATATTATCAACACTATCATTCGTACATAATTCCTGTATTCGCGATGCCACTATCCAGAATATAATCTCGTTCAAACTAGTCCTCCTATACATACTCTTCCCTTCCGCAGCAATGTACCAGATACACACTTCTACTCGTTCTATTGGCTTTGGTACGTACAACAAATAAGTTATTTAATGTATCTGTTATATTGGTATTTTTATTGTTTACAAACAATATTGTGTTCTAAGAAATATTGCAGAAAAACAGAATAAAATACTAACTAAAACTGTCGGACGTTTTTAAATATTCTTGGCTAAAACAAGACGTTTGCCTAACATCACCATCGCCTGCACTTGACAGAAAACAAGAGTATGATATCCAGAAATGTAGTCGTAGATTTTGGGGTTATATTCCCAGGTAAGATATTTATTTAAAAAATACTGCAATAGACATTGTTGTATGAAGAAAGCTCTAGCTCTAACCCAATTTGTATTGTGAAGCTCTTAATCTGACACCAGTGTCGCCCTTGTTTAAACTTCAGCCACTCTCTCTGGGTAGCGTCCAGGGATGTAGTCGGGGTTGTTGGGGTTGTACTCCCAGATGAGGTATTCGGGCTCGTTGAGGTACAGGGGCGGAATCTCCGCGCTGGGCTCGCGTTCTACTCCGACCAGATCCGCGTTGCGTTGCAGCAACTCTTTAACCCTCTCTAAGGTCTCGTCGGAGACTTCTGTATTCATAAAAAGAGACAGATTTACTTCATTTTTATTTGACGGCCTTATAGCCTAGTTGGTAGTACGTATACCTTCAAAGCACAGGGCAGGTTCGAATCCCATCCAGGGCAAACGCTCGTGTGACGAGCACTTGTGTTTGCCGTGTGTCTGGATGTGTATATCAGCTGTTTGACACTCATAGTACAAGCTCTGCCTAGTTTGAGGTCAGATAGCCATGTGTGAGATGTAACTAAATATTTTTATTTTTATTTAATTTATTTTCAAATTACTGCGCATTTACACAACACAGGATACTTTCGGAGATACGGCACAATAGGCAAATCTAATTCTAATGAAATATCTTCCAGCAGGAAAATAATCATATAAACTTTGCATTTATATTTGCCACGTAAAAGATCTGGTTCTTAGTTGCCGTAAAAGTATGGACAGGTCAGACTGGCTAAGTCCCACTGCTGGATAATAGCTTCTTATTTCTCTCATTTCATTGTTATTTATCTATCACCCGTTCTCGCCAATTTTTATTCAAAGGTATCCAGATCTTGCCGTCGCCGCTGTTTATTTAGACCTCCCTCTTCTACATTAGCTATCGAGAGGTTAGTTTCGGAATTTTCAATCAGAATTTTTAGATGCTAAAACAATAATGCCAGGACGTGTGATTTTGCTATATTATTATTTTACACGATCCAAAAATATAAATATTTGGCTGGCTTTTTTGGCTACAGTTTGCTTATTTTAATAGAATACATACGTGTCCTACGTAAGTCTATGTTAAGTATATTTCTGTTCCTCTCTAAGGCTTTGATGAGGGTTTCTTCGGCCAATCCAGAGAGGTTGTTAGCAGCTATGTCCAGTCTCAGCAGACCACGGTTTAGACTGAGAATCCCCGCCATCTGAATGACAAGTAAAATGTTATAAGATATCAGTAAAAATATTAAAACGAAAATTAAGTAATAGAAAAGCAGTCCCTAGCTGAGCGGTGAAACGGCTCGCGTCACATTACGTAAGTTACGGGTTCGAATCCCAGTTCTCGAACAAACATCACTTTGTGAGACTTCCCCCAGTTTGGTTATGACATTGCAGGCTGAATCACTTGATAGTGCTTTAGAAAATATGGATATGTGATTCGGAAAGTACCGTGCTGTTGGTGTCCCGACTATTATCTACGGATGTAGTCGTTATACGAGCCATGTCAGAAGCCATATGTGGTTCAATAATTCTGACACAAGGTTTCATTAAGCAAGCAAGGAAAGCTCCATACCTACATGTATAAGTAGTTTATTTAATATCTATGTAATTATTAAGTATTATGTGCCATATGTATGTATTATATAATGTATTATTTATTTTTATTTTTTGTATTTTATGTATTTTCATTAGTATGTAGTCTATTAATTACATTATTGAATAGCCTCAACCCGCTCAATCTTTTCTGTGCGCGATCTCCAACTTAAAGGTTGCCTGGTAGAGATTGCTACCTTAGCAATAAGGCCGCCTTTTGACTCTTGTATTTGTTTAAAATGTTTCTTTTGTAATGTTTATTTTTGGTGTCAATAAAGAATATTGTATTGTATTGTATTGTATTGTACATAATCCCAGGGAACGGGGGTCTGGCTGTTACTTCTCCATTAGAGTTTGCCCCCGGCCGGTTTGCCACCACAATTATCAATAGAGGGATTGTAAAAAAGGACATAAGTGACAATTTCATTAATTCCAGTTTAACTTTAAGCTTGGCATATAGATTGTTTTAATATTATACCTTTTTCTGTGATTTAGATTAAGTTTATTGAAATAAAGTTTATCTTATCTTATCTTATCGTATCTTATATTATCTTATCATCGTAAAAATTATGATGTTTGGTTTTTGGGCACATCATCCCTATAAAAAACCCTACAAAGATTAGAGAATTATTATTGGTGGCAAACAGGCTGGGGGCAAACAGGAATAGGGGAAAAACGGCAGAACCCGGGAACGGTTAGGCAGGTATTAACGGTAGTCAAAAGTCAAAAGCGGAAGCGACGCAGTTATGCGTTAGAATGAGATACCAATATACTGCGCTCACTCTTGCGCATATCTGCGTCACGCTTTTGACTTTTGACTAACGTGAATTACCTGCCTTATCTACCTGTAGAATTAAGACTAGTTACTGCACCTCTATACAAACACAATAAACAAAACAGATTATGTACAGGAATTAGAAATACTCATCCACATAACCTGTTAAAATACTTCATTGTTAATGTTATACTTAAAATAAATAAAAAATATTTAATAACCACTTGAACACATGGATATTATCACCTGTTATATGAAGTCACTTTCGAAATAGGTTTTGTTCCATAAAGGATTATGTTTAAAGCTGTTACTAAGAGTTCGTAGAGTTAGATAACAAATATACCTTCGACACCACCACCATCCCATAATTTTCCCACAGTCACCTGGGAAAATTCTAATCAAAGTTAAAGTAGACTAGACAACAAAGCCTTTCAAGATTGGTTCCAAGAAGTGATAATAGTTTGATGTTGTTCTTAGGGATATAATATAAATCAACTATCAAAATAATCCACAACTTATAACGATAGATAGGCGCGGGTATGCTTAGTCTCAAGAATAGCTTCTTGACACTCTAGGGTGAATTTAATGAACAGCATACTTCTTATTCTGCAGCCAATAGAGATTGACATTGCAATAAAAGTTCGGAACATCGATTTTGCGACACAAATAATTAAAAAAAGCGTTCAAGCTATAAGAATAAAGTAGTATATAGAAACTTGACCTTCTCCGCTGAAGCTCCGTGGAGGCAGCAAGAGTTCACTATTAAAGTCTGCGGTTTCACTTTGCAGCGGACAAATGCGGCGGCGAACATTGTGGCACACTCCAGTGACATTGGATTCAAGCTGACATCTATCCAATACAAAAACATACGAAATAGTTACTTTATGTATGTATCATTTCATGTATTATGTATATGAAGTTTTTTGACAGCTCGAAACTTATCTAGATATATGCGTGCACTTTAATGCATGTATTTTTTTGCAGTCGTACGATTATGTTTTACGCTCAATAACATTAATTTCTGTATTTTGTGATACGGAATTCAAATCCTGTATTAGGTAAACAGCGACTGTATCACTCACAGCTACTATTTATTAATTGACGTATCAAAATTCGGTACTAGACCGATCACGAACGAAGAGTTTTTTTCAGTCGTTGATTTATTGATTTAAGTTATGTATAATGAGACAAGGATAGTTTGACCAAACGTCATATTAGCAGCTATTAAGTACTTTTTATTATAAATATTGAAATACCTAATACAAACCTAACAGTTCGATAGGGGCGGCAGGCTTCATCTGCAAAGCATACGCTAGGCCCTGCACTCCTTCTTCCTTAAAGCGGTTATTTGCCACTCTGACCCTCTTCAGGTTGGGGTGCAAGAAAATAAATCCTCCAAGAGCTTTCATACCGTAATCTCCAATCTTACAATTATTGAAATCCAACTCCTCTATGCTCTCTTTTTTAACTAAGTGTTGAAGGATGAGTTTAACTTTCAAGCAATCCAGGTTACTGCGGTTGATTCGAAATAATTTCAAGTTATTAAGGTTGGCCAAGCCTCTGCAGAGCGACTCGCAGTCAGCCATAGTGAATTCAAATAATCTTGGATGATAGTTTTCTTCAATGTTTGTTCTGCCAAATACAATAGAGATCTCTTCAAGGTTGTACAATTCGACAAGTATAGGCTCTAAGGTGAGATGGTCGTAGAGCTTGGGTACACTGAAAGGGCAAGTGTCTTCTACAATGTAGTCCGAGGCGACGGCTGGTTTTGGTTGGTATACCATCTGTAGCTGGTTGAGTTTTAACTCATATATATAGGGGGCAACCTAAAACATAAACGTACAAAAATTTGCTGGAAACAAAACTGCCCTATTCAAAGAAATCTTCATGGATGAGGCAACAGTAGGTTCTTTAATCGACTCATTTTGAAAATATTATATTCTTATTAAAAATATATCCCGTTCATCTACCTCTTTGCAGGCGTCCGTCACCTGTTTGAAACATAATTGTTTTCTTTGCCATGTTAACTAAAATTAAGTAGTTCCTTTTTATAATATGTATGTATGTATGTATCAATTCTTGTATGTTTACCTGTAATTATTATGATAGTATGTACCTATAAACATCGTGTTAGCAGCGAGAGTTGATTGACTCACACACAGTTTTGAATTTCTTCGCAGGTGAGTGCAGATTGTTTCTCGATGTTTTCCTTCACCGCAAGAGCGATAAAAATTACATACATAATTAAATTACGTACACATTGATTCGAAAACCAAATCATACAACAACACAGTGTTGTAATTAAATGTTTTGAGTCATTATTCAATTGATTTACTTAGAGAAATGTTTCGTAATGTGTCAACTGCACAGTTTTCTTGCAGAATACCAGCACTTTAGGTAGCTGTAGTTTATAGTACAATCAAGTGCAGGGTAAGGTAAGCTGAATCAAAGACCAAAGTATTCGGCTTAGCCTGCTCTTCACTGTACATGTTGTGTCAGGTCAGCGCTGACTAATATGAAGACGCAAACGTAGCTCAACATAAAAATTACAAAACCTCAGATCAGAACGATTTTTTCATCTGTTTCAATATAAAGAATTAATAATGTTTGTAATATTTTTAGATTCATAGAAAACAACCAAAAACGTAAACCTTCCGGCGGGACTTGAACCCACGACCTTCGGCCTATACGCAGCCAACGTGCTAACCATCTACACCACGGAGGGCATAGTGGCAGCGCCGAAATTCGTTCCTGCTTGTTTTCTATCAATCTATGACGTCACCTTCATTATAGGCAACCAACTTGGCACGGACAGCGTGCTGTAGCGACATCTGTGGGAATCCTTTCGAATTATTTCCACTCAATCCGTCTTAACTAGTAAGCACAAGATCGAACGATGTCGCCAACCTGTTTTTAAAACTTTTTGTTTTTCGGTTTATTTCACCGAAAAACAAAAAGTTTTCGTCCGTGCCAAGTTGGTTGCCTATAATGAAGGTGACGTCATAGATTGATAGAAAACAAGCAGGAACGAATTTCGGCGCTGCCACTATGCCCTCCGTGGTGTAGATGGTTAGCACGTTGGCTGCGTATAGGCCGAAGGTCGTGGGTTCAAGTCCCGCCGGAAGGTTTACGTTTTTGGTTGTTTTCTATGAATCTAAAAATATTTAATACCTCTCTAGCGTTGAAGTACGCCAAGTGAAATAAACCGAAAAACAAAATAATGTTTGTATTGTATTGTACAGTGTGCTTTTTGTGTGTTGTGTATAATAGTTTACATTTATCTTTCATAGATATGATTCATATATACCAGTGAAGCCAATTCAGACGCTTCCTCCCTTATGAAAACATCGGGGTTCTGGGTCTCCAAATATTTTTGAAGACACGCTGACAGATATTTTCCTTTCCAATAAATGTCTCCCAATTCTTTTTTCTCGGAGAATTTGATTTCAAAACATCTTTTCCAGTATTGTTCATCCTACGAATAAAGAGGCGATATAAAATTAGTTGAGTATAAAAGTACAACAAACCATTGGTTTTGGTTAAGAGTTAAATTCTCTTCAAAACATACAAGTACACCTCGAAATCCATATACGAAAGCAAGCAAGCAGTACAGCTTTAAAAAGTGCCAAACAACATCTAAAAATGAAAAAATTGTTTAAAACAGTCAGTGGGCTCATTTCTGCCGTGGCCGCTAAAATCTTTAAATTTATGTTGTTGGTCTCTTTCATTCATATGGGAATCGAAAAGGATGGGAGATGAATGAATTTAATTTTGAATGAATGATATTTAAAATAAGCAGCGCAGCCGTCAAATTCAGCTTAATTTAGTCGGAATACCTGCTAAATTCGAGAGAACTTCGCGTAAAATCGATGTTTGACGTCTCTAAATTTAAGTTTACAATCACCTGTCCCTTTTCGTTCTTAAGAATGTGAAAGGGACATATGATTTTTAAATTGAAGTTAGTGCGTAATATAGAATCGGGTCCACTATCAGGATATTACAATACTGACATGGTTCTGTTTTATAAATATGTTGTAGAAGTTATAACATCCTTGATAGCCAGTAATTTGAAATTTTGAACCTTGATTAACGGAACGCTGTTTCTTAGAGGTATATCAGCTGGGTACAGATCCATTAGTATGTCGACATCTTTCTGCAGGATGTGGTTGAGGGGGTTCACTTTGATGAAGGCTCTGGACAAGCTGATGGCAGCCCAGAACGTGAGAGGGGCTGGGGTGAGCCCGTCGTCCCATTCAAAGTTCTCAGATACTAATTTCCTGCCAATCTCACCACCAGAATTTTTCATAAGCGGCGAAGTATCATAAGTGATGCGCGCATTATTTGACACAACGTAAGGAATCTTCATTTTGATATATTAGATTATTCGTAAAGTTATGAATGGTTTAAAATGAATGTTACACGAAATAATTGGTATGATTTTGAAAAATTGTTTTACAATTCAATTTGCAGCCTTTGAAACACTTTTTGACAATAAGTTACTTTGAGCGATTCATCTACGTCAGGGATAATACAAAAAAAAAACCAAGGAGCTACAATGCGAAAGGTTTTAATTACTTTTGAGCAAATACTTACAAATTTTAGTATTATGGACTTTAATTAAATCCATGGCATGAAAACGACTGAATCATATAACTATATCGATACTTGCGTGTTAGTCAATTTTATTCTTCTAAGATAGTATTCTTTAAAAACTAGAGACCATGAGGCTTAAAAACCGAACATTCCCTCGCTACTTACGTACAAATGCAAATATAGAATTGAATAATCTACATTAGGACTATGAAACAAAAATGTATTTTAAATATACTTCTATTTTGTAATTATTATTTTATTTTACATTTTATATGACACGATAGGTACAACTTTTCATGACTCTAGCCAAAAAAACGTCAAATAAAATCAATAAGTTCGTTAAGTTCGTTCGGCTCACAGGTTCGGCAATGTTTTGTTGTATCCGGCGCGGAATTGCCATGGCATGGCAGGTAAAGGTTTGTAAGGAAGCTTTTTTTAAATCTGCTTCCGTATGAATCGAAGGCAGGTAGTTAGTTAGTTAGTTAGTTCATCGGGCTATTATCCGCAACTCGACGTCAAGCGCGCCTATTTTGCGTATTGGGTAGGATAACTCACTACTCGAGCCACCCGATCTCCTCAAAGAAGCCCAGCAACCTGCCCAGGTTGCCGAGCGTCTCCGGGATCGACCCCGGCGAACCGAGGTATTTAGCCCTGTACGATGACAGGCCCTGGCACTCCATCAGGACGTGGGCCGTCGTCTCCTCCACCTCCATGCAACCTCTGCACAGGGGGCTGTCCGTGACACCTAAAGTGAATAAGTGTTTGTTAAAAGCACCATGACCTGTTATGACGCTGGTTATGGTGCGCAGCTGTGTCTTTTTCAGACGAAGAAGCGCGCGCGACAGCTGTGGCCTGATTGTCGGTAGCGCCTCTCTGGCTTGCCGGCAGTCTCCAACCTCTGTCCAGTGCTTAGCATGTTGTTCCCTGGTGCGATCTCTTAGCAAAGAGCGCTGTTTACCTACCGGGATGGGTATTATAGGCTCTGGGCCTACGGCTGCTTGATCCGAACCCCTCCTGGCTAGCTCATCCGCTCCGTCGTTTCCTCTGGAGTTGCTGTGACCTTTTATCCACTGTAGAGTGAGGTCGTTTTGCTCACTGATCTTTTTCAACTTACAGTGACACTCGTAGATAAGCCCTGAGGTGTGAATGTTACCGTTAAGGGCTTGTAGTACTGCCATGCTGTCCGAGAGTATACGGATGGAATGGTCCTTTACCTCCCTTGACTCGATGGCTGTAGCAGCTAGTATAATGGCGAAACATTCAGCCTGAAAGACTGTGTTGTGCTGTCCTAGAGGCTCGGAAATCCGAATATTGAAATCTTCGGAGAAAACACCTGAACCAGTACCTGTACCCGTTTTGGAGCCATCCGTGAAGATCCTTAGTTCTCCCAGTCGGAGGCCCTCATACGAGTCGTCCTCATGCAGTTGTATTTTGTACTTTTTGTCGAAGACAAATTGTTTTGCTATCCTGTCGCACGGCGCTTCCAACATAGGTAGATCCTCGAAGACCTCTTGTAGGATTTTGGCGTGCGGGGCAGTACTGTACCTCCATAGCTGTAGAGATTTGAGGCGTACTGCTGCAGAAGCTGCCTCCTGTTTGATATAAATGTGGAGAGGTGGCAGCCCCAGCATGGCTTCCAGCGCCGCCGTAGGAGCCGTCCTCATGCACCCTGTAATAGCCATACAGGCTAGGCGCTGGAATTTCTGCAGTTTGTTTGTGACTGTGATGTAATTGACCCTGGGCCACCATACCAGGGCACCATAGCAAAGCATGGGTCTAATCACAGTATTGTATAACCATAGTATGATCTTGGGGGAGAGACCCCATCTCTTACCTATCATTTTGCGGCATTGCCAGAAGACAATGCTTGCCCTGTCAATCTTCCTTTCGAGATGTCTGCCCCAGTTCAGCTTGCTGTCCAGGGTGATTCCCAGGTACTTGACGTCCGTGGAGAGTTGGAGCTCCGTGCCTAGCAGCTTGGGTAAGCGGTAGTTGCCCAGCGCTCGTTTGTTAGTAAACATTACCAGTTCTGTCTTCGAGGGGTTCACAGTCAGATCGTACTCCCTGCACCATCTCTCCACTATGCGTAGAGCTGACTGCGCAAGGTCGCACACCACGCTGGCCGTTTTGCCTCTGATTAGTATGGTAAGATCGTCCGCATACCCGATGGTGTAGAAATGGTTTGCGTTCAATCTTGTAATTAGGCTGTTGATTACCAGATTCCATAGAAGTGGGGACAGTACTCCACCTTGCGGGCAGCCTCTGGCAACCACAGCTACCGATTGTTCTTCGCCTAGTCTTACCGTACGTTGACTAAGCATGTTCTTTATCCAGTCTGTTATAACGATGTCGGCCCCATGGCTGGCCAAGGCCGCACCGATGCTGGAGAAGTTAGTTTTGTCGAAGGCACCTTCGATGTCAATAAAGGTGCCCAGGCAGATGCCCTTGTCCATGATGGCCTCCTCTATTTTAGTGACCACTAAGTGCAGTGCCGTCTCTGTGGATTTACCTGCAGTGTAGGCGTGCTGATTGTCGTGCATAGGCATGTGCGACAGTGTGTTGTCTCTCAGGTCCCTTTCGCATAGTCGTTCCAGCGTCTTGAGCAGGAACGAGGTGAGGCTTATGGGTCTGAAAGACTTGGCATTGGTATAGTCACCTCTACCTGGTTTAGGGATAAAGATGACTTTAACCTCCCTCCATCCTTTCGGGATGTATCTATGGGCCAGACATGCTCTGAATATTACCAGAAGTTTCTTACGAAGTTCTTCATCGCCCCACTGAAGCAGGGCCGGGAAGACGCGGTCTGGACCTGCTGCTTTAAAGCGTTCAAAACTGCCAATTGCCCATTCTAGTTTGTTCGGAGTAATTACCTCACGGGCGTATTGCCAGCACCTTTCGGTTGGTGTATAGGTTGTGTCCTGCCACTCCACTTCTTCGGTTATTCTACAACCCGGGAAGTGAGTCTCGAGCAGTAGTTGGTGGCTCTCGGCGGGGGACTTGGTGTACGTTGAGTCAGGTTTGCGCAGACTTCCCAGTTCATTACCTGTGTCTTTCGCAAGTATTTTCCTTACCCTGTTCGCTTGCTCATAGGTTTCAATACTGCTGCAGAATTTCCTCCACGAAGCAGTCTTACGGAACCTAATGCGTTGTTTGTACCTGGACTTAGCGTCGTGGTAAGCGTCCCAGTCCAGGTCTGTGGAAGTGTTCATAGCTCTGTTCAGCGTCTGTCTTACCTTTCTTCTTAGGCGCTGAAGTTCTGGACCCCACCAATTGTCTTTGTTGGAAGGGCGTTCAGATGAGTTTTTCAAGGGACAGGCGTCTTCGTAGCACTGTAACATTGTGTTAGTTACTAGCATTACCTGTTCCTCTATTTGCTCTACGTTCGTAAGTTGTGCTGGTGTGTCGGTGCTAGCGAGCTTTGCGTTCAGCTCCCGCCTGTACCTCACCACGTCAGTCTTCCGTGGATTCCTGCGTGGGGCTGTGGGCGGTATGCTTACCTGTATATCAAATCGGATCCACCTATGGTCTGAGCACGACGCCTCCCTGGATACGTGCCAGCCCGCGATTAGGTTCTTTACTTTGTCCGTCGCGAAGGTGAGATCGATGATGGTGCTGCAGCGTCTCGTGACGAAGGTAGGTTCAGAGCCTGCGTTCAAAATGTTCAGATTAGTAGTAAACAGATACTCGACCAGGGTCAAGCCTCTGTTATTACAGTTGTTCATACCCCACAAAGTGTGATGAGAGTTCGTATCAGCCGCAATTAGCAGTTCCAAACCACTGCTTTCGCAGTAGTTGACAAGTCTGGTGAGGTCGTGTGGAGGTGGCACGTCATCTTCGTGCATGTAGACTGATGCGACGACCAGCTCCGACAGACTTGAGTTTTGCGGTATTTGTAGCCTTATGGCGTACAGGTCCCTGGAACAGAATTCCGTTAGGGGCTGTGCGTCTATGTTTTTTGTAACATAGATGCATGCCCGTGGTACAGCATGGTCATTAAAGACGAAAAGCTTACCTCCAAGATTGAAGAGGCCCCGTACGCGGCCGGCCCTGACCCATGGCTCTTGGATCAGGGCAATGGCCGTATCGCTAACCTCCAGCCACTTTCGCATCTGAGCCGTCGCGGTTGTTGAGTGTTGGAGGTTAGACTGCAGCACCTTAAGAACGGGAGGATTGGTCGCCATCGCTAGGCAGATCCTCCTCGTCCTCCAGGCACAGGTCCGACATCAGAATAGCCGGCTCCTCGTCCCCGGAAGGATCGGGTGAGCCCGACAGGTCGTCGAGCGAAACCCGCCCCTCCCGAGGACCAGGACCCGGCTTTGGCGAAGTTGAAGCCCCCTCCTCCCTTTGGCATGGGGGGTCTTGTGCCACTGATGTCGTACCGCCGGTGCTGGGTACCTGGGCTTCTGTGTCCGTCTGCTCCTCGGACACCTGTACTTGGTCCGGAGGAGATTCATAGAATCTGCCTCTCGGACCCTGGAACCTGAGGTACACAGAGCCCAGACCGCAGGCAAGACGTCGCTCGTTCTGGGTTATGATCGACACCGAACCTTCTGGTACGGAGGCGATCACAAACCAGCCGTCTTTTTGGGGTTTGGCCGAATGAAGCAGCCAGTTGTTGACCCCTGCCCATTTGTTTTGTAATACCAGCACTTTGCCGATATCGCTGGCACGTTTCCACTGGCCGAGGTCGTTGGGGATAAGAATACCACAACGAACTCGACGTGGCAGTTCGGAGAAGCCCTTTACAGTCAGGCCTTCACCAGATGGTGCGGTGATGCCACAGACTAGGCCCTTGAGCCAGTCGACTGTACGTTGATCCGCACACCACAGCTTGAGGAACCCGTCTTCCCAGGTTGGTTTGCCCCGGAAGACGGGCCCCCACGGATCATCGGCTGCTCGCATGTGTGCCTCACGCACCAGCCCACGGTGCAGCGACAGCATTACTGCGTCCGCCGCTACCTTGGTCAGGTTGCCTTTGGCAGTGGTGATCGCCACCCCTATCTCGGTCTTTACGACCGATGCATAGGAGGTGGAGGCCTGGGAGGGTGGACCGAGACACTGCCTTTTGGCCGCCCCCTGTGGGGATATCTCCTCAGCAGGGCGCTCCCGTCTAGCGGCCTCCCGGTCCCTCTTCGCAGGCCTCTCGGCTGATCGTTTCGCCCTAGACTGGCTACCTCTAGCCGGCTGAGCGGTGGTGTACGGTTTGGCGGGAGGCCGGGCTATGCCCGGCCTGTTGCCTCCCCGTCCACCGGTGCCCGTCGGCAATACACTCGTACCTGCCGTAGCTGGTCCGAGTGGGGTAGCAGTAGGCTTGTGCCCTGAAGAAGCAGCCGCCTCGAGCCGCTCATCGCGAGCACGTGCGCGCTGCCTCTTGTTTGGCTTCCTCTTGGCCTCCTTCTGTACACGAGTCTTGTCGGCCGGTTTGCCCTTACGGGCATTGCGGCCGCCAACGACCTGCCAGGAGGGGTCAAGGGAACCAGCAGCAGTTCCCGGAGTGCTGTCCGAGTGTCCAACAGCACCGTTTTCTGGTGCAGTGGCCACCCTACTCCCGGATGGTTTGGGATAACCCGCCGGTTTCCCAACGGGTTGACCCTTGCCACCCTTGGGTTTGTTTTTATCTGCCTTAGCGGCCGGTGCAGGTTTTACGCCTAAGGGTTTCCCCAACTGGCTACCCGCTGCGGCCGTAGCAGCAGACGTAGAGGGAATGGGATTCTCCGCATGTGCAGAAGCTCCATCCCGTAAAGCCGCGGTAACCGCAGAGCTTGTTTTTGTGTTTGACCTTTGACCATCCATGTTCTTAAAGGTAGTGAGTTCATTCCCCTGGCTTCCCACCCTCCTTGGAGCCCGCAACGTTGGGAACGGCCTACTTAATTCAGCCGTTAGGATTACCAGGGGAGTATAGGTGTCCGGAGTGGTTTTCAGTGCGGTTTGGGCGTGAGGTTTGGCGACAGGTGGGCACCAAAGGAAAGGTCCAGCACCCACCAGAACAATCGCCTCACCGCACCCCCTCCCCATGACCTTCCGCCGATCTCCGCTACACCTCGCCAGTGGCCCTCTGACGGGACACCGAGCCGTTTCCTCGCTGTGGCTAGCAGACGAGGCTGCCGTTTAGCCTGAAATCCGGACCAAAGGGGCGTGTTGCTCCGCTCACGGCGCTAGCTCAACCTCCCAGGATTCCTTCATCCCTGCGTACGGCGTTCAACTGCGCAGGCCCTAGCGCAGGTGGGTGTGATAGTCCGTCGGGGGACACCCACATTAACCCGACGGAACCGGAGGGGAATTTAGCCACCGGCTAGTGAAAGGCGCGAGAGCCAGTCGCTAACCGTTGTTGCCCAGGCGCACCAGGAGGGGGCTGTAACCTTACAGGCGAACGGATCCGCCTGCACTGTTACAGTCCCCTCTCACTTGGAGGTACCCCCTCTAGGGGTCCTGCAGCCATTTTCTGCAATAAAAAGAAATTCACGCCACCCCTACAGAGAACCCGGCCTCTGTAGGTAGCGACCCGTCATGCCTGCAGAACCCCTGTCGCCCTGTCGCCTGTCGTCGAAGGCAGGTAGCTAGCAATTTATTAGACCATATTCCAAGTATGAAAATAATAAACATAATATTTAGTAGTACGAACAGAGAACCAGCACATGCGCTTCGATATTCGCACCACGAAATTCACCTCTCCTTCATTGGAATACGGGCACTCTCAAAGTCAACAAGTCCAACCGCATGTGCCTACTGTACGGTGTAAGTAAAAATAGCAAAAATAAGTCAAAATTAATTTTCTACTTTCAAGGCAGGATTGAACCCTTCAGAGAGATGTAATATGGGTTGTTAATAAAGTTTAATTAACGAACTATTTTACTCTCCCCATCGTGAGGGCGATATTTTTAGTAAAAGCTTGTGAGCGTGGTAAGAACCAACAATTGATTGATATATACGGAAGTAGGTACCAACCCTATCTTTAAGCCTGTTTGTTTATCAAGATTGTCTAGTATATGTCTGCAAAACACGGATTTTGATACGCATATTCCGGTAAAGATAAGTAAATCCGATAATAAATAATCATTTTATTTATTTTAAGAGTAATTGAAATAAGACAAAAGCATCATAATAAATTGTAACTTGTTGATGGTAATCGCGTATTCTTTCTTATCGATCTTCTTTGGAATTGTTATGGGGTTTAAAAAAAGTTATATTAATCGTTATATCTTTTAGTCCATGTTTATTGTTGTTAGTTCTTTAGAAATCTTACTATGATATTGACGATGATAATAATAATGATGAAGGTGTTATAATAATAAAAATGGTCTATGATGATGATGATAATTAAATTTTTCTCTTGTAATTTAAAGATAATCCGGTATAATTTTACGTGCTTTGTTTCCCTACCCAAAGCTAAAAGCTAGTGCCATTATTAAAAAGAAAAAGAAATCTTACTATACGATAAACTACCATAGGTATTATAATTTACGAAGAAACATATTATTGATTTACAATCTATAGTTTCATTCAGTGATAGTCAGTAATAGATTCAGTGAGTGATATTAATTTTCCATAACTGAGCTGTAAGTGAGTAAATAAGTAAAACAACAAAGTAAGTATATAAATTATGTAACAAGTATTGTTCCACCCATGTATAAAGATGCATATTATAAGAAGTTCTCTCTTCACTCTTGACTGTACAGTTGCTAGATTTTGTTTGTTAAAAGGGGGTGAAATTAAGGTAATAATACTTAAGGAAATATAACTTATATATCCCAGTGAATAAAGCTCAAAACAGCTCAAAACAGCTCAAAACATTACAGGATCAAAGTCCACAACAAGTAAACAGCAGTTAGTTCGTGTAGTTTCGGTCGTTTCCGTAAAAGATCGGGTCGGGACAACAGCAACATGTCCGTCGCTTGCGCTTGCATTACCCATTACCGCTCCGATCAGCTTCGTCAGCATAATTACACTTAACTGACGTGCGCGAGAGCTGATCGCTAAGTCGTTTTTAAATATTTGATGTTTAAAAAATAATGGATTCAAAAAAAGAGACCTCCAAAAATCCACCTCCCTCGCCGTACACGAATTACAACCCTTGGAATTTATTCTTCAATCAAAGAAAACGTTCGGAAAGTGAAACAAGTTCAGCTTCTAATTATTCGCAAAATTCTCAAACGGGTAAGTTATATTTTTTTATTGTTCAATAAAAATCTAAGAATGTTCGTTCTGTTAATTTTTTTTATTATAAATAGAGTTTTCGTATTAAACTAGCCTCTTCTTATATTATTCATTATTTAAATGAATATTATCTGTAAAATGAGGAATAATTAACCCATGTTTTGATGAACATGTAAATAGTATTCAAAGAAAATCTCCAATTTTATATGTCGAGATCAACCGAATAAAAATAAAATATATTTTTGGGTATCACTTTATCGGCTTCGTTGTAGTGCTACAATAAATAAAATAATAGTACGCTATAAACAAGGAACAGTGAATATCCTATATTGTTGTATTCTTAATCAATGCATTTTATAGAAAGTAACATAATATCCCAGAAAAGTTAAAATTTCTGGCAAAAATATTTAAAGCACTTGTACCATCCAGAATTTCAGTAGCGTCTCTACCACATATGGAGTTATTTTTGTAAACAAACACGCCAAGCTCGTTTTATTAGTATGTATACAGATTTTAAACGCGACGCCGACGTATTAACTTCAAGTTAACCTTCTGTGGTGATTGTAAACCTGTTTGTTTGTATATGAATTGGACAGACCATTACTTCTGGTTAGACTACATTGTATTGTATACTGTTAATTGAACAAAAATAATTTTAAGTAGGTACTATTTTAATACATCTTGCAATTAAAAATTAACTGTTACCTACTTACTAAGTCAATTACGTATTTCGAAAACGTATTTGTATAGTCACGTATTCTTGATTAACATTGCTTTATTTGTTGCATAAATGTACGAACATATTTTTGCTATGAATGTTTTGTAGTTATTATAATTGTTAGCTCTTTTATGTTCGTTTCACGAACGTATATAATTTTCAAGGTTTTGTTTCGGTCAGATGTAGCATAAAGTTACTATTTTAGCCTATATAGCTGTCCATTGCTGGACTAAAGACTCTCCTTTCATCGGGTTGAATACTATCGTAATCTTTATGCTCGACAATCTGGTTGGTGATCGCAGTTGTTTTGATTTTAAACAGATAGTGTTTAGGCGTATTGTATTGTACAGGTGAACGCTGTTACCCGTTGCCTGGTTTATGTTGTTTTATTCACCTCGTAAAGGCCGATTTACACGTTATTAGTCTTTAGCGAAGTGCTTTAGAATAGTCCTTTAGTAGAAACGTGTAAACGTCACTTGCTTTAGTACCACTTTAGTACGGTCCTACGATTCTACGGTTGCCTTTCAAGTTGTACTAAAGAACTCTACTAAAGACTAAGAACGTGTAAATCGGCCTTAAGATATCCACTGGAAAAATCTTTTTTACCCATGTTACAACCAGTAGGAAAACAAACTGCCGCGGTAGCCTGATATTTCAAAAGTTACAAAATAGTTTTCGAGTCCGGTGAAGCTTGATTGCTCGTACCATTTCGACACAAGCGTAGGTCAAAGAAAAAAAAAGACAGTTTTATCGTGTCTTTAATCTCATACTAATGGAGGAAATTTCAAATGGCACGACGGGGGGAGGAATGTAAGTAGCGGTAGGTATTCACGATTTCAACTAAAATTTAACAAAATATTGCAGATTCCAAATACGGCCAATTGCGAAGGCAGTCGAGCAAGAACGAAGAATATCTTTGGATGATGTAAGTTCAATAATTATTATAATCCTGTCAATAAATACTAACTCTTTGGTGTATTTTCTAGCTATTTTAGGGTGTGGCTAAAAAACCGTAACTTTGTGTTATGATTCGCATAAGTAATTTTAATCGCGTAGTTTATGTCTCATACAAAATTAGGAATCCAATTTAGGTCACCGATTAAATGAACTATCTCGAATCGATCGAAAAAAATAATTCCAACCAGTATATTAATCTATCTAACCATTCTTCGCAGCTAATAGCTCAATGCTACAATATCATATTATACCTAAGTTAAATAAATGGACCAAATCTAACTTTTGAAATAATAAAAGTAATATTTGCTAAGATCGTGACGAGGCTCGACCATATAAAAATCAGTTTTAGTTTGATGAGATTTCATCAATTTGTTAGTTTGACCTTTTAGTTGAAAGGAAACCTGTGAAGAATGAGAATGAAATTTTTATATTAAAGTATTTATAGATTTGTATCATTCGTTTTGTCTTTCTCTGACCGTTGTATTTAAGAATCGTACTGATTTTATTTATTGGAATATATTGAAATCATACATGACTTTCCATTTTATTTATTACACATTTATATTGCGGATGTTTTTCAAACGATACATTTACAGTGAATGAACCTTGCACCTGTTTAAATATTTACGTTACCAAAAGTCTGCGCTTTGATACATTTTTTCAAGAATAACATACACAAAATAAAATTAATTTGTAACAAAATATAAATATCTATTTTTTCTGTGGGAATATGATGATTTTTCTACTTGAAAAAGTTTATAGGAAATCATTAGTGACAAAACACTGATGTCTTTACAGAATCGGACCGCCTTTCATTACGTCTGTATACTACACAAATATCAAGCATAAGTACAACATAAAATGTGCAAAAAAAACTGGTCAATACTCTAACACGAAATGTCAATATTTTCGTTAAGAATAATCCAACTCTATAAATATACTTTTAGATAAGGCATATAGTCAACACACGCGAGCTCTTAGGTTAGCGGTCAAGTGAACGATTACGAAATGTTATATAAATACAGATAAACCAGATAATTACCAATATTCAAGCTGATAGTGATATCTGTCTGTAGGTATTCCACTTTTAATGCGTCTCTACATGTCAACAAAATGATCACGTGAACATCACTGTTGAGTACAAATAGGTCACAGATCGGACTTTCTGAAACTATGTGGTACTTACTTAGCTTTCCGCCCCGTGACTCCGACCGCGTTAACAGTTTTTCCCGTAGGAATAAGGCATTTTCCCGCGGTAAAAGGTAGCATAGGTGTTATTGATGTTATATATACTATATTATTGTAAACTTTCATTAATATCCATCCAGTGGTTTTTGCGTGTAAGAGTATCAAACATCTATATACATCCATTCTCACAAACTTTCGTGTTTATAATATTATTAGGATGTGTAGTATTCTGCTTAGTACAATTTGATTTGAATAATGACCATAACACCTTTTTATTTTAAAATAAATATACAAAAAGCCATACGTTTTATTCTAATGGTTCTTACAACTTAAGCGGTTCAAAGACAGGTGAAGTTTTTCTGCGTGTCTGTCTGTCATAATAGGTACTTCGATTTTGTGATACGAGCTTTTATTCTTTGAACTTTATAATACCTTCTAATACAAATAATACATTTTTTAATGTGGGCCTTCTGATAGTCTCAGCTTATGTATGATACAAGTCAAAGAACAAAATGTTAGATTAACTCAGCTATTTGTTTTGGTAAGTATTAAGGCTCTGTGACGAAAAAAAATGAGGAAAAATCTCAAACAAATATATGTACATTCTATATGTATATTAGGTACTCGTCTGCATATATTTAACTAACGTAACTTAACTACACATAAGACAAACTGCAGTGATGTAAACAGGGTTTAGGAATTTATATGACAGACGTCTGTGATGACAAGCTTTTTTTGTATTTTTAATGCTTTTTTCTTTTTGTATTGTTGAAGATTTTCAAATGTCAAAGTATAATGTCATTTAATTAATTAACCAAGTACCAACTAAAGTCCTTTTGAGCGAAACTCGTATACAGCTCAGTGAGATAATCTTTTCAAGTAATTAAATAAGTCATAAGCTGGTCTTTTAAAGATGTACTATGAGTACAGTATCTTTTGTGCTCTACTTATATTTCGAAATTGTTGTTCCCAATATTCTTGGCTTCTTAGTAAAATAGTAAAATATGAAATGTTTCTAAATAACAGATTTTCTGTTTGAGTAGTAACTACCATTTAAATTGCGTAGATTTGATTAAACATCAGAATTTACATTATACTGGCTCCTGAAAGTATGTCCTGAAAATCTAGATTGAACCTAGATCTGGATCGCGTCATATCGTAAGACTCGCTGTTTAAGTAAACCAAGTACATACTCTAATGAAGGTTTAAGTGGCACAAGGAACGAATGCGTAGCGGTTGCAACAGACGAACTTATGAGCAATAATGGTAGGTCTGAAGGTCGCCCAGTTTATGGAGACGTAGCATGCGGATCGTGTGTCTCTTTTGACGTAAACGATGATAGAATGAGTGAGAAAGAGGTGGGAATACCGGCGCACACTGCCTCTCGCTGTTTCGAAACCTTCGGCAGCTGACTCCGGCGCCGCGAACTCCGCAGTTCGCACTTAGACCACACCAATTCAGCATTAACTTGTGCTCCTACCTCAAAGTGACAACAGTGGCGTGTTTTGCACGTGCTATGTTTTGTGACCCTTGGAGCAAAATTGGATGCGCGCGCATGCTTCGGTTAGTAAATAAAATAGTTACATGAGGTTGGCTTATGGTTCACAGTTCCTTGTTCATCTGGTGTCACGTGACATTGTTTATTTTCCTTATCCGTTACTGAGTTCAATAATATGACATGTATACTATATTTAATTAATCAATATGTACGTACTTGTTTAAAAGTTTCAAACACTGAAAAAAATCTTTTTACTAAAAAAAAATTTTACATATTTTGTAATGAATTTCGATTAACTTCTAAATAAACCCATAAGCAGGTACTAGTAAAAGTATACAATAAAATATATAGAACATTATGTATTTATGTGCAAGTGCCAAAACGGAACTAATTGTAAGTAGTTGATTTAATAACTGAAACGGATAATAACTATAAAGTCCGGTGTTGACTATGTGGATTATGTTATTTAGCCTAAGAAGTAATATACCTATAATTTACAGTAAATACAAAATATCTTAGAGTATAAATAGAAAAATTTCTATTCTCTAAGCAAAATATATTTTTGTTAAATGTGTTACGAGTACAGTTTGTATGTTTCTTTGTTAGCATATTTCTTGTTCACACTAAATGGGCGATCTAATTATTATAATAATACCGACCAGTATTCTTAATCATCTAAAATATTAGAATAAATGCCTATAAGTATTTTTTTAATCCTTTGTAGAGATAACGTTATAAACAAAGAGATGCGCAAGAGACTTAATAAGTAGTTCCATAGTAGGGACAACGGCCAAGCGTCAATGTCAGACAAACCGGTTACTCAGTCATTATTATTAAGCAATTTTACGAGTATTAGCAAAAACATAATTCTGCCGAGTTGTTTAAGCGTTCAGACGTGTATGTATATTTTATTTTTAAATCCGCCGAAATAAAATTAGAATCAGTTTCCTAATTATGTGATCGAGAGCTGGTGACACATCTGCGAAGGTAGTCATATATCAAGGTAAAGCCAATTCTGGTTTAAAAGTTTAATTATGTTCTTGGCATTCTTAACTTTGCCGTATATCGGGGAGTTTACTTTGATTTGCTCTTAACGAGCTTCAAGTCGAGTTATTACGTTACCGTAAAGTTTTTATATTCCATTAGCTAATACAGCAATCACTTTAATGAGTTCTGTGTTTTGGAGATACTTGTATGTCTTATCTTGATTCCGTGGAAATATATAAATATAAATTATAAAGATACAATTTTCTATTATGGCTATATCATAGTTTTTCGCTATTCCTGTGGGTGTCGTAAGAGGCGACTAAAAGAAAAACCAGGGATGCAGCTACGTTTACCTGTGTAATTTAACAATTTAGAACAACTACAATCCCCAACCCGCATGCTAAACGAGGGGATAAAGGCAACACCTCCATTTTAAAGGTAGAGCTCTAAGACTAGCGGACTGCTGTAGGCTGTAGAAGTATAATTATTTTGAAGACCAAGTTAGAAATTGTCTGACTAATAAAAATAACATTACACCAAGAAAATATACATCTTTCATCTTAGCTTTGATATTGGTTTGATGACATAAAAAGAAAACAATAACGAATTAATGACACAGAATGCTTTGTTTCATTTTATAAGTACCTACTTATAATTGAAGTTACCCGATAGTGTTATTGAAATAATCACAAACACAAAGCAAAGTGTTTTAACCACGCTCAAAACAACTGTGTTCAACAGTGGTTCAACATCTCATATCCGTTCACTTGTCCGTTTGATTATTATGAATTACTACCGGGGCAATGTTTCTCCTTGAATACGTTCCTTGATCTGAATCAAATACACAAGAAGCCAAATGTTTACAACTTATCAGATTAATATAAGTCGGATAAGGCAAAACTATAATATATTTGTTGCAATTTTTTCAAGGGATTCATGTGCATAAAAATTCTTCTATGGTGGCTTCAACTTTCTGTCAAGTAGCTTTAATTTTGTATTTGATATTCCTTAAATTATCACCTCTTATTTAAAATTATGTAAAGGGTACCTAAAATAAAAAATAAGTATATGTCTTAATATATTTTTACAAAGCAGTTCAAATATATTTTAGCGTGCCTAATTTAAATAATATATTGTATTTATATTATATTTTCTTTGTATTTAATGATAAATATAAAATAAATCCATTTATTTCAAGGCAATATCTACATAAAAAAAAAACAATTTAATAAAATGAGTTGCTCGTTAGAGAATTTTTCTATTTATACTCTAAGGAGTTGCTCAAAATTCTACCAGAAGAATAGTTTTCACCACATTTTCAAGCAACATCATTTTAATAAATTATATAAGATTAGCTGTCATAATGTAAAGACTGCGGTTTTAACTCTGTGAGGTTTTTGTTGTCTCACATTTCCTTGGCAATTCCTTAATCTCTCCATTCGAAAATCACCTCATGCAACCGGTTAAGTTGAGAAACATGTTTTTTAATTGTCGTAGAGTTCTTAGGTCAAAAACCTCCTCATATTATAATAGGTAAATTAATAACTGCGTCTAAACGTATTTAGATAAAACGTGTGTAGTTAGAAATATATTTTTAAAGTTAACAGGGGATCAAGTATTAATTTTTACCGTGGGAAATAAATCAAATACAAAAGAACTCGGGCCGTCGCGTCGCGTCATCAGGTTATATAAGTATCGACGTCAGGGTTCGCAACTCGATAATCACTAAGCAATAATTGCTTAGCCATTACACTTCTAGGCGATATTATTTGTATTTCAAAGGCTTATTAGCAGCCAAGATACTGATGTAAATAATAAGGTCCCTATACTACAAAACATTTATGAATTTAACGTTTTCTATGTTTGAATTCATAATTTAAAGCTTGCTTGCTTGCTTGCTTGCTTGCTTGTCGTGTAGGTTTCGAGGTTAACCTATCTCACAAACCCTGAGTGCCGAGTGCGAGTTTTGCAACCAAAGTAAACGCGCTCGAAATCGAGAGCGTAAACGCGATTTTGTATGGAATTGAAACTACGCCATCTGTAGACAGTTAGCTGAACTAAAATTTCTCCATACTAAATGCACGTTTACGTCGGCGTTATCAAGCGCGTTTCGTGAGTAAAAAACTCGCACTTGGCACTCAGGTGTCGGAATTATTCAGTCCCCTAAGGCTTCCGACATCGATCCTATAACGAATACATCCGTAGCGCGTAGATAGTAGCTGGGTCTCGAAAATAATATTCAACTTTTCATATAAACTTCAGTCACGTGACAAGCCACTTTGTATGACAAATTGAATAAAAAATTTTAGGTTTCAACATATCGACGTTGGAATGGTAAAGTGACTAACAGACCATTTTTGGTACAATGAGTTATATATATGTTACCGGAAATGTATGAAATCCAGGAATTGTATACAATTCCTAGGAAATGTATACAATTCCGGAGCTCTTTAGGAAATGTATGAAATAATGTTTTAAAGATTATTTTAAACACACATTTCCTAGGAAATGTATACAATTCCTAGGAATTGTATAAAATGCCAAACTTGTATTAGGAAATGTATAAAACAAAGGCTTTCTCTTATACAAAACCTGCTGTTAAACTGAGAATCAGAGTTAAATGTGAATAAAATAAGTGAAACACATTATTAAACTTACAGTCCGAATGATTTTCAAGGTTCTTGTTAAGACAATGCAACAATCATATACTAAAATATATTTTTATCAGGCTACTTGTTAACTGAATTTTGAAGCTTAGTTAGTATTCATTATTTTTTAAGGCCCGCTGCAGTAGAAAAGTGATTTAATTTTTCTTTGTTTAATTCTGTAAGCCTTCCAGGTAACATTCAAATCGTAAAATATAAAATATTTATATAATAGGGCCTAGTTAAACTCTAAAATGTAATTATTTATTCTTATTAATGGCTGGTACATAATTACTGAAAGTTTAAGTGGCCCTAGCGCGAGTGATCGCCTGATCGGATGACGTAATACTACAGGCGGGACACTCCAAAGCACCAACACGATTTTTATTTTTGTAAGACAAGTACGAAACAGAAATGAAAATTAAAGAATAATTGTTTTTAAGCTTCATCGAATACCACGCAACACCATCCGACGGAGTTAGGCTGCGCAGGATATTGGGCGGGGAACTCGTTTTGATGCAGGGAGTTAAATTTTCCTCCTAAACGAGTAGTACATTTCTATACTACTGTAGCAATACCTTCCCCTCGCTCCACTATCCCTGCTCACCCATTGACATATTGAATGTATTACATTTCCGGATGCTATTTAGGAAATGTATACATTTCCTAGGAAATGTGTGTAATATCATTTATTTCACACATTTCCGGGCGATTTTAGGAATTGTATACATTTCCTAGGAATTGTATACAATGACGGATTTCATACATTTCCGTTAACATATATAATTGGAATCAGCTAATTTTTCTGCGTCTAACGAACTGGCTTTCATCGCAGTCTGACGAATTTAAAGTTCTTTAGACGTTGAAAAAGACGCACGTTTTTCGTCATCATGTAGCTAACGTGCTAAGATATGAGTCAAATTTTTGGTAAAAGTTAAGTTAGCCTTTTATGATTTTAATATATGTATCGTTAGAAGTTTTTGTGTTCCAAAGTATTCATATATCACCCTCAAAGTCTTTTTACCCTATTCACATAAAATATAAAATTGCACGTTAGCCGTTTTACCAGAAAAACTCAGCAGGAAGAAATACACTTAAATCTTTTTACAATGCCTCATTTTATGACAGTATTGCACGTTGGTCGTTTTGTAAGCTTCTTGCTTATGGGTATTTTGGAGATTAATTAATATATCGTCACTGGAAAGGCAATATTACTGAACCGCCAACTTGGCCATATTGACTTACGAGGCAAATTTTTCTGCGTCGATCTGTCTAAGCTGTCTAACTAGCATTATGATCAAAGCACTTTTGTGGCGTTTCAGTAACCCAAAAAAAGGCGGTTATTTTTTTTCGCCATTACTGAAGCGACATAAAATCCGGCGTTTTTTTGACGTGTGTCGTATAAGTTGTATTGCCTTGCTTTGTTGATGTATAGTTGATGATTAAGTAATTTTGGCTTATGTTACTAGGAATGATACATGGCGAATAAGAAATTTTACACCTCGGGTTTAAAGAAGCATTGGCTCATACGTAATTTAGCCACTATTTTTTTTACCAAGTTTGTGGCTATTAGTATATTTGCTTTGCTCATAATTTATTTAAAAAAATAGTTGATAAGTTATTTCAATGGTAATGATGTGACCGATCAGAAGGATATCAGTAAATTCGTGTTTAATTGACAGTGACAGAGGTGCTAAGGGAATAACCATCTGTTGTATGAAAATATTACTGGGAGGCCGTGCAATTTGTTCCTGCTTTGCAGAAGTTAATATATATAAATATTGAGATATTAAAAAAAACATAAGTATTTATAAACGACAAAGTGGGCACAGTAGGCAGTCTCAGTATGGGTATAAGTTTCTGCACACACTGAGTGTCCTTTCTTTGAGTTTTTTCTTTTTGATTTCACGATTCACCTTACTCTCAACTCCTGCACTGCTTATCTTTCGTCTGATTGACAGAATCAGCAAACTTTTGATTTATGCAAAGGTCGTTTTTAGTCTCAGCCAAATGATGATGAAATTTTAGACTTTAGACAGCCCAGAAGCTTAAATACATCCTCTACTTTTGACCAAAATACTTTGTCATCCGAGAGTTTTAAACCTGGATATCCCCAGTAGCTGTCTTATACAATCACTTTAGCATCTCTTTATACCGGTTATAACTTCAGCATCTCTGAACAGACTCCAGCAGGGTCCAAGTTTCGATTGGAACATTTTATTTTAGCTCATCAATGCCCAACTAGGTAGCTGGTCTGTTTAATGTAACTTATAAATTATTGGGAGTGAACTTCATGGTGTTTGACCGGTAGACTGAAAGTCATTGGACCTATTTGCGAGAAAATTAGTAAAAGTTCTTGAGAATATCTTTTATATTTGATTTAGAAGGGGGAGGGAAGAGTCTGCATTTCTTTGACAGACTTTTGTCTCAGTATCAGGTCAGCCTGGCGGCACTCTTGGGTCACTGACAAGTTACATTGATGAAAAGCTTAGTTTGTCCCGCTATCGTAGTCGCCACAACTTTAACGTCCGCATTTCTCTGATCTCTTATTAGTAACAATTTTGAACCTATAAAGGTTAGCGTTATAAAACGCTTGATAAACGTATATTAAGGTGTAAAATTGGTGGTAATCGAAAGTCAGAGGCTCTAAGATCATAATATTTTGTAACGCTGGTAGTACAAAGCATCTTCTTCAAACTGAAAAACTATCCCTCGTCTTGCTTTAATAAAATTGAAGACCTTTTATTTATTCATGTTTGACAAGTCTTGAAGAACTCAGACCCAACAGTAAGGAGAGTGTTCATAAACCTGCCTTAGTAATTGTTCACTCCTTTGCATTTTGCTAGTCATTTAAAGCTGGTTTCCATTTCAACTTCTAGCTGTTCAAATTTGTATTTGGATGAGCAATGGTTGGATTATAGCTAACTTCATCTAGCGAGGTTTTAGTTTATTTTATTATATTTTATTAGTTTGTTTTACTTTTAAATGAGAAATAAATCTACACCTTTATGAGAAAGAAATCCCCTGAAATCTTAAAACCACGACAATCGACCCTGTGGCTTTCTGGTATGAAGTTAATATTCTCACAAAATCCATTGCTCTACCTCAAAGGGACGTAGAGGCACCTCGAAAGGGCGGTTCGAGAAGTTTGCTGGTCCAGATCTGTTAGCTCTCCGAGTAATTTGCCTCACATAAACAATTAAATTTAGAAATTATTCGAGATATCATGTTGGTGTGGTGACCGTGGCTGGCTAACAAATAATTTATTTATTTTCGATTCGATCATATAGCCATGCGAATCATTTCCAAATCAAAATTATTCCTTGAATAAAATTGAGCCTTCTAGAGAAAAATATTACTATGGCAAAAGTAAATAATGTTGTGTTTATTTGGTAATATGCCGCCATTATAAGGAATTTTGCTACTTTTGTGCAGTAAGAAAAAATATTTAAAAGTAACTAGCTAGAAAAACAACAAACAGAAAACTAATAAAAATACTAGAAATGAAAAGCATTTTTACCTATTTTTTTCATCAGTTTTGAGTGATTAGGTAAAAAGTTATGAATTTTTTTCGTAAAAAAAAACTTTAAACGGCTTTTTCTCGAAACTGCATTTTGGCGATTCAGTAAAATTGGATTTACAGTGACGATATTAATTAATTAATTAAAGTACAATAAACGTTTTTTACTTTACCTTTACCTATGAGTTTGATTGAAGATTTTTATTACTAAATAAAAGCATTACCGATACCTAACTGCCTTCAATTTTCTTCTTAACTTTGGACGACAAAAATGTGTATTGAATAAATTATAACAAATAAATTGTGCTATAAGTTACATAGGCCGATGTAAAATACTTATCTGGTTAACATTTACCTTTTTACTTTACTGAGAAACTAGTAACTTCGTGAGATTATTTGCTTTACAACGTGAAACATTACATAAAGATTATACGTTATCCTTTTATAGGTGCTATGCAAACACAAGTTCTAAGTACTTAAATCAATTTACAAAAATATGATATTATAATAGTTTGTCAACTGCCGGTTTTACCAGATTAAAAATTATACAAATTAGTTCGTTAGACTTTTTCACAGGCTGTCAAAAATATGTCCATTGACTAACGTGCTTTTATCTCTGTGATTTACAAGATTACGTATTTTTTCTTAAGCACATATTACGGATCATAGAATTATATTTATCTGTCTCATAGGATACTTTCCTCTAAATATCAAAGATAATGAGTAATTATTTTTTAACTGAAAATAAAAACTTTAAATTGCTCTAGTGTAAAATTCACTAGAAACACGTTAGTCACTTTACCATTCCAACGTCGATATGTTCGGTTCTTATTCAGTTTCATGAGTAGGTATACCTACTACCATTATGTTGCGGATAGTCAATCAGTTAAATTTCACGGTGTATATGAGAATATTTTAATACCTTACCTGTCTTATAAATAATATTTTCTCATACTACTAAGTCTATACATTTCACATCTAGGAAAAATTACAAAATAGACTTGAAAATTTCAAAATGCGTAAAGATCATTTTATGTATGTGTTACCGGAAATGTATGAAATCCGTCATTGTATACAATTCCTAGGAAATGTATACAATGCCTAAAATCGCCAGGAAATGTATGAAATAAATAATATTACACGCATTTCCTAGGAAATGTATACATTTCCTAAATAGCGATAGGAAATGTAATACATTCAAGATGTAAATTGGTAAGCGGAGAGAGGGGAGGCTATGGCAACAGAAGTATATAATAGTACTACTCGTACAGAAGGGAAATTTACCTCCCTGCACCAAAACAAGTTCCCCGACCGATATATTTCCACTCACTGCATCCCGTCGGCGCCGCCAAGCTCCAATGGATGGTGTTGCGTGGTATTCGATGAAGCATAAATACTATTTTTCTTTGATTTATATTCATATCTGGTGGTTGTCTGCTATAAAAGTTAGAACCACGTTGGTTCTTTGGAGTGTCCCACTTGTGGTATAGCGTCACCCAATCAAGCGAATTCTTGCGCTGCGCTAGTGCTGCTTAAATATTCAGTGCCTATATACCAGCCATAAATAAGAATAAATAGTTAAATTTTAGTGTGTAATGATTAATAAACCCTATATATATTTTACCTGGGTGGCTTTCTTTACATAGTTTTGCATTGTGGCGTAAACGAAAGACTGTTGACTAATCAAATTAAAATTTGAGCTTTACAAGTTTTCTTTATAGTTTTTGTGGTAGATACGCTGTAAAAAATAATAAATTGCAGATTTTTAAAGTATAACGCCTCGACGTCGAAAAGTGATTGTAAAATCTTACTTCGAATAAAACATATTTCATTTTCATTTTAATTTAAGTAAGTAGTAGAAATAGTAGTAAGTAGTAGTAGTAGTAAGTATTTTACCGTATGATTGTTGCATTATATCAACAAGAGCCTTGAAAAATATTCTAATTTTCAGTTTAACAAAGTGTTTCATTTGTAATATTCACAGATAACTCTGATTCTCAGTTAAACAGGGAGCTTTGTTCATTTTATTCGCAGTAAATCATTAGTTTTATACATTTCCTAGTACAAGTTCGGAATTTTATACAATTCCTAGGAAATTCATACATTTCCTAGGATATGTGTGTAATATTTAATCTTTGTAACTTTATTTCATACATTTCCTAACGAGCTTCGGAATTGTATACATTTCCTAGGAATTGTATGCAATTCCTGGATTTCACACTTTTCCTGTAACATATATACAACTAAGTTACTCACGATAGCGTGACCGCAACTATTTACCCATAGTAATGATCGTACACGCACTACCAAATACCGAAGCTAGGTACTAGTTTATGAAAATTCAAGGTCATGGGACATTGCAACTGCCAAGTAGCGCACGCGCAACGTTACTTAAGAAGATAGATTGTTGCAGTTCTGCTCTAGATACGCTGGTTACATAGTTTTCGTCAATGTGACAATTGATTTCTGATGGTCTAGGCATATCGTTTTTGAAGATCGTTTATGTATGAAGCTTACCACTTAATTTAAAACTAAATTTAATTGTTTTTACATTATTTAATTAAGATCAAATTTACGTTCACTTTATAAAGACGAGTTGACTCTGCGACATTCTTTAGGTACATACGTCAAAACGAACGATTTTAATAAGGTCAAATTCGCTAGGCTTACTAATAAAATGAGTGAATTATCGTCTTTCAAGCTTCAAAGCAATTTTAAGTAAGTTTGCTTCGAATATTGAATAACAAAATATTGTTTTGCTACATTAAACATACAGGGTGTATAAGTGACGACTCAACAAATATTGAATAACATTTCTTTATTAAATTTAAAAACCCGGCTTCGAAACCGTAACTTGACAACTAGAAAAGAGCTGATAATCTTCAAATGACTTTTTACAAGATACATATTATTATTTACTCGGATCATAGTTAAGAACACTCTCGATTGTGATAGAACCTACTCACGAAACTGAACAACTTTCCCTAAGGAACATAGGTTGAAATCTCAAAATTAAAATTCAACTTGATGTACAAAGTGACCGGTCACGTGACTGAAGTTTTGAATGTTGAACTCGTATTTTTGGCATTTCAACCTGAGGACCATACCTCAGGGAATACAATTTCACGGTGTATACCCATTTTATTTTGCCCTTGTTTACTTATATGATCAATTCATTTTTATCCACATTGTTATTATTAATCTAAATCTTTAAAGTGCACTCATCTGAAACACGTGCATGCAGTACGGTCATTTATGTTGTCTGTAATATAACATAGTCGACAGTTTTTTTCTTATATACATGATTGCCTAATGTATACGTATACCTAAACTCAGTCATACGTAATGTAATAAAGATCAATTAATTGATAAAATAATTACTTAATTAGGTTGACAAAAAACCCACATCGCATAGAAATGTATATAAGTGGTCAATGTCTTATCATTGATATTTATTTTGTATAACTGTTATACAAAATAAATATCAATGATAAGACAGTGACCACTATAACATACTAGATTAGTACTAATAACCGACTTATCTGATAAGAAATAAATAGTGAATCATTATGTTATTTCTAGAAACTGTATGATAAATATATTTACAAGCCGTCGTTTTTGTTTTTGTCGCTATAATATCTGCGAGTCCACGGGTACAGTTTATATTAATAGTCGTGTAAGGTATGTGTTTGTAAATGTAGCAGCTATTCTTAGAAGTTATATCAGTGTGGAAAATTTCCACCAAGTTGTAAAGAAACTGAGTATATATTTGTTATAATTTTCATAGTAAATATTGATTTTTTACCTTATTCCAGCTCATAATACTATACATATACTTACTAATAAATTGATAGCGCTAATGACGCATGGTCTAGGACCGTTGCTTCCCATGTCGGAAGCACAAATTGGATTCCCATCACGCACCAATATGGGGTTTTATTTTTACCCTTATTTTTGGAATATAAATATTTATTGCAGTTTTTCACGCAACTTCGTTCAAATTAATGAAGTATTGTAAAATAAGGACTTGGCATCCATGTTGGCATGTTTTACATCCTTTTTCTAAAAAGTTTCATTATTATCATAATCATCAATTCAGCAAAAAGAAGTCCACTGCTGGACAGAAGCCTCCCCAACGATTGACCCTGCGTCTTAAATTATCAATTTGGACAAGTATGACGTCACCTTTATTCTTTGTGTCGTACGTGTGCAGTCAGTAGTATGTGTTTGACTAACTTACAGTGACATTGGCTGCATGTGGGTAACACAGCGTTTGGATCCCAGCCAACTGGGGTCATTCTAAGCTTAAGTGGCCTAAGTTGAAGGCCGAGTGTTTGGCCACATGAATTTCCATTTTCAGCCTATTGAAATCCAGAGCATGTGTTACACAATCTGCGCTGTGAGAATTGATTTCATACGTTTTTGTATCAAGAATTATTTGTTTGCTAAAAACTAAAGTGCGAAATAATTTTTTTGTAGCTTAGTATTTTGTATGTCATAATAATTTAAAAATACCTAATATTATTAATTTTCTATTGTCAATATTTTTATGGGCGAGGCCTTTGTCGGGCAGTGGATGTTTTACGATAGAAATGTGATAATGAAAATTTCTTTAGCATACGAGTACAACAAACTCAACGCTTTCAAATCTATTTACCACATAATCTATTGTCTTAATATATGCAGATTTCTTTAGCCTATTTAACTGACCATACAAAATGGGGCGTTTCGTAAAATGTGGTATGTTTTTGTTACAGGTGGCGTTCTTAGTCGCACGCGCACCGTCAGCTTGGGCAACGCGCGGGATCACACGCAACGACCGGCTTTTGTTTTGTTACACCTCTTATTAGATGCAATTATGAACTGTTTAGAAACACGCAAAACCGTACGGATTATACTGTGATAATGTTTGAACAAGTCGCGTTCGTGCCCACGTGGTTCCTAATGGCGTGGCTAGGAGCGTGCATACTGTTCAGCCCTTTCGCAATATTTTTTGTCGTTTGCCTGCCGCAATTGCCGCTACTAGTAGTCAGACGACTCTGTCATATACCATTTGAATATATCTGATGCTGCTGCATTGCAAAAGACGTGTATTTGAATATGAAAAAAAAGCTAAAGTGGCTGGCTGGCTATTCCGATTGCCGAAGTGCCAGTCGAATGGGTAACGAATGTGTTAATATAAGAATGTTAGTTATAAATCACTGTAAATATTTATGTATAAACCGATGATTGAATATAAAAAACGTTTTTATTATTGTAAAATTTATTTTAATATACATGTACTTTATAAACCTTCCCTATTTAGATACTTCCTTCCTTCCTGCACAAAAATAACTATTAAGTATGTAGAAACGTTGAAGGCTACGAGCGTGTGTAGCGTAGTGGCTAGCAATAGACTATCGGAGACGCCGGATCTAGCCTCACTGCTCACAAATGTGTTTAAATACCTATTTACATTTTTATTTTCTTAGCCTGTCGTGTACCACTGCAGGGCAAAGGCCTCTCTCGCCTCTTTCCACTTTTCTCGATCTCTAGCTAAGCTCTCCCACTCCCTACAATAAGCATCCAGCTCGTCCCGCCACCTATTTACGTACACCGTGAAATTTAACCGGTTGTTTATTCGAAACATAGTGGTAGTACTCATGAAACTGAACAACTTTCCCTAAGGAGCTTTTTTTTTCTTTTTTTTCCATAATAGCACTAGCTTTTAGCTTTGTGCCAGTGTCAAGTAAAAGGTAGGGAAACAGAGCACGTAAAATTATACCGGATTATGTTTAAATTACATACAATAGCAGTTAGTTATATGACGATGATATTAATAATGATGAAAGTGTTATAATAAAAATGGTCTATGATGATATCTATTAAATTTTTATATTGTTAGGTACATAAAATAAATGATGATAATACATTACAGTAAATAAGAGGATGCATAAGAAGGCAAGAGATTCGAGTAGGAAAAGGAACACAGAGAGTCTCCAGAGCATGGAAAAAGGAAACATGATCGTAACGAGGACAGGAAAAAAAGATGTGGTCTAAATCACCTACTTCTGAGCCACATTCACAGATATCAGAGCCCACTATATGGAGTCTCGCCAAATGGGCCCTAAGGAGCTTAGGTTGAAATGTCAAAATTAAAATTAAACTTGTCACACAAAGTGGCCAGTCACGTGACTGAAGTGTGTATGAAAATTATGTTTTCGATATTCCAACCTATGTTCTCTGGGGAAAGTTGTTCAGTTTCATGAGTACTATCACTATGTGGCGGATAGACAACCAATTAAATTTCACAGTGTAAGATATATGTACATTAATTTTACACTTTTACAAGTTATGCATGATTAATTAAAGGGTGGATTCTCGGTTAGACTTGAATTCTTTGGGAAGAAAGAAAGGAAATATAATTAATCTGCAACGAAATTTAAAAGTTCAGTGGGATTAAATTGCGTGTAAATGTGTTTTACTAAGGCCTTATATATCTTAATTCAAGAGCAAAACAGTTTGTAAAAAGAGCGATGTATTTTAGCTATGAGAATTATGTTATAAAGAGTCCATGAAACAGAAGCCTATAGTTAAATCAACAGATAAGTATCTAAAGAAATTCACGACTGCGTATTATGCAGTCATTCACAGCTGGGCAAAGGCCAAATGACCATTAAACTTATTTTTAAATGTTTCTAGATAGGTACCACTATAGGAAGTTATTTATAATATTACGTACATAGACAGATAAGTAGTTTCTCGAAGTATATTATGATTGTCATTTCTATAAATAAGTTGAGGAGCAAAGTCCTACACACACAGTCGCAAATTAATTAAGAGCATAGCACAATACTTAATATTGGCTCTATTAAAACGACCGACCCTGACTTTCGTAGTGAGTTCGTAACACAAAGTAGTTTGTTACCGACTTGTTATAAAGTTTATTTCTTTAAGAAACACAATCTACGCGTTCTTTAATTAGGGACTACTATTTGGTATTCTGTGCTTAAACGAAAGCCTTATATACATGTTGACCTTGAGAGCGCCCGTATTCCGTAGCGGTAGGGGTGAATTTCTTAGTGCGAATGTCCAACCGCATGTGCTGGCTTCTGTACATGGTTCTGACTGAGATTAAATTTTAGGATTAGTTGATTAATTCGAATGTTGTTTTTATTATAATCCAATACTTCTGTATTTATTACCTCAATATTTGCTAGTGCCATCTGTTGAGCCGTTTCACAAGGTTTTTTTTTTAATTTGCTACTGGAAAATTTCCCATTATAGGTAGCAAGGCGAGTGAAACAAATGACGGACGCGGATGATTTTATGCGCGACGCACGACGCGACGTCGACACTCGAAAAACGCAGGTGAGGGGGTTAAGTTACAATATAAAAATTCAATAAAAACAGTTTTTTTAATTAAACATTCTACGTCAGTTAGTCCAGTCAACAAACTAACGTATACTGGCGAGTTCAGCACAGTAACATGTGCGGTCTTCTGTGTGAGTTTAATATTTCTCTACTATTCAGGCCTCTCTATTGGTTGGAACTTTGGAAAGTGGTTTTGGATCTCAATTTCATTGTTGTTGGTTACACATTAGTGGCTTCGTACGTACGATATCCACAGAAAGAGTTTGGTTGGTCCAATAATTGTGTTTAATTTAATCCGATATTCACTCGCCACTCGGCCAATCCGTTCAGCAATGCATATAATTTTATGCGAGCTTAACCATTCACATGTTTTATTCACGATGAATTGCAAGAATATTGCACGATAGTCGTGTTGAAATATTTTATAAGTGTATCTAAAAATTAAATTAAACAAATTAAAAATATGTCGACATCTCACAAACGACCAAAGAACTATGCAGAGACTGTACTCGTATTATAGGATCAGACAGATGGTAAGTATAAATACAAACCTATATATGTAAATATACATAACATATAACATTCGAACGCATGTCGCTTACCTTGGGCGGGATTCGAATCCGCGACTATGTGCTTCGAAGACATCCGAATTGAGTATACTTCGAACTTGTAAAGAGCTTGTGTCCTAATTAGGTTTAGGGAATACTAAAGCTACTGAAATGAAACTGTAGACTGTGTAATAAATCGCTGGTTATATTGGACAAAAATATCAACCGTTACAAAATGATGATGATGAATGATTGTGTTTGAATGCGGGTTGTCAAAAAGTTGTTGAGATTTTGAAACATGAACAATAAAATGTGTTTACGAAGACAGTTAAATGTATAAGTTAACAAAGAAATTTTATTGAAATTGTAATTGTCTTATATGAAGAAGTAGACGAAAAACGGAATATAAATAAATCCAGCATAATTGCTGGATCACGTTCTTAACAATCTCGTTTGTGATTGGCTGTATTATAACTTAGTAAGTAAGTGTGTTTCATTTCGCAATGCTTCTCTCGACCATCACATAACTTCGTTAGATAAGGTTAAGTTATGAAATGCATTTGCATAGCCTTCAATAAGTAGTTTCAATGTTAAAACTACTAGATTGAAACAGCTGTTAATGACCTTGTGATCTCGTGATTATTGCAAGTGATCCTTGAATGGAACGGATGTGGAAGAGTTTGTAATGTATGGCATATTTATGCTAAAAGTTACTATCAGTACTGGGATTATTTCGTTCAATATGGGATTATTGGTTGATAAACACGTTTAATATCTATACAATAAAACTGTAGAGGTTGAAAATCTGTACATAGAAAAAAAAGCTAAAAAAACCGGGTCAGGGGGATGTTTAGCTGTTTTTACGGGCTAATCTCCGAAACTGTTGGACCTATTTGAATTAAATTTTGCATGGTGGTACCTTATATCCCCGGAAAAATAAAATGTTCCCGTGTGAAAGTTAAAAAGCTACAGTAACTCATACGTTTCAGTACATTGTACGGGCTTATTTCCGAAATTATTAAATCGATTTGAATGAAATTTTGCATGGCGGTATCATATATCACCGCTCAACATCTTAGATATTTTAAATGGGGGAAAATTAACGAGTTCCCATAGGATAGTTCAAAATTACTACGGAAAAGTCGAAAAACTACGCAGGCGTAGCCGCGGGCAGACAGCTAGTGCTAAAATATATTGATCGTCATCCTAGTGGCATGACAATTAGTGATTCGCGAAGCTCAAAATTACGCTAAACGCTCGCCATTATTGCTTACGTGACATATAAATTTACGGTAAATATAAGCAATAAGGTCATTCATACTCATACCAGAATTATATTATTCAGGCAATTATTCATATTCAATCTACACAGATTCAAATAGTTTATAGAGAAAAATACATTTTTTTATTAAATTTGTGTAATTGTTATTCATTTATCTTATTTTCCGTCCTAGTCGTACGCCGCACATATTAGGTCCGGTGAAGCTTGATTGGTCGTACCTTTTCGACACAAGCATAGGTCAATAAAAAAAAAAATGCCGCACATATTGGTGTGTACAATGAAATTCACCCTTACCGCTACGGAATACGGGCGCTCTCAAGGTCAAAATGTCCAGTCCAGCCGCATGTGCTAGCTACTGTACATTCTTAGCCGAGTCAAGTGTGTGTTCCACGGAGTAGCTACTCCGTGGTGTATTCGTTCATGGATGTGAAGAGAGAGAGTATGGTCATAGATTGTCTATTATTGGTGAAACTAAGTAATATAATTAGTAGTATAATTTTGTCACTGTTGTATTACCTATCTGTTTTGTACTACCTTATTGTTTTTGTGTTTGTTATGTGCTGCCTGTGTTTTGTGTATCAATAAAGTATTTTCTATCTAAGTTTTATGCAGGTTTTGCAATAGGTTTAGGTTGGCTAATCGGCCTCTTTTAGGTCCTATCTCACTCTTTTGTAAGTAAATGTATATAAATTATAGGTAGTAACCTTATTTAATCCATAAAATATCTGTTACGGATTATCAATAAGGTTACTTTAATTTTGATTATCAATAAGGCTATGAGTTTATCGATAAGTTTATTTAGTTTTAAATAAAAATAAGTGTAATAGATATTCAGGTTGACGCGAATGTAGGTTAGGCTACTAAATAAGCCAAATTTCCTTGCAAAAGGATAAGTAAAAAAAATTAAGCTTATAATATAAGATTACAATAAATATTTTACCATTTCCATAATATAAAATTAGGTCGAATTACTTTTAGTAAAATAAGATCAATGGAAGTTACATGTAGTATAATCCGCATCTCATATTTGGAAACATAACAAGAGAATTAAGTAAAACTACTAACTACTAATATTGAAAATGAGATTAGTAATACCACCTAAATAAAATGAATATAAATAGATAATCTTCCCCTTTTTTGTGGACTAAAGGTTTCTGACCGAATTCACTCGGGACGACCATATATTTTTTTGCGCTTTTAATTTTAAAATATTCATAGTATTTATTCAATCATAGAGTATCAATTCAAAATTCAAATTGCTTAATAGATGCCCTCTATTGAATATGTTTGAAAACGTCTGCAAGTCTCCTAGTTCTAGAGAATTGTTTGTCTGAAATGTTTTAGTAGCGTCATCTATGAAAAGGTGTAATAAGTAACAAACAATCCATGCTGCAAAGAGAAAGACTCAAGTTTGCAGTTTCTTCAACGAATGACTTAATTCCATAGGTATCGAATAGATGACTCTGTAAATAATATCAATAGGTCATTTAAAAAACATAAATCGACATTACAAACTTTGCAAATATACTACCAAAGCTACTAACTAGTCTTTCTTAAAATCAAAAAATGTCTTGGTTGCTGTACCTAAGGAATGCAGTACAATGGTTTAAAAAAACACCAAGAAACAGAGAGAAAACACACATTTTGTGTAGAAATTGGACAATAATAAAGCTCTATCCAGGATTAAACTGCATTATATCTTCTCTCTCTAGGGCAATGTAGTATCTGATAATATTATTATGAATAGGTATCCAAAAAATAAATGTTAGGAGCTAAAATTTTAATTGACAGTAATATATTTAACGAAATTGGAACCGTAAGCAGGCAGTTCAGCTAACCTCTTCTTTAAACCTAGCTAAACTAAGTATCGCGCGCGTTTATGTCTTTTATTCGACAAAAAATAAAAATAAGCGTCCCATGTACGATTGAACGAATACGAATTTAATTTTGCATCAAGATCTTATTTTAGAAAATCTATGGCAATCATTTTACAATTTTATTTTAAGCAAAAAGAGATTTTTATTCCTTAGTTCCAATTGTATACTTTAATAAATTAATCAATTTCTAACATTGCACACGTGTCTTTTAAAAACTTGTCATAGCATTAAACCTAGGTACAAGTTATTAAAGGTGATTACTGATTAGTTCTAGATTGAGTTCGTAATGATTAGATTCTAAAATTGGTCTAAAGTTAAACCCACCTGCCCAAGTCGGTATAACGAGGAGCTTATCAGTTTAATAGGACAAAGCACGGAGCACAGCATTCGCCAGCAAGGACGGGGACACCGACCTAAGGATACTAGAACTGACTACCTAAATTGCTAGAAAAGAGCTGATAATCTTCAAATGGCTTAAGATATTTTCTTGGATCATAGCTAAGAACACGCTCGCTTTACTTGTGACAACTTGCAAACAAAAAAAACTAGATCAAAATTGGCGCATCCGCTTAGGAGCTACGATGCCACACATACAAACAGATACACACGTCAATCTTACGACACCCCTCTTTTTCATCGGGAGTTATTAAAAAGAAAGATCGTCCTTTTTAAGATCTCCTTATTATGTTTGTTCCTTTTTTAACCCCCAACGAAAAAGAGGGGTGTTATAAGTTTGACGTGTGTGTCTGTCTGTCTGTCTGTGGCATCGTAGCTCCTAAACGGATGCGCCGATTTTGATCTAGTTTTTTTTGTTTGCAATGTGTCGCAATCGGGAGTGTTCTTAGCTATGATCCAAGAAAATATCTTCAGCCATTTGAAGATTATCAGCTCTTTTCTAGCTGTTGAAAGGATCAAGTAACCGTTTTGTGTCGGTGGTTATTATTTTTATTATTATTAGGTCTGCTTTTAACTAGTATTGCGATAGGACGTTCCAGCACTTCCAGCGGCTCTACCCGCTTGTGCGTGCGCTTGCACCGTGCGCAGGCGCCCGCGCAGCCGCCACTCGAGCACCGCTCGCCGCGCGCGCAACATGACCCGCCTCCTCTCTCTCACTGTGAGTGCTCCACACATTTATCACTAACCTCACGCCTCATTCGTTTTTAGCTAATTAACACTTAAACAGTTTGCCTGGTAGAGATTGCGATCATAGCAATAAGGCCGCCTTTTGACTCTTCTGGTTTGTTTTGTTTTATGGTGTCCATGAAGAATATCGTTTTGTATATAATACAAATCAAATTAATTAACCCGTCCTAGTTAGTCCTGTTGGATTCTCGTTCGGCTTTTCTTCTCTTATTACAAGTAAAAGGCCCAATCGTTCACGACACTATACATACAAAATATATGTATAACCACTAAAATTATAGGTCACGATTGTATCGACAGTTAAAATTGACAGCGTGTTTTTTAGTTTATATAAATAAAATAGTATAAAATAAAATCGCTTACCCTCTAATCTGTCCCTATGAATGCTTACGCAACGGATTTTTGATTTTGTGGTTCTTTAATAGATATAGTAATTCAAAAGGAACATTTATATGTATAATATATGCATAATATATTTAGGGATAACCCACAATAACTATTTTTCCGTGCGAAGCCGGGTAGGGTCGCTAATTACTATATAAAACATAATATTCATGTAATAAAATTATATGTTTATTTGTCATCTCACCTCACCATTTGCTTTCTCAATTATTGCATAACATTAGCATCATGGGTCAGGGCCCAACTCAGAAGTGACGATGATTCTATTGAATAATCTACTAAATCAATTCATAGGTGCATAACGTTCGTAAAAAACTAGACAAGACTATTAAATCAAGAGAAACTACTATTCATTTCCTATGTAAATAAAAATTATTGTTATTCTTCAAAAGTTTCTGAATTGTGATTTGTGGTAATACAATTTGAGGAGTCATGATTACAATTAATTACAACTCGATTATGTACATCTTAATATAACAATTCTTATAACAATTCAAACCTACTTTGGTTCTTGTAGTACCTATTAGCTGTTTAGTCGATGCTGAATAAATTATGTACATATACTGTCATTCCCATAAAAAAAAATAAAGAGTAACGAAAAAAATACAGCAATTTTATACCTATTTATTTTGTTAAAATTGACGTATTTTTTCGGGATATAGTTGTAAACATTATATTTTTATTATGTTTTTTTTTATTTCATTCCTCATTTATACGACAAGTGTATTATCTATGTCCACTCATTGCAAAAGTTAAACAATGACAGGAAACGCGGGTTTTCCACCCGTGTCGTCTCTTCTCTCACTACTTGCATCTGTGGCTATCTTTGTGTACTAAGGTTATTTTCGTTTACTCGTACATGGAGATAGAACCAGCTTTCATCTGTTTCTCTGGTTCATCCTATTTTGCTTGTTCGAATTAGTAGTATTCAATAAAAAAAATTGATGTTCTTTCTAGTTTAGCATATCTTTGATCTAGTCTAATTAGAACCCGGGAGGAATAAGAATTAAGAGTTAGCTTATGTCGAAAACTTTCTGGCGATTCAAAGAGTTCAAATAATTTATTTTAAACTTTTGGAAATTTACATCACTCTTAATGCTATTTTCTGTGGAGAAGAACTCTTCTACATCTCAAATAAGTCAGGTTTATTTTTGAAACACAAGTAAAAAATCAGGCCGCGATATTTTTAATTTCTTTTAACTAGATGAATAGTCATAAAACGAACAACCCCAATACGAGTAAGTGTTTGGTGTTACTAATCCTATTACTTACTCGTACAAGTACTAGTTGTACTACTCCATACTCTACAATTAGTACATCTAATGTAATTATTTACAAATATAGAGCTTCGAAGGTTAAGACTTTATTTGGAAAAATAGAAACCATTACTCTAAAAACGGAAATGTTATTACATACGCCTTTTGATTAACGTAATTACTAATTATACATGTAATCGTTATCAGCTCATACAACTACTCTTCTCAGTTACTTAATACTGACTTAAATTAGGAGGATTCCTTTAAAATGTTTGTACCCTTAGAGTATAAATAGAAAAAAATCTAGGAGGGATAGAGTACGCCTAATCGTGTATGAACCGTAAGCACGGATATGAACAATCCGAATATCTTCAGTATCAAATGGTTATCGGAGCTGATTATTTTTCCCGGTGAAAATAAGAAATTTGTTAGGAGAACATTTTGAAATGTGCAGTGTTATGTTGCAAACTTGACTCGAGGAACAAATCCAAAAAGAAAAATGTTATTGATTTCACCGCCCATACAAAATCTGCTTACGCTTGACATAAAGGCAGCGGAGCGAGGCGAGTGCTCTATGTATACTTATTCTCTAAGTTTATACCTTTATACCAAAGAGTATCTTACAATAAAAAAATCTTCCTTACTCTATGCTTTATACTCAATATTTTTTGTTGCCTTTGTTTATGATACATCGAAAACATATAAACTAGTGTTAGAAATCGAACTGCCCTTTCCAGGCAAAACTCAGACACCACTCACCATCCATAAATTGTAAATACTTCAAAACAGAATAGTAAAATACAAAAAAGTGTAAAAATAAAAATGGCGCAGGTTTTATTTGCAGTATTTCGACAAACATTTTTTGACACATGTAACTTATAAAAAATTATAAAGATTAAACTTAACTTCATTGTTAAGTCTCAGAGATTTTTGTCAGTTATTTTTACTATTCTAACTTTGCCTACTAATCCCTCTAGGTACAAAAGCGTGATCTTAATAAGGACTTCTATGCATGGACCTTTAGTGTAACTATGTTACTAAGTCCATGCTACTATGATATGACAAAGGTGATTTCAAAACCAGTACTTCACCCACCCACGGCTATGTCGGTTATGTTACCTATATGCGCCTTAGATATGCTCAGATCATTCTAAATGCATGATCATAAGTAGCCTGAGTATTTGCAACATTTACAACGCACCTATGTTCAAGGCAACGAGATTATTATGAACATAATATTAGGTTCATTTTTCCCTGACTAATCCTTTGATATTGATGTAGGTATATTGTGACGCGAACTTGTCATATAAGGTTCCGCAATCCAAACAATGTAAGTATTAGTAGAGACAAAAGCCGTCCTCAAGGATCTACTTACTTCTCTACCTTTATAATACCAGTTATATTTATATTTAAATATAAATATATTTGTTTGTAATGCTAAACTGTTTTCAATCTATCCCATTACAATAGAGATTTTCTTTAAAAAAATATAACTCAAAGTTGTTTTTGAACTCTCTTTCTATACTATTTTGATAAATACTTTCATCCATTGGAGATTTAAATTCAGCGGGTTTTTCACAAATCTCTTGTCACAGTGTTGAATACTACTGGGGCTGAGTAACATGACTAGTTTTTTTTACTCTCAGCTGCAGCGAAGTCAGCACAGCTATATTTTTTTTCTACGGTAAAAAAGTGATATCGATTTATTCTAATTCTGCCTAACGGCCAGTTTCATCTAAAGTCGTTTAATTGTTGCAACATGAAAGCGAAATAAACTGTTTTACAGACCAAACATCCACTTTCGTATTAATACTTAAGTAAAATTGAATTATTTCGGAAATCAATAATTCTTTTACCTAGGGAAATGTATTTTTTTAAATTTGATCTACGCTTGCATCGTAAAAAAAGGAAGTGTGAGTACTACGTCCTATTACCACACCACACCGCATGATCCTCTCCTGTCAATCAAACCCATATGCAGTGACCACTCCATTGTCCATACGTCACACCTTGACATGCCAGCTCAGGTTTTGTAAACAGACACAAATAACATGTAGAGCATGAAAATGTTACCAACAAACACAAAAGTTTCAAAGGACTTGCAAGTTTCACCTTACTACTTTTATATCCGTGACTATGCTGGCATTGTTCATTGTTTTTTCTCATAAGATAACTATTACGAACCCTCCGTCTAGTTTTACATAATAAAATACCTCACAATTCCGCTACACATTACGGTGAAAGAAGGACATGCGAGTAAACTGACAAGTAAATACATTTTTATATTATACCAGCTTTCCGCCCCCCGGCTCCGCCTGCGCTAACAGCTTTTCCTGTGAGAATGTGGGACTTTCTCGCGGTAAAAGGTAGCCTATGTGTTCCGCTATATTATTGTAAAGTTTCATTAAAATCCATTTAGTATTTTTTGCGTAAAAGACAACATCCATCCATCCTAATTTTTTATTATTATTTTTATTTTATACATAACAATTTCCAAATAAATAACACCAAGACGGTCAGTTCACTCCATCAACATACAAATTAACTACGCTGCACTATGGAAATCTTCATACTGTAAATATGGTGCTTAAGTAAAATAAGCTATTTACAAATAGTTGAGTTGTAAGCTTGACGCTTTGCAAGTCGCAGGCGCAGGTTAAAGACCTCAGCAACCTTAACAAGGAATGCACAATGATGCACTCACTCGGTGCAAATGTTGCGACATTTACATTAATATCTGCAAATAAAGCGCATAAAATAGCCATAACCAATTAATATCTTTGTCACAATTTGACAGTAATTGTACGCATTAATATCCAATATTCGTATAATTTCAAAGCATTTTCATTAATTGGTATTAAGTACTTATTATTTCAGAACCAGAATGTAATATTTTTTCGTGAAAGTGTAAATTGAACAGAAATCTACCACAATTTTTAGTTATCATACTCCTCCGAACCATAACCGATTTTGATACAATTTTATAATATAAATCAGTAGGTCTTAAAATAGGTGTTTATCTATTTTTATACCCTTGAGAGTCTGGTGGAGCCGCGGCGCGGGGCAAACCGTTAGTAAATAATAATACAAACAAATAAATAATGTTGACCTTCTCATTCAAATACTTTTTAGAGTTCCGTAACGAATTGCGTAAACTTAACATCTGTAATCTTATGTTATTTTTAAACAAATACCTATTATGTTTAAGTAAATATATTTGCTAAAATATTTAATTTTATCATAATATTTATAAGTTTACATATTATGGAACTTTTAATATCTTATCTTGTATACTGCTAGGTCTCTATCGTTGAATGCGTGACAATATGATACACAAGCGAAGATAGAGCTTAAACATCCGGACATACTTATTTATTAAATACTTATCTGTATTTTATTGTCTAATTCTAGCTCAAGTAAACTCCCACATGCCCCGCACATTCGGCGATGCCATCATCCACTATATGAAAAATTACAAATACCTAGTATTTGTTTTCGAAACCGTTTCTTTTTTATTTTTATATGTTGTTGATAAAAAAATGTGGTATATTTCTAACTAAGCTGTTTTTAAAATTTTTACAACTATCTCAAGATCAAATCAGTCAAGTATCAGGCAACGAATAATAAATGGGACAGCAATCAATAAAAAGCTTATAAATAAATTATTTTCTACTGCAAAAAAAAACTAACTTTTTTCAGATTTCCCGCCCAGGCAAACATTTGTGTGATATCATGATAAGCACTTGTGTTTGCCGTGTGTCTGGATGTTGTAAACATACTCGTATATTATATACTGACACCCGTAGTGTAAAGGCTCTGCCTAGTTTGGGTCAGATGGCCGTGTGTGAGATGTCCCGACACACACACATTTAGGTTTCTAAACCTACCTTACAGAACCTTTGACAAATAACTGTAATTGCTCTTGGCCGGGATTTCGACGAAACATTTCTTAGACCTTGTCAGACGTGCCAAGGCTTGGCTGTATCTTGGCTTTGACTTGGCTTCCTGATCGAACCGTAGACAAGCCCAAGACAACCAATAGCCGCTGACGGCGGCTCATTATTCTTGCGAAAGAATGCATTTCACGGTCCCGCCATGACCCCGCGCTGACTTGTTAACGACTCATTTTGTTAATTGGAAACATTAAATGGCATTTTGACCTGGCTTCAATACAAAAAATAAATGGTATTTACTATTTATCTTGGGGTGGTTAGTATTGTTACGTATTAAGTAAGTTTTTATTTTTAGGTTTTTGTAAAATTAACTTAGGGGTTTACTTAGGGGTTTTTGGAAAGGTTCGGTGGCTGTTGATTTTAGATTATAGGTATTTCTTGTATTACCTATTCACTTATATATTTGAATTATAATAATTAAGGAGTTGAGGGTTCATTGTAATGTAACCAAATCAAATAAGACTCATTAACCCACATTAAATGAACTTGAAACGGTAAAACTGCGTGGGAAGGACTTTACTCAGACTCACCTTTGGTTCCGGTTAAATTGACAAATTAACGCGTGGTCTGTGGATACAAACTGACTCATTTTAGTTACTGCGAATTTTTTCCTTCATAATGTTAGGAAAATTATGACACATTATTAGAAGATAGAGTTATTAATTAAATTCAAATTAAAAATTATTTTATTCATTATAGGCTCCCTTAGAACACTTATTGACGTCATTTCTGAAGTAAATAAGCTTTGTTCAAACCAAGACCGGCTCTCGTCCAGTATATCCTACCAAATATTTTTTTATTGCTTTTTTTACAGTTTTTTTTATTAGAAACATATCTGATAGCTCTAATATCGTTGAAACTTGGTCTAAACACTTTATATTATTTAAATTACCCATCTATATATCTTTTAATATTTCTTTCTTTCTTTATTTTTTAATTCCCATCGGAAGGCTTTGAGTAGTAGGCTTACTACGTAATGAGTGACAAGCTCGAGAAGGCGCGACATAATGACAGAACTACTATGGTATGGCTCTTATGTTACTGTGTTAGAAGGTGCTTCTCGCACGCGTTATCTAGTGACCTTTCAGGGGTTGACAAGGGTGACAAAATATGTAAAAAAATCTTTGATTTATTAACGAAACTTACTACATAATAATTGCGCACTGACAAGCACAGCATAAAAATTTTGATTAAAAAATTTGGCTTAAACAATTTATTCTGCAAAAACGAGCAGCGGGGGCTTGGGATACGCAACTAACCCAAAAACATTGTGGAAATTAGTCTTGCTTCTATAAATACTGAGCTTGGACCAGATCTCAGACACTTCCAATGCATGACAAATTGGAATGTCAAGGCTTTGGTCAAACTGCCTGCTACTAGTAGATTTCATATTGCGAATACTAATACTTACTTGCAGAACTATGCCAACATCAAAAATCTATCCGAGAAATACAGATGAAATTTATTATACCTCTTTTTTGTCGACAGTCAAAAATAGGTTTTTAAAACTAACATTACGTACCCAATACAACCAAAATCAATCAATCAATAATCAAATCAAATCTATTTATTGATTACATTGTAATGTAATTGTAATTACTTGACATAACTATACGTACATAAATTATTGTAAGTGCTAATTGGTATTCCAACAACCTGATTGATATGTAGGAATTTATATAAGCACACATCAGAAAAACTAGAATATTATGCCATGTTTGCAATAAATACCTATGTATTATAATCCTATGCGTGATATGATACAGTTACAGTCATCATCATCATTATTTCAGCCGAAAGAGGTAGGCAATGTACACTGCTGACAAATAAATACAGATACGACGTTAAATTCAACACCTGGACCTTTGAACAATTATTGTAAAATTCGATCGCCAGATTTCAGCTTCCAATAATAACAATATCGTCGTGGTTACAATAGCAACTATTATAAAATCACTTAATCATAGTAGTTCCCTTTCAGTGTTTTGAAACTTTTGGCATAGAATCTAAAAAGTGACAATACTTTATTATTACATCCACATATAAAAAAACTCAAGCTCATTTGTTTAATAAACTGAATTACAACGCTATTTGATGAAACCAGATGTCGTTGTCGTTTTTACGAGTATCGGTTTCTGAACCTTCTTACGTCGTTGATGTTACAGGTAATCTCGATTTAGAATTATGTCCCGGAGATAAACTGTAAAAGTGTTACCATAATCTAGTCAAGGTTACACCGGCCGAGTTACGAACCATTTTGATGATTTCCAACTAGAACTTTCATGACCTGAATGAGCTATAGAAGACATATTTTATTAGTTTAAATTGGTACTACAAAGATTTGTATTGTCCAGTACAACTAACAAGCTTTAGATATACATGATGTTTACTCCTCTAAAACAATTCAATTTCGTCGAAGTACAAAATCGATAGCTACAAAAACGCTACCTTGGCAAGCTCGTTCACTCATTACCTGTACCAATCTTACTTACCTATGGGAATTATGATTCACTTATGTCGTGTTCAAGGTAAATGTAATTGCTCTGTTTACTAACGACTGCAACCTGCATTTAATATTGATACCCAAGACAGGTTTCCTTTAACGAAGGGAAAAATTATAAATCAGAATGGTACTGATCGTGTAGTATTATAGGATACTGATAAGTGTTCTTATGTACTGTTTGTATGAATTTTTCCTGTAAATATTGTTAGGAAAACAATTACAAACAGGTACCTAATGCAGTAAAATGTATATAGATTTTCCTCCTCACCTTGTTTTAAGTCAATAGTCACAAGTAAGTTATTAAAAAACAAATGTGACAATTTATAGTGTCATGCTTTTAATAGGGTATGATTGATTGTTTGTGCAATGTATATTTTTTCTATGTTTGTAGATAATTGTAAACTAACTTTCCGCCGCGGCTCCGTTTTTCCTGTAGCATATGTTATTCCCCAAGTTGTACTGTATAAAGAATTATCTTTATACCAAGTTTCATTAAAGTCGATTTAAATAGTTTCGGAGCCTATTCAATGCAAACAAACAAACAAAATGTTTCCTCTTTATAATTTTAGTAAGAAATATAATATTTTATATAACAAAAACAATGTAAAAAAGGATACTCTATTAGAATCAATTTACAAATGGGTGGCCTCATTACTTCGGGAACTTTAAGATCAAACGACATAGAGCTTATGTCCATTAAAAAATTTAAAAAAAATAGATTTGGTGTTGAGGTAACAATTTGACTAATTTTATTCCTAAAATAAAACTTAAAGCAATCTTTCTCACGGGTTTCAGTTGCTCTGCCTAGTATCGGCAGGCGCGCGGTCGGAGCCTGCGCCGGCGCCGGGCCGCGTGCCCAAAGTGTATAACGCCCTCATCACATCCAACCAGAACCTCGAACCCAGCAAGGCCTACCCCGTGTACCAACCAGTCCTCCACGACGCAGCATTTGCCTACCCTTTTCAACCTGCCGTATTCTATGGAGGAGATTTTCCTTTGAGCAATGTAAGTTACACACAGAACGCGATATTAAAAAAGCGGCCAAGTGCGAGTCGGACTCGCTCATGAAGGGTTCCGTAACAGCAAGTAACACAATATAAAAGTTCTTGTAGTTCGTTGTAACTTTGACCGATGATGTTTTAATAATAGTGAAAGGTAAATTGCTGTTTACGATTTATGACGTATTAAAAAAAACTACTTACTAGATCTCGTTCAAACCAATTTTCGTTGGAAGTTTTCATGTTAATGCACATCATATATTTTTTTTAGTTTTATCATTCTCTTATTTTAGAAGTTAGAGGGGGGGACACACATTTTTCCACTTTGGAAGCGTCTCTCGCGCAAACTATTCAGTTTAGAAAAAAATGATATTAGGAACCTAAATATCATTTTTGAAGACCTATCCATAAATACCCTACACGTATGGGTTTGATGAAAAAAATTTTTTTGTGTTTCAGTTCTATGTATGGGGACCCCCTAAATTTATTGTTTTTTTTTTCTATTTTTGTAAGAAAATCTTAATGCGGTTCACAGAATACATCTACTTACCAAGTTTCAACAGTATAGGTATTATAGTTTCGGAATAAAGTGGCTGTGACATACGGACGGACGGACGGACAGACAGACAGACAGACAGACATGACGAATCTATAAGGGTTCCGTTTTTTGCCATTTGGCTACGGAACCCTAAAAACAATTAGGTATTATAGGTTTGCTTTGTAAAAAACTAGGGGAGTATCACTTTGGTAAGAAATAAGAGAACCTCCTTTCTGAACACATGTTACATTATTTAAAAGAAGTCTCTAAACAGGCTCTAGATGTGAATTGGCTAAAGGAAATAAAATATGGCCATGTTTAAGTCGTACAAAATAGACATGTATCATGATGTTACTCGTCTATTTCTCCACTTTGTCTTGCCAAACACACCCTTGTGCGCCAGGTAAGCATATTATAACGTTGTATGGGAGCCAGCGGACTAAGCAAGTACGAACCTTCATAAATATTTTTTGAAATATACCTGACCTTATTCACTTGTAAACAACCTCCGTGGTCGAGTGGTCAAAAGCTCGTCTGACTTTACGGAGGTTCCGGGTTCAAATCCCGGTGGGGATCCGTCGAACAAATATCACTTTGTGAGACTTTTCCCAGTTTGGGTCCCAAGGACATTGCATGCTGAATCACCTGATTGTCCGAAAACAAAAAAGAAAAATTAATAGGTCCCGGCTACTACCTACGGATGTATTTGTTATACGAGCCATATCGGAAGTCTAAGGCGGCTCAACAATTCCGACACCAGGGTTTGTGAGGTAGGTTAACCTCGAAACCCACTCGATAAGCAAGCTAGTATTCACTTGTACAACACCGTTACTATAAATTACAGGGTCTCGTGCCACCTTTAGCAGCTAAGCCACAGCAGCCGACCGAGATACCTCAACCACCGCCGTCGCCACCTGCCAGCAGTCCAGACGAAGCCAAAAACACTGACGCCTCGCCCTCAGAGGCTCCAGCTCCTCCCGAAGGAGGCGAGAAGCAACCTTCAGCAGCACCTCCTTTACCACCCAGCACCCAATCCCCAATACCACTCAACCAATTCGGACTGCCCTCCCAAGTCCTACCACTAGGTCGCTTCGACCCTGCATTCAACGGCTTCACCCAAGTTGCCCCGTTCACCTACAACTACCCGAGCTTCAGGTTTTACGACCCCTACGATCCATTTGGCTTCAGTCCTTACGCGAATCTGCCACCAGTTTACCGGCCGTTGACGAATGTGTTGAGTCAGGGTCCTCCTGTGCCACCGAACGGCCCAGTAGCTCCCGCAGCCCCGGCTCCTCAGCCCACGGAGCAGACTGCTGGCGATTCCACGCCCCCGCCTGAACCCAGTGACCTGAACGTGCTCAATTACCCATCGAAAGACCCCGCAATACCCAACGTCCCTCCACCCCCGCTTCCATCTGGTGGTCTAAAAGCTGATAGTTCAGAATAATTATACTCTTAGAAATTTAGTTGTTTTAATATTACGGCGTATCTCAAATTTCTATTAAGTTGAAAACTTTTCATTGTATAAAGTAAAATATTTTATAAATTAGAAACTATTTTCGTTTTATTTTTATAAATTTGTTGATTTAACTGTATGTACTAATAAAACGATTCTATCAAAAAGTAATTATATTGAAATCAAGAAAAAAAAATACTGCGTTATGGGTTTTAGCATAATTAAGTATATACAAAATAACAATAAATATTATTATAGATACTTTACACCAAGTAGATAAATAAAACGAACATTGGTTTATCGATGTACCTAGTACAGTTACTTACCTATCGTTTTATTTTGTTCAATGCTAGTGGTAGATAACAAAATCAAACAGTGCATTGGCTTTTAGCTATTCAAACAACCACTTGATGACATGAAAAAGTATGGAAATAATATTTGAAAGCACTGATTTTTTTGTACATTCCCCTTTAACATTAACGAGCACACGTCAACAACGGTAACATAAATTACACAATATCCATATTAACCAAAGTTCACGTTCCGATAACAAAGACCACCAGTAATTATAACTTTTATTATTCACTCTCTTTATTTTTATTATGGAAAATGCCGCGAAACGCCGCGCCGAGAAAAACGGTGAAGTAAAGCTTAAATTTCAATGAATTTGTATGTTATCAGTAATCTTACTTATTGCCGACAACGCCGTACTTGTGTAAGGATTAAATACAAAATTATGTAAAACTATACAAAAATTTATGTCAGAATTGTCAGTAGAATTACTAACTTGAACCAACCTGCGCATCATACAAGTCTAACAAATTGCAATAAAATTGTAAGTCGAAATCTAAAATTATTCCCAAGAATAACAAATAGTACAGATAGGAGGAGTTTTTGAAGGATTCTTTGTTTCAATTTAGGTTTAAAGCTATGTACATATTAAACTTAATTCCAATAGTATGATAGACTAGGAAAAAATCTTTGAATTGTGATTGTCAGAGGTAAATCTTGTAACAAGTTGCTAATAATGCTTTTCAGGGGTTTTAGACATCGCTGAATCCGAAATCTCCAAAACCCCCGAAAAGCACTAATAGCAACTTGGTACAAGATTTGCCTCTTACCTCAGAAACTAGAGTGATATTTCAATTTCTTTCATAGTCTATGATGTTGGAACTAACTTTAAGAGGGAAGAATAGTACGTCCTCGCCCATATAAAAAGAGAAAACGTTTATCTACTTCTAAATATTTTTCAATCTCAATTATTTTTAGTGTGTTATTGACACAGTGAAGGACTAGGTTTGTAGGTTTTTCTTTTTTCAAAATTTGCTATAAATTGAAATTTATTGGCACTTTAATAACCTCATTTTTGTGATAAAAACTTTGTCGAATATAAGCCGCATGTTTCGTATGAAAATAATATATTTTTTTTAAAAGCAAACCCTATAAACCTAATATTTTATGCTGAAACGATTAACATCAAAATCAAAATGTTTAGTTAAGATTTATTTAGTGAAAAACGTTTTCTCCCGAAATGGAAATTTCATCAAAAATGTACTGATTGTCACTCTCGAGCTGCAACGAAAAATTGAAATCACATTGCGGGTCGGCATGAGCGCACGAGCGATAGCATTTGTTTTCCAAAATACCTATTTCGTCAGGATCGCTTCGCTATTCTCCCCTCTCAAGACGTGGTATTCTATCCCGATGTAGTGTCGGTCTCTTCTTCGACAGTCCAATCAGGGTCCCCTCGGCTGTAGAAGTACAAGTCCCAATCAGCGTGCTGGAGCACTTCCACTGGCTTGAACCACTCGAAGTAGTAGTAGATCCATCTCCTCCGATGGTGGATGTAGACGATGCGAGCCGCGCATATTTGCACGGCAAACTCTGGTGTTTTGTAAATCACCTGCGATTCGTAATTGCTTTGTCGGATTCGGATGCACACTGGTGTTTTAGTGACGTTCAGCCAATCCTGCAAAATGTACGAGTAATATACTTTTTAAAACTTTCACGGTTGATTGTGATGCGTGATCATGATGCATGCAACTGCATCGAAATATAGGGCACTCACACAAAACAAATACCACGGTAAATATCCCGTTTTAAATCCTAATAGTTATGTAAAAATACGAGTAATACGTTTGTTTACCAATGTGGCCAAACGCTTGCATCATGCGTGCATCATGCTATGGAGGTTCCGGGATTTAATCGACTACGATACTGACTATAGAAAAGACGATGTACCTATATGTATATGAGTAGTTCTTCAGAAAACATTCTCCGCGTAACCTTCGTGGCGATTTTTTTTATAATGCAATCTTAATATAAATAGATGTAAATTAAAAAAGCCCTAAAAACAATGTAGGTATACAGTTTTTACTAAATGTAAATCAATGAATAAATAACAGAGATATTGCATGTTTCTTCTCCCGCCGCGCCTCTGAACTCTGTGATGGCATAGTTTCCGTTCGAAAGTAATCTGAAAACAAAATTTTACAGTAAATAAATAAATAAATAAAATAAAATAAATAAAAATGCATTTATTTCATAAATCTTACATTCGCATACAACGAAGCTTCCCAGTAAGTAGTCAGAGACACTTGTGATGGGAATGCGACGATCTTCCGTGATAGGTACAGCTTAAAGATACATTACTAAATCCACATTAGTAAAAAAATCAAAATTAGTAAATCTACATTAGTAAATCTTATTGAAGTTGACTTTGAAAGTTTTTACTCATTCAATAATATTAAAAAACTGACTTTTGTGCTGACTAAATTATGAAATTAGCTACGAGAGAGCCTTTAAACAGAATTACATATTACATAGAAAAAAACACATCAAACGTGCTAGAATATTTTATTTCTAGCTTTCGGTATAATTAGGGGCAAATGCAATTACTGCATCACAAGAAATAAGGAGTATTTAATGGACATTTGTAACTTTCGTGGTGCATCAGGTAACTTTCATGGTCAAATGTCCACGAAAATTGGGCCACGAAAGTTACAAAAATAATACATTTTTGAAAATTATGATAAAAGTAGTAAGTAAGTTTACAAATGAAGTACATGACAATAAACTCGCTCGATCTATCTTCTTTTTCTTAAAAAGTATTTTTTGATAATAACATAATATATCTTTCTACATATGCGCATGAAAGTTACATGACCAGCCCAACTTGAAAATATTCGAAGAATAACTTACCTCGTATTTATTTAGTTTTGAAGCGATGAGTACACTGGTGTCCTCCACTGATGCTGGGTCACTACCAAGTGTCTGCAAGCTAAAATTTGCAGCGACAAGTTTGCGTTCTTGGAAGGTAGGTGTAGTTTCATTGAGCGCTCACGAAACCAGCGAAATCGTGTGACAGAGATGTTATATAATATAATTTTTCGAAACAAAGAGATAGAATGAATATTCTTTTATAAATATGTGCCTAGTTAAAAAACTATTCATTCCATGTAATAAATTATACGATTACGTATTAAATGCAAAACTTATCAAGGATTACCTTGAGCGCGAACCAAGTGTGACCTGCGAAGAACGACTATTTTGATCCCGTTTTCGATGTTGAAATATTATTTTTCAAAATATTATACATGATTTCATATGTTTTATGTTAAAATCGTACGCATAATTATATGAGGAATCATCTATATTTAGTTCCAACACTGTATGTTCGATAGTTTAGGAATTAAGACCTTGTGACCACGTTTTGAGGGTGCTCAAAGAACTACTCATATAGCACTATTATTTTCTTCTGTGCCTATCTATACTCGTACTTTAAAGTAAGCCTTTTATTTAAAAAAAACTCATAAAACTAACCCTAATAATGATTTTGTTAAGCACTTTAGTCTTATCGAAATGTATGTGGGCCTGCAAATATAAATCCTTCTCTTTACAGTCGCCAAATGTGTAGTCGTACCTCGTAAATTTTACTGAAAGAAAAATAATAATATACATAACTAATACAGAATGTGTAAAATAAATTAGTTTAATTGATAGATAAATAAAAAGTTAATTTAAAAAATAATTGAATTAGAGAATGACCATGAAGCATAATGTGCACTCAAATAAAATTTTAATCTTTAGTATAGTCAAATTATTATTATTATTATTCTTGTTGGCTCTTTAGGTTGCTAGATGAATAATTACTTACTTTGCTCCCATGCTATGCTATTTTTTCCAATTTCGGCCATCGATTTGAAGTACTGCCAACAGTGACACAACCATGCTGTAAATTTAGAATTTGATAATTTTATCAATGCTAAATATAAAAATGTATTCAAATAAAAAGTATTAAAAACTAAAACAACAGTATTTTGAACAACTTATTAGCAGCGCATTATTACGAATTAAATTTTATTATAATGATGATGTTTGTGTTATTTATAATAACATATGTGTTTAAAAAAAAACACTTAATGACGTGACAATTTAAAAGTTCTGCTCTTATATAAAACTGCGCACCTGAAAAAATATGAATTAAATATACAGCTGTCATTCTCATTACGAAAAGGTACTTATTTTTAACCGATTTCAATAAGGATTCTGAAAAAGAAGTTCTCAATTTGTTGGAATATTTTAATTTTATTGATATCAAACTTCAACTTTTTACACTAAACCTTATAGATACACAGTTAAAGAACTATAGCACATAGTTAGACTTGAGTTAGATGACAATTAGGTAATGCAAATATTTATAGTAAACATCCTCAAAACTAAGCAATTTGTAAACCTAAACACCTTACAATGAATCGGACGCACATACCAGATTTTTTTCTTATCGGAATGCCTCTTTTATGTTAGTGATGAAAAAATATTTATTTTTAAGTTATCATTATTGAATTTTGGCGAACGGATACATTTTTTTCCCAGTTACACAGCAATGCAATAGTGACTACAAAACAATTTTTTTTTGTTTCAAGGAGTTTGTTGAATACTAACGACAGCCCCGTAGCCTAGTTGGTAGTACGTCTGCCTACTGAGCACAGGGTCGCGGGATCGAATCCCGCCCAGGGCAAACATCCGTGTGATGAGCACTTGTGTTTGCCCTGTGTCTGGATGTTGTATATTCATACATGTATGTATATCAGCTGTCTGGCACCCATAGCACAGGCTCTGCCTAGTTTGGGGTCAGATGGCTGTGTGTGAGTTGTCCCACATATTATTATTATATATTACTAGCTGTCCGCCCGCGGCTATACGCCCGCGTAGTTTTTTTTTCCCATTTTTTTTTTACCTTTTAAACCTTCCCTGGACTTCCACGAATATTTCAAAACCAAAATTAGCCAAATCGGTTCAGCCGTTCTCGAGTTTTAGCGAGACTAACGAACAGCAATTCATTTTTATATATAAGATTTATTACTGACGTAACACTTGAGGCTCAGTCATATTGTAGTTCAGTACTATCCATAACAGAAAATAAGAAACTCTATGTATATTGTCATATTTCAATACGAGCAGATTTTTTTTACTTACTTTCGTATGTCCTTGTAAGAAGTCTCTTACAGTCCACTAGCGCCCTCATTTGATAATCCTTATTTACTTAACAAAAATGGAAATTAATAAAAAATATTGGGGGCCGCTATCAACTATGATTTATATTAAAGGAAATTTATATGTCTACTGTATCAATGTACCCGTTAAATCTTACGCCAGTAATAGGTTAAATTTGCTTTTCAATGCAAACAATGAGAAGAGAACATCAATGTTATTGATATCACAGCTATCAGCTAAAACAATGAGTATATGAATATTATACTTTTATCAAGATAGCAGAGCTTAACATACACTGCACAGGTGGTTCTAAAATAGTATTTACATAAGTTTTAGTAGATACATACAAATGTTGCAGCATTTTATTTATTGAATTATTTATTGTATACATAAGCACAGTGCACAAAGAAACGATTTGAGGATGACACAACAGACCTGCTTATTTTCAGAGAAATGTCTTCCAGCAGACTCACACTATCATCTCTTTATTAAGTACTAGCTTTTGCCCGTGACTTTGTACGCGTGTTAAATTAGTTTGAGAGAGCGGCGTGATTAAAAAAATAATTAATCGTAATTTTTTTTATGTGTATTACCTTTTACGTTACTAACACTAACTGGTCTAAAGGATAGTGATACTTTTCCTTACATTATTTATTTGTTATGCCTTCTTCATGAGAAGATTAATGAATGTGGATGAAGCGGAAGAAGTGTGTCTGGATCGTAGTAAGTGGAAGGAAGCGGTATCTGCCTACCCCTCCGGGAAAAAGGCGTGACTGTATGTATGTATGTATGTATGTATTTAAGTGTTTGTTTCGTGTTGCTGTTAATATAAACGAAAGGGTCTTTTTTGTCGATACACCCTATACCTGGTACCATGTAAAAGCAGATAATCTGAAAGACTGAATAATCTGAATATTCACTTCATTTAGTAACAGACAGTGCGCCGCGCTCGCAACATTACCTTTTAAATATAAAGTAATATTATCAAAATGTATTTCTGTTAAAATGCTCCTAATATTTGTTTATTGAAATATAAACTTATTGCAAACATATTCTACACCAATATGTACAATTATGTTGCTCTGTTGTTTATTATTCTTGCTGCGCTTCACATTGACTTCAGCTTACAGGTAACAAACGCAAACGTAACGCTTACGTAATAAATTAATAAATTACCAAAATTATGATCATAAAAAATACTATTTTAAAAATGATATTTGTAGTTTTTAGATTGTATTTATATGAAGAGGAAAGATTTGATTGTTTGTTTGTTTTCATTAAAAAGGCTCCGAAACAACTTGGTACAAAGGTAGAATAGACCTTGGGCTCGGGGCTACATAGGCTACCTCTTACCGCGGGAAAATTTTTCGTTCCCACCACGAGAAAATTCCCACCACGGGCGGAGAAATGGGGCAGAAAGCTAGTATTAAAATAAAACACTTCATGAAATGGAACAGATACCACTGGAAGCGGTGCGATAAGCGAGGCGAGTTGGTTATTAATGTATTTTAAAGTATTTTTACTAATTTTACGACCGTATAAATTTATGTCTATATTCAAACTTCTTCACTTCGCTCGTTGCTCCGTTTTCTTTTTGTACAAGGGCTTACAAGTAGAGGAATATACAGGAACGCAATTTATAATTCCTTCATCGTACTTTTGATTTTAGAATTGCCCCGAAGAAGTGTTATCCAACAACGGTATACCCGTAACATGGCCTGAGAGTAAGCCAAACACACGTGTGATGTCAAAACCTCTTTGTTACAACAAGGGGCGCCTAGTAACGAGATATTGCAACTCTTCAGAATGGTCACCATCTGCCCACGATTTGCCCTCTTGCTTTAGAGTCGTCGAAGTATTTGATCTGTCATCCTGCCCGCCCGGATATCATCAAATAACCAAATCGAATAACAGGTATTGCTATCAAATCAATGAAATATCAACGTGGAACTACCCTTGCCTAACCAATGGTGCTGCCTCTATTATAACAGATCTTACAACTGAAGAGTTTGATTCATTACTACAATCTTTAAAAAATCTGAATACCAGTGATTATTTTTGGTTGCCAGCGAAACGACGTCAATCTTTTGGCCCTGTTGTCTGGACCATACCCGGACCAAACTGGGGTCAAGTTCTGTTAACTCCAGAATTATTACACTTTTCATCATTGATAAGAAATTGTTTGGTATTAGACATAAATAAGGGTGTCGTTACTACAGAATACTGTACCAAACAGTTTCCCAGTTTATGTATTTATTTGGAGGAAATGGAATACCCAGCAAAATGTCCAAGTGGATATTATGGGTTCCGTTTTATATTTGATAACGGCACTTGTTTTGGAATAGAACACACGGAAGACTCAAAAGGGCTTACTTATCAAAATTTTACAAATAGTAGATGTAAAAATCCTTTGGGAAACAGCGTCTATAGAGATCTGACTACATTTATTTTTATGAAAATTGCTGAGATGGACAACTTAGCCGATGATGCCTGGTGTTTCTTCAAGTCCCAGGATGAGACAATAATTGATACTAAAGAAGATAACACCACAGAAGAAATTATTAAAAAATCACTGCTTGCTATTAGTAATAATGGCGTTATTGCATTAATAAATCCCTCTGTTTCTTTGTCTTGCATGGCGTGTGAAACTCAAATAGTTTATAATGGAGATCCAGTATTAGATTTGGAATTTGATGCGAACGATTTAAAACTTTACCTTACAATATATTTTCCATCAGGATTGTGGAAATATGACTATGAAGATACAGGTGTTCAATGTTTTTCAGATGCGTTGGGATTTTTCACAACTGTCGATATAAAATTGGTTCTATTAGTTAAAACTGATATTCAAACAGTGGATCAAACACATAACTATACAGACGGCGAAACAAATTCTACGTTTGTGGAAAAATCGATATATGTCGTAGATCCCATAACTAATAGATCAGCTCAATACTGGTGTGAAGCTCACAATAAATCATTTTCACTTTTATCAAGCAGTAAGGTTATTGTAAACCCAACAAGTAATCAATTTCACGTGTTTGCTCTTGTTACAAAAATAAATCTATATGATAATGAGACTGTGCCACAGTTGACCATCATAGCTGCGAATCTAACGGAATTTCTCAAAGTTGATAAGGTAATTATCATGGATATATTAGAGTACCATGTAGAATATCTCTTGGTGCTGTTACACTTGCACGCACCCGTTTGTGAAAATTACAATTCTAAAGCTAGTAACTTACAAGCAACGTGTGACTCGTTAAAATATGATATAATATCATATTTTTCTGAACAAGGTCATACCTTAGTGAATTTTTCTAGTTCCCAATACTGTTTTCCTACTATTTCATATGATTTTATACTTCTAGAATGGGAATTAACGCCTATAGGACAAGTAGCTGCCCCTAAGCAATTTTGTTTGCAAAGCAATGGCTTACCAGTCAAAAGACAGTGCTTTGGATCTTATCTCACTGGTGGTCGATGGGGAGAAGTTGAAGGATTTTGTAATGAAGCCTACGAACCCTCACTAACAACTACATTTCTGTACAATTTTGTCAAAGGACATATTTTTGATAATTATACATCCCGATTTCTTACAGATGGACTAGGATTTGTATTAGATGATGTCAATATAATAATTCCCGCTGATATTTATTATCTATCAATATCATTTCAAACCATTTTAGATAAGGCACAGAATAACGACACATCTGTCGACTTGGGAGATGTTGAAAATATGGCGTGGGCAATGGATAGGATATTGTCGATGGACATGGACTACTTGCGACTATCTCAGACGTTTAACTCTACAAATGTAATTTTGGATTCTGTTATGGGAATTTTCGAAAAACTTGCCAGTAATACTAGCGTCATTTCTCAAGAAATTTCACCAATAAATATATATCAGTTATCTATAAAACCACAATTTATAGTGCAAATTTCTTATCCAATATACAATAACATTACTGGCATAGCTGTGTCAAGACGCTCAAAATTTGAAAATTTCACTGACATGATAGTACAGCCGTTATATGCTAATTCAACAATAGATTCAGTAATATCTATAAAAAATTTAGAAGTAGCTACATGGGTCCCAACTAAAGTGTTAAAAAAGATACAAAAACATTATAATGATAGTGATAATGACGAGTATCAAAGCGAAAGAGAGATCCATATCATAATAACAATTTACCACAACGATGCAATTTTCCCCGAATTAGATGAATCAAAACACATAATCAATAGTCGAATAGTGGGTCTTACAATACCGGGATACCAAACAAATTTTGTTACTTCCATCCCACTTCTATTCAAAGAGCTAAACGAGAATAATTCAGATTCTCAGCGTCACTGTGGATTTTGGAATTATCAATCTAAAAGTCAGGACAGTCATCCCGGTTTCTGGTCTAACCGGGGTTGTTTTTATGAAAATTCATTCAACAATATCACAATCTGTCAGTGTTACCACATGACCCATTTTGGCTACCTATTCGATATCAGTGAGTTTAAGAGACCCTCTCAAAACTACAACAAAAAATGTCATCTAAGAGCGCTTAATATTATCACGCTTGTGGGAAGCTTTCTATCGCTGTTCGGTATCGCAGGAATTTGGATTACTGCTATGTTGTTCCAACCATGGAGGAAGAAACCTAGCACGAAAGTTTTATTGCAGCTATCCACAGCTGTTGCTTTACCACTAATTATTATGGTAGTATTTAATTTAGACAATACAATTTTTTATGAACAAGACGGCAAAGTTTTAATTCATGAAGGCAAAGAAATTGTGTGTATTATACTTGGCTCCATATTACAATATTCAATTTTAGCAAGTTTTATGTGGATGTTAATAATTGCTATTCTACAGTTCATACGGTACGTGAGGGTTTTAGGTGTATCCAGGCCTCCTAGATTTATGTTCAAATTTGCTTTGATTGGCTGGGGGATACCAATATTTCCCGTTATTCTTAATCTATCTATAAATTATAATACTTACATACCCGACCCACTGACAAATACTGATAGAAATATATGTTACCCTACTGGTATGTACCTGATTATGGGTGTTATATTACCGGTGAGCATTGTTCTAGTAGTCAATATTGTTCTTTTTCTTTTGGTTTTAATATCTATATCTCATGGGCCTGAAGGGAAAATGAAGACGGCTGATATTGACCTTATTAGAACCCAACTCAGGTTATCTCTATTTCTTTTCTTCCTCTTGGGTCTCACTTGGATATTCGGTTTGTTTTCTTTTAGTGGCAATATGTTATGGTCTTACCTTTTTTGTTTAACTTCTACGTTGCAAGGGTTTGTTTTGTTCCTATATTTTATAATTTGTGATCCCGTCACGAGGAATCTGTGGGTTACATTGATGAAACCACAGTTCTTAGCGTCATCGTCAAGGAAAAGTATTAGCAGTATAAGTAGCAGCTAAAATTTACTTTGAGAATCATACATAATACCATACGTATTTTTGTATAAATATATTTTTAATAATTTCACGCATTGTTTTGCGAATGTATAATAAATATTATGTTATTAATAGTTTAGGCTTAAGTTTATTTATTAAACTAATATTATGTGTAAAAGGGGTCTTTGGCGCGTTAATTTAATAAATAGTTTTTGTTTTGCAGTTGAAATTTTTATTTATTTTTGCCTCGAAATCTTTGCCCTATCGTAATAAAATGATATGTAAATACCAAAATGAAGATAGATAGATAGAAAACACTTTATTGATACACAAAACACGGGCAGCTCATAACAAAAACAAAAACTATATGAAAGTACAAAACAGGTAATACACAAATGGCAAAATTATTTAAACACATAACGTAATAAAAATAGGGACAGTAATAACAAAACCAGGAAACATAAAAGAGGCATAAAATATTATAATATGTTAAATACATTTTAACACAGGATCCGACGCGCTACGATATGTACGAAGAAGCGATATACAACATATCCAGATTTTTTCATTTTTTTTGTTTCTCTGTTGTCTGTTTGTATGGCCTAATCTCTAAAACTGTTAGACCAATTTGGATGAAATTCTGCATGGTGGTACCTTATATTCCTGGTGAACACCTTAGATACTTATAATCCCGCAAAATTAAAAAGTTTTCGTGGGATAGTTAAAAATTACTACGGAAAAGTCGAAAAACAACGCGGGCAGACAGCAAAATATACTTACATGGGCGTAATAATCAAATATTAATAAAATATGATAATGACATTATGAAATAATAATAGTAATACACAATTTTATTCTACCCAACCCACTACACAAAATACCCAACATAATGAGATAAATACAAATAGTAAAATAATAACAATATATTTTGAAATAAATGATATGTTGCTTATACACAATGACAGCAAATGTTCATAAATAAATTACCTTTTTACCCCCCCGCGTCTCCACCAACCTTTTTTTTACGCGAAACTAAGTATTCTCCCGCTGTTCTTGTCTTCTCTTTGGTTCTAATATATTCATCCAGCAAGTTTAATTTTTCGTCATAATGAAGTCATTTCTGCTGTACTGTTTTCTATTTAAAAAACTTTTTGAGCATTCCACAGATTCGTTGTGTCTACAATATTAGTAAACAAACGCTGAGAAGATGTTCTCCTAATTAGTGCAACAAACAGTATCTGCGAGTATAAGTAGTCTACTAGTTTGGCAGTGGCGTGCAGTCAAAAGTTTCTTTCAACAGAAGTGACAGTATTAAAAAGCTGTGTCTCATTTAAAATATCATATAACTTGTGTAAATTTTTAATCATGATATTGAACACTATTGACATGTTATCAGTTGTTACATTAATCATTCGACTAGGTAAGTTAATTTATTGTCTATCCTCCCGAAATTCCGACAGCCCCTCTAACATGGCCGATCCACGCGTGACAGACATAATTTTGTCGTGCGTATTCTCTTATCCTATTGGAGGATATTTCAATATGACGGGTTTCTCGCGTGACAAACTTTTGTCATAGTACTGCATGTTACGGGTGCAGATATAGCTATTTATATAATTTTATAATATTGGTGATATGCCCTCAGTGCATAAAGGGGAAGGCTGGAGAGCAGTGCCCGCTAACCAAGCTCGGTATGCTCTAAGAGGGCCAACTTACGTCCAGAGCGAATGGGGAGACGAATTTTTGCCTAGAAGTAAGTACTGCAATAAAATATACAATAAAAATATACTTTACTAGCTTCCCGCCGCGGCTCCGCCCGTGTAAATGGTTTTTCCCGTGGGAATGAGGAATATTCCCGTGGTAAAAGTTAGCCTACATTCTTCAGCAAGATCTATTCTATCTTTGTGCCAAATTCGCCCGCTTTGACAGTTTTTCCCATGGGAATGAGAAGTTTTCCCGTGGTAAATTGTAGCGTTTGTTCATTTCCAAGGTGTATTCTATCTTTGTGCCAAGTTTCACCAATATCGATTCAGTAGTTTCGGAGCCTATTTAATTAAAAGGAATATTTTAGGTTTTTTTTACACCTCGGGTTGCATTATTGAAGTTTTGGTAAGGATCCCTAATTTTTTTGAAAATAACATATATATGTTACTCAAGGCTCATGTAGCTTCTCAACAGTGAAATAATTTTTAAAATCGGTTAAACCTTTCCTCTTTAGATTACACCAAATACAAAAATCAACACATACGTACTCCTAAGAATAGAAAAGAATATACTTTATTGCACACAATAGAATACAACAAAACATTTTGTACAAAAGGCGGCCTTATTGCTAAGATAGCAATTTCTACCAGGCAACCCTTACAAGAATACAACAAGCTTTATAAAATCTAACGACTGGTTTCTTTAAATTATAATTCTTTTCTTTATCCTTTCGTATTTCATCCTCGTAATAAACCAAAGAACAAGCGAAGCGCGGCTTTTGCCCACCTCCCTGTAATAAACTGGCATGCAAAACAAAATAGTAAAGTCAATTCAAACGAATTATATTTTATCTAGAAAACCACCAGAACGGAACAGAAGGAGTTGTATTTCTAACAATGCAATCTTATCCAACAGACAAGGCAGGCAGGCTTATTAAAGGAATATAATCTTCTAATATTATAAACGGGAAAGTTTGTGACGATGGATGTATGGAATTATGTTACTCTTTCACGCAAAAAATTTACATACCGCGGGAAAATACCTCATTCCCACGGGAAAAACTGCTGACGCGGGCTAAGCCGCGGTCGGATTAGTAACTCGCGACCACGGCAGGTCGTCGAGCAAAAATAAAAAATACCGCGTATGAGACCCATGAAAATACGTTACAATAAAATATTATATAATAAGCGTGAAAGCTTCAAACAAATACTAACTGAATAGAGCACCAGATAGCCTACCTGCTGCACACGACTTTATCAGTTGTAGCATCGTACGGTATTAATGAGTAACAAAATGCTGTCAGGTCTAAAAGTAGGCCATCTCATGGATATATACGTAGTACGGGTAGTACAGTCTAAAGCATTAAAAACGGACCCCCCGGTAGATGTCGTAAGCGGCAACTACCCTACATACAACTGTTAACTCATAAGGTGTATTTTTTCGAAAGTGGGTATTTTGCCTTTAGCAGGCAGTGATCTATTTCGTCCATTCTTAGTAGTTGAACTTGGCTCAATGGTCACAATACATAGAGTAAAATTTAAGTTCACAAGTTCAATTCTGGGTATTTTTTCATGAAATTGTATACTTCTTTTTATCCTTTTTTTATTTAAATTATATCAATAAACTGAAAGGGTTTAAATTTGGCTAGCTAAGGAAAATCTTTTTCTTTTATAGAGAGCAGTATTTTTATTTTTGTGTTAATTAACTCAGGGAGTGGGTGGTGGCCTTGGACCTGCCTTTTATAATATAAACCACAAATGAAAATAATTTAAAAGAAAAATATCTTGAGGTAAAAAAAAAATATCTTCAGGTAGATTTTATAATCTGCCAGAATCAGAACTAAATTATTCTGTCAGAATCAGGGCGCCAGTGGTTTATATCATAAAATGGATCAAGACAGTACTGTGTGCAATAAAATAAATACCAGGGAACCTTTTAAATCATATTTAATTTAACATGACAACCATTTAAAAAGGTTTGAGAATATCTGGTGAAATGAACAGAAACATAAAATATCACCGCTGTCTTCACAGAGAACTATTCGTATAACAGTAATAATATACAAGTTTACATACTTAAAATTACTAATTACGCTTCACTGTTATGAAGATACATGTCCAGCCGTTGGATAAAAAGTAATATAGATTTATCAATTACCTACATGGTATTGAAATGAAAAGGTGCACAGTACTAGAAACCAGGCATAAAAAAACGTGGTTTTAAAGAAAACCTTTTAGAGAAAGATAGGTAGATACATAGTACCAGAAACCTAAATGTGTGTGGGGCAAAGCCAAAGCCCTACATAAAAACCCAGCCTAATAGCTGCATATAAAAACTTGCATGGAAAAAACCTGCATAACAGAGAACCCTGCAACAAAGAGAAAACTTGTTACAGTGATGAACGTATAACGGAAATCTTTAGTTTTGAATTAGCATAATATTTCCAAACACTTACCCATTACGGGGTTTTTTTTTTAGCGTTAGGAAACCATGTTGGGACAGAGCCCGGACGACAACCACCTCAAGATGTCCGCCGTGTCCGCGCCATATCTAGAGGACAAATCACGCGTGTTACCCAAAAGGTTCAAAATCAAACAGTAGAATGAGAATTTGAGATCTCAATAAATATCACAACAGACTTACCACCGAGGTTTCAATCAATTTCTTTAAAAGATTCCACCAGGAAGGGGACCATCAAAATCCATCACATACCTATCAAAGAAAAAGAACATCTAATTAACCAAAAATGTTTTAAAAACAACCATCGAACATGGTATTGAGAATCCATTAGGATAAATTACACTTACCGGATTTTCTAGTGGTATTTACTTTATTAAATTTTACATTGTCCTATAAGGACAAAGCCAAGGAAGAAAATGACCGAGTCATTCCTCGAATCACTTTGACAGACCGCGCGTTCCGAAACGCAACACCAAAACAATCAAGTCAGAATTCTTTTTAAGGAAATAAATTATTTTTAATTTTATTTTAAACGAATTAAGGAAAAACAAAAGGAATAATAATCCATTTGGATAATGGTAAATAACCTGTATTTCCAAGACTAATATTATTGAACAAATTTATACGAAAACACTAACTGTCATTTCGACTATTAGAAACGTTCCGAAACTTGACTCCTGTGCTTAAAAAAAAAATATTTTAGATTTATGGCTTTGGATACTACCTCTTTTGGAAGAAGTCGAGAATAAAATGAGTCAAAAAAAATTATCAACGCCAATTAATTTGGAAAAACAACTAGTAATTTCTACAAGGTACTATTTCTATTCAATGAAAATCAAATTTAAAGAAAATAAAAGACAATATGGTTATATTTTTACTTTATTCTTTATTTAATATTTATATTAATATCTAAGTTAGTATAAATGAATTTACAAGAGTTATCGGTAAAATATATAGATAGGTATATAGGTGTATATTTTCTATTAAGAGAGAACAAACATGTTATCTTTGCTATCGATAACAATTTACATCTCTCTTGGGACATATAAAAAGTTAAATTTAAAAAGATTATAGACTATACATAGCACGAACTGCAGGCAGCATGACATCTTTTAATATTTCCAAATAATCATCACTATTCGTGCGGCTTCCCACTTCAACTAAGTCTCCAGGAACTACATACATCCAAGCCCAATAACCTGAAAATAAGAATATTATGATAAGTAAGTAAATAAACTAATATTTTGATCGTTACCTGTTTTGGTAAAAATATATACTTAACTGAATAATATTTATTTTCAATAGTAAGTAAATAAAGAATTTATATAAATAAAAAGAAAGAAAGAAAATAAGAAGAACATTAACAAGGAGAGAATAGGTATTTTTAAATAAGTAAACAAAATTTTTTTATAAATTTTTTTCGAACAAACATTGCTTGCTTACCCAAGGATATCCTGCCTCATTGGTATAACATTCAGAAGACTATAATGTTCTCCTATTCTTCCCCACAGAATTTTTCCTCACATCTTTGTCAGATTTGTAGCACTTTTATTTGGTGAAAATTTTAAATATTTTTATCCATCTGCACACCGTATTTCTCTGTAAAAGATAATGATTAATTACATAAATAAATTAAACCGTTATATATCACGTTTAAAATAACAATATACAACATTAATTACAAAATAACCTAAAGACTTACCGAGACGGTTATTTTAATTCCATTATTTTGTTCCCGCAGAACAAATTTGTCGTAGCCTTAAGAAAAACACTCAAGTGAAGCATGATGTAATAATTAATAATATAATTATAAAATTTTAAACGCAAGATGCACACCTTTTGTAATGGCTGACTTATCCTATTGAATATTCTCATTTCAACGCTTATTACCTTTTATTTATATTCACTTACCCACAATTTTATTTTGTTATCTATTAACTTTGCCTTCAAACATCTCGTCAGCACTAGGCGGTCATCGGAATAGTTCGTAGACGTAGACAAATGCAACAAGACACTACGTTATTTGAAACGGTTCATAACAAGCGCTGTGGCTCAGTGGTAGGATCACGAGCGGCTGAGGCGGCGATGTTGCGTAGTTGGGAGTTCGAATCTCCGTCCCTGCGATTTATTTTATATAAAAAAAATACTTTACTGATTGCGATATACGACGAAAGAAATAAATCAATTTGAAACCACAAAAGCTGGCTAGACGAGATGGAGCAGTAAGTGTGTGTGTGTGTGAGGAGCGTTTATCTACCTATTGAGAACGACAGCTATATGCTAGCAAAGTAGCTGTTGTTGTTCGTTTATTTGTAAAGTGTGGGGGTCGATTTCTCTGCAGGAGACTGTACTATTATTTTCTTCTGTGCCGTAGTACTAATGTACTATGTCCCAGACGTGAAATTGTACCAGCTGACGACTAGAGTTGGGAATGTCATGTTCAATCACTGTGATGAAAAATATTAACTATTTCTGAACTTTATGAAACACGGTTTAGTATGTCCATTTTATTAATAGGTAGAAACATTAAAAAACACAGTAGGCATTTATTAAAGACAATTTATTTAAATGAAAATATAACAGTGGACTTTTTAACGACTAAAACCATCATTTTAAAACAGCTATTAAACTTTCGAAGCGATGGACGTGTGGCATAAGTTTAACTGTAGTTTTAAGGCAATTTTTAATTTGTTTTATAATAAATCTTATCGCATGTTAGTATTACAGTGTAATGAAGGAAAATTTTAACCGATACTCATTTGTTGCAGGATATTTGCATAGTACGTACAAATTCGGCTACTGTACTCCCACTACAACAGTAAAACAAAATATAAGAAGGACACTCAACTTAACCTTCGTGTCATTCCAAGAAACGGATGTAAAATATATCTATGTAAGATTGAATAAAAATTTTTTTCGCTAATATTTTTTACCATTAATACGGTGACTATTTATTAATGAAATATTACTTAATTACATATATATGACTACCAGTTTATCAGATATGTGTTTATTTTTTTTAGCATTTTTTTTATTTCCAGCTGTTAGCTTCAATGAAAACTCAACGGTTTCGTAACCAGTGTCTGGTGATGAAGTTATACACATGTGCCAAGTACCTTTTCTTCCAAAGTCGTTTGCCATTGTATTACTGCCAAGGGCAGGTGTACCTGATAATGCTTTGCACTGTACAAAGGATTGCCATACACGAGTTTTTCACACAAATGAATTTTAGGATTCCGACTACAATTGTATTCACATTTTACCACCCATACATAGATATTGGCTACTTCAGTAAAGTCCAACACCGTGGTCACATCCCGGAATATATACCCAAAAAACATAAATATGGTAGATAGATGTTATTATTGTCAACATTGTTTACTTGGACACGAGATGATTTTATTGTATTTAATGTACTTACTGTTTTTATTATTCTTATTATTATCTGTTTAATACATATATAAGTACAAAATAACTAGTTGTAATTTGTTATTTATTCCTGGAAAAATCTATATACTTAAAAAATACAAAATACTTATTTATTAATATCTATACATAATAATATATGAAGTTCATAATTTTACATTAAAATCACCTAATTAAGCTATATTTAAAAACAGGGTAAAGTGCAAACAGTGCCGTATTTATTTCATTGTAAGACTTCTCACGTATAATCACGAATTTAGTCAAGACCTAAGCAACCTGAAGGTTAAAAAAGTCGGCAAAAATAGAATTTCACATAGGAAACTTTAAAAAGTTGGTTAAATACGAAATTAAAAATTCAATCATTTTTAAATAGTCGGCATAATACGAACAAAAAATATGAAACATTCATTTGTCGGCGAAACAATAACGAAATGTATAAAAATAATAAAAGTCGGCAAACACCTAATAGATCAATAAAATATAGCATTTAGTCGTAAGGCGATTGCTGCGTTGTGGATCCACAGAGAAAACACTCCTCTGTGGTGGTCGATGTGTGTGGTGGAACCCCCATTTGTAAAAGAGGTGGTTGCAAACCCCTTTCCCTGTATTGAATATGTTCAATTTCACCCACATCATATCCGAGGGGCTTTATGTTTGTGTCTGTGATGAGACTCTTATTTGGGTAGACAAAGAACTTCCAAGAAGACCGCCATCGCGCCACTCTGTTTCGACTTTAAAATTAGTCATAAGAAAGGCCAGAAATAAAGGCCACTTTACGCAACTATTCGCCGCACATTTTGTATCAATTGAATGTACTCCTACGTATAAGAACATTTTTGTCATTAGAATTGACGCAACTAATAGGACATTGGTTCATATTTTTTTCCATTGACAAAGGCATTAAAATATTACAAAAATAACCACTTCTGTTCCTAATTTTTTTATCAGTACGTTATTTTATTCCAATAAAATAATTTATGAAAAGCCTATTATTATGCTGATTCTACCGATATCGTGTCTTCATCGTTGAGACCTTTGTCGTCATTAACAGCTGAGGGGAAGGATGCGGGAGGAGCTGGGGTGGGGCCCTGAGGAACAGACGGGTATTGCGGCAATTGGGGGAACTGTGGGAACTGAGGGGACCCTGAGCCTTGGGGGAACTGAGGGAATTGAGGAGAACCCGGGCCTTGAGGAAACTGGGGGAACTGAGGTGAACCTGACCCTTGAGGGAATTGTGGGAATCCTTCCTGAGGAAATTGTGGAAAGGATGGCAATGGTGATCCCGTCGGGAATTGGGGGAACGAAGGAATTCCCTGAGGTGACTGAGAGGAAGGTGGTTGAGATGATTCGGATTCCTGAGGACTTTGCGTTGAGAAGGGAGGAGATGAAGGAATCTGAGATGTAGATGTTTGATCCTGCTGTTGAGGATATTCTGAGGAGTCTACGACCGACGTGTCGGCGTCGCTGCTAGGATGTTCTGGTAACACCGGTGGCCTTCCTGAAGGTTGCTCAGGTGTAGGTTGAATCGGATGAATCGGATAAGTAGGTACAGATGCAGCAGGGGCTGATGGATAGTATATGGCACCAGGGAAGTAGGAAGCCCCTAATGTTGGGTAGTAAGCTGGTGCCAGTTGAGGGAACTGAGGCACTTGTGCAAACTGTTGTTGGAATTGATACGCCAGCTGTGGCTGGAGTTGATAAACTGCCGGTAACTGTAAATAAAAACAAACAACATTTAGTTCCGTATGTGTGCCCCATGGTGTTTACAGCATAGTGACGTGCAGCTTATAGGTGAATAACCCATTGATTAGCATTGATTTAACATTCAACAGGTTCGTAAATTAACATATCTATAAAAATACAGTCAGTAGAAGAATTTCATCGCTAAGTAAGGTATAACTTATAGAATGTAATTTTAAAATAAGATAACATAGAGAAGGAAATAATAACGTGGCGTCATTTCACTCAAGGCCTATTCATACTGATCCCAAGTTAGGCCGAGTTTTTACTAATAGTATTATCTTTACTTTTCTATATTATAAATAAACAACAAGGTCCAAATAGTACAATCGTCACAAGCACATCGCACAGTGTTATTCCAAGGCGGATTTCGAACCCGCATCCTCTGCTACCTATAGACAGGCGTAGGTACTATAACGAGCTCCAGCGCTCGTTGGGTCCAACAGAAGTCTTCGTAAATTAGAAAACACACGTAATTAATTTTGAAACTGATTTATTCAGTTTCTCAAATCTTCAGCCTACGATCATCCAGTATATTACAAAAAATACTAAAACAACTTGAGAGTCAATTCAATATTCAAAAAGAATATAGCTTCTCTAGACAAATGGCAAAACAGCCAGTCTCGAACCAAAGGAGTTGCAAATTCAAATGCAAACTACACAGTACTACCAGCATGAAATATATGTTTCCTCACCGTATTCAGATACTGTGATGTAGAGTAGGCAACAGTTTTGGTGCGTGCCGGGAGGATGGAGTTTATGGCGAGCGATTTTGGAGCGAGCAGAGTCTTGTGCTGAGGGCTGGAGACAGGAATGGCACCCGGCCACGCGACTGAGGAACCCGCGACCACCGTCGTCACCGCGCACGTGCACAAGAATGTCAGTAGTCGAACCTGTACCACGAAACACAATACAGTCATTTAAGATATAGACCTTGGCCCCTATCGCGCTAACTCCAATGACTCTAACTTTAAGCAAAACCGCTGTCAAATAAACCGGCAGCGATTTGAGTTAAAGTTTCAGTCGTTAGATTAGCGCAATAGGGGCTTAGATGGACTCAAAATCATTTTTTTAACTCATATCATAATTGTCGCTTATATTTCCCGACAAATATTATTATTTATCTAAACTTGATTGCACTTAGGCGGTGGCATCATAGCATTCTCTACCGGCCAACCATAAGGCAAACATGGGGGAGCACACATATTGGTTCCAAATCTAAAATAGTTATGTAATTATAACATTATGTCATAAATAACTATGTGACCATTAAATACTTCTGTGCCCCGACTAAAAAAAAGCTGCCCTACGTTTTATTTATTTAAAACCACACCACAGGATTACACATTACACTCTCGTCAAATTATAGAATATTTCACTCTATTTACAAACACTATTTATTTATTATAACATCAAAAAAAAGTATTTAAACTGAAGACAATATTGTGTAAAAAAGTTTTAAATTGTTTTCGTAATTTAACACTATCACAAGTAAAACTGTGTAAGTAAATTTTGTAATTTGTTTAAGATAATTTCTTTATAAGAGTGAATTATAATAAAAAGTAGGTAAGTAAAAGGTAAGATAATTTTGACAATCAACACGAAAGTACACATAGATCTCAGACACGATTTGTGAGAGGAGTTGTTTACAACTTTAACAATAGCTAACAAAAGATCACCGAACGAGATTAATGAAATCACTTGAAAAGGTCACTATCCAAAATCCGGTAGCGCCCAAGGTCGTTCCGTACCTTCATGATGGAGGCACTAGAGTTGTCTATAAGCGAATCAAAGCACACGACTCTTATATAGTACTACAGACACACACGCCCACGATAAACTGGATTATGGATAGCACCGATCACAAATTAAGAGAGCGTTCGTTCCCGTACTCGCTTATGCGACGAAATGCATCCCAGCCACCAGACTCATTTCGAAACCAGAATCTATATCGTCTACGTGTTTCTGGTTTATATCATTTTATGACTTTTATTAGCATAAATAAATACTACGGCCTTTTTCCAGTCTTGATTTCAATGTGATAATAAAAAAATAAAATCTTCTAGTATATAGATCGGCTATTTGACTTTAGGGACTCTTCTCGATATTTTGCGAATCATAATTAAAATATTTATTTACATAACAATGAATAGATACAGTTATTGAAATGATCTTATTTATCTTTACCAAATCATAAAAAAGAAAAGTTATGTATTTTGAAGTTTGTTTTTAGATATAATATTTTGTACACAAATGTGATGCTTTTATCTGAATCATCATTATGATTCCATTGAACTGAGTCTGTAAATTAAGGAACTTTCAGATGTGGTCTGAAATAACCTTTACCATAGTCTTTACAACTTGTATGCACTGCACTTTATTAATTTAAACTACTCTCATTAGAATTATTCTGAGACACGCCAATAGTAACATAACAAGTCTTAGAACAAACATTTTCAGAAAATCGAATGTATTTAGTTATTTCAGTCATCTACAATCTTCGTTGCAAGCTCGCTCAGAAAAATACCTAGTAAATGTTTTTCCAAAAATCAAAATATTTTTATTCGAAGTAAAATTTTAGAAGTATTTTTTCGATGTTTTGTATTTTGTCTATCGTCGCCGCCGCCAGTAGGGCGGGGCCCATTGCGCAGGCCTCCATTTCGGTTCCTCGGTGGTAGTCCACGCCGCGCCGCGTATCTTGTTACTCAGCCACCTGACTGGCCTGGTCATCGTGGGGTCCAGGGGCTTGCTCCCGTAGGATTGGCCCAAAGTCGACGCCCCCAAGAAATCGCCTACCACGGTCGTTATCATCTGCATCACCTTGTTGTTATCCAAATAACCCATACCCTGGTACCGTTCTGAAAACAAACAATTCATGCAGAGTGATTATTTACCACAGTTTATTGAATTTTTGACATACCATCTGTTAACGTATTTTACTACTCTACATCGAAGCGAAATTGTAAAACAATGAGATTGGGCAGAAAAATAAACGTGTCCATAGCTAGTTAGTACGATTACCTTATTATTACGTATTAGTATACTTTTTAGAGTGTCGTTGGCACAATTGGTAGATCGACTGTATGGCCTGGATAGACGGGGGTTCAACTCCCTGCCAAATTTATTTTTCCTATTTCTATATTTTCTGGACAATTAAGTTTTAACATAAATAAATATTTTAGTTTAGTTTTATTTAGCAAAAAGCATTGTTCATATAACATATAACCCCTCCGGTCTATAAGGACTTAAAACCAAAATATCCTATTACCACTATGTACTAATTTCAAAATCACCTTTTCCAGAAATGCCTGAAATTCAAAATAACTGATATTTACAATGACTTATTTTCTAAATGTCTTTCGATTTCTTACTGTCGGGTTCAAACTACAGTAGTAACATCGGCAATTAAATTGTTACATAGGATATACAGAAAATTTTAAACTGCCATTAAGTAAAAAGTAAAAAATAAAAAAAAAGTTCATCAAGTCTGTGCTTAAACAAACTCTATTCATTACAACAAAATACTTTTTACAATATATATTACGTACCCATGGCCTTCATTCGCCTTTTGTGTTCCAGCATGTAATCTTCATATGTCGGGGGGTACGGTCGGTAGCCGTACCCAAAACCTGGTGGATAGGCGTACTCTCCCGGGTATTTTGGATGTGGAAATCCATCACCTGGACCCGGGAATGGAAACCCTACAGGAAACATTGGCGCTCTTTTATGCCTTTTCGCCAGATTTTGCACCAGGAACCCATAATTATTTATTAGTTGTGGTACAAGAGGTAGAGTTTTATCCGTATCTTGAGATTTCTATGAAAAGAAATAAATAGTTATTTTTATGTTTTCGTCTAGGTTTTCATACTTATCAAAAATTTTTTAATTGAGTAATGTTTTTAAAATATATTTTTTATTATAAGTATTGTTTTTTTCACGTAAGTAGGTATCTATATAAAAAAAAGAGGAATATATTTTTTGGAAAAAATCAATGGAGTTCAAATGAGACACTGAAAATAAACAAATTTTCTAAAATTTTCTTATAAGTAGAATCTAATTCTCATACTTAAACTATCTTAATCATGTCATTATATAAGCTTTTGTATAAAAAGTCAAATTTTACTTTTCCAGTATTACGACGAAGTAATTTTTTAACTTAGAAAACAACTGCATGTCAAACAGAAAAAAACTTACCATTATTGATGAATTTTTGTCGTCACTAACATTTGACTGTCTATTTTGTAATAGTTCAATAAAGAATCGTATAATGAAGTAAAGTAACTTTAATTCTTTAATCATTTTTAACTCAGCATCTATCACTTCATGCAAAGAAATGAATTCACTTGACAATTATTTAATTGTAACTGTAGCTTGCGCAAACAAAAAATATCTTGCATAGTTGTTTGGTGTAATTACAAACGGATATTATCGATTGCATTGTAAACCTAGTTATTTTATTGTTATATTTCTGCCAAAATGTTTCATGTTTTTTCTGTGAATTAATATATTGCTATATCAAGTCGTCGTCTTACTGAAATTCGTGTTCACATAAAACTTTTAGGGTACCTGAACCTTCCTACCTACCTACATAACCCAAAGAATCAAAAGTATCATCAACAACAGCTGCGATTCCTAATCCATCCGCCAATAGTAGAGATCATGGCAACATCTTTTGACCAAGCGAGAGGCTTACGTTCAACAGTAGACTATAAGATGTAGGTAATAAAAATAAAAATAATTTGTACTAATAAACCTATGCCAAAGAAAATCGCAAACGTTATCCCAAACGAAGTTAGCAAAGATTTTCCGGTTATCTTCACATGTGTCGCTCCGAGGGGCTAGTTTATCAATTTTAGGAGTAATCGTGTTCTGTGTATCAATTACCTAATATTTTTATAGCGATAAAACTTGAGCATATTTTTGAAATCCACATGTTATCTTTACCAACATACTTATTTATAACCATTTTAAAACTTGATTTGACATTCTAATCGAGATGTCCTAGAATTACAAAATGTAGTTTTAGTTATGATGTACTCTAGGCTCTTACACGATAGTTTTGTAAGTTATGCTAGATGATTCAAGATGCAATTTTCTCACCTCGCGGTAAGTAAATAATAATTGGCAATCGATAATTAATTATTAGTCATAGTTTATAGATAAACAGTGATTTGTATCACTGTTCGTTCCTATCATTATAGCAACAATTTTATGGGCGTCGAGTTGCGGCAGGATTTTCCAGGCGGCTATTTTCAGCTTACCTTGTTTAGATAACTACAGGATACTAGACTGTGAAACATAGAATCAAAGACAATTAAAAAATATTTTATTCATGATACACATTACCATTTTCAAATTATTGGCTTCAGATCATAACTCGGCTGGAGTGAAGAGTATACTATACAAACAAAATTGTAGTGAGTTCTTATCTGTGTTTATTATAATTTTAAGTTTAAATTATAATAAAAAAATAGCCGTTTTCAGAATTCGTAAGCTGGATAAAATCTAATTAGATTCTAGACTGCTATATTTCCCATATTTCATCTCATCTTATCACATTTCATCAAAGCAAGCAAGCGAGTAAGGATATACGATGAAGAATCAAACAGAAACTTATTTTTAGGGAGAATCAAATCACACTTTAGGAGTACAGGCAACCTGTCAGTGCTACAAGTTAAAATAAAAAACAGACATAGTAATAAACAAGTAACTTTGTCATAAACTGTCAAAAATTCAAATCACAAAAACTACAAATGAAATGTACTATTATGCCCTATGATTATGCCCGTAAAGAATAGTAATTACCTTAAGGAACGTAACTGAAATGCACGAATAATGTCCGGTGAGTAAGTTTCAAAGATATCGAGTTTGAAGAGGTTACGTGAAGATAGTCGAAGACGTATTCGCGAACCCGATGTCAAACTAGTATCTCCCAAAATCCGAAGAATCAAAGTGGCAAAGTGAAACCAAGTTGCAATTGATGATTGCTGCACAACTTTTGTGAAATAACAGATTTACATGTGAAGTTAAAATTCGACTGTGCGACAATGAACGGAATAACTAATACTTCTTCGGGTAAGTGAAGTGAAACACTCAACATGATTTTCATTATAACTACCAATTAGTTTATCCAAATAAATAACCATATTTAGCACAGTTTGGATATTATTTCGTAATTGTCTAGAAGTGAACGTCTTGCGACAGGAATGTTGATGATGATGTGATATATAACATGGTTGGTACGAGCCAACACGAAAGATTATGCCTTTTGACAGGAACAGATGTACCTAACTGACAATTTATTATCATCATCATTTCAACCTGAAAACGTCCACTGCTAGACAAAGGCCTCCGAAAGATCTCCACAATGATCGTTCCTGCGCTACCCGCGATGTATATCGTCGGTTCACTTTGCAGGCTCCCCTGCCAAAATACGCCTTCCGGCGTGCGGCCAGCGTTCAAGAACCTTTCTGCCCTAACAATCATCAATTTCTTTGTGCAATATGCCCCATTGTTAGGGCTATGTCGGTGTCTTGCGAATCAACTCGCTGAACTAACTTTTACAACACTTAACTGTGTTACTTAGTTATATTGTGTGCTTTTTCCGTTATTTATGTACTTTTAATCAATATTTAATTATTATTTTTACACCATTCCAATCTTACTTATTTCACAGCGACAGAGACTTCAGAACCACCTCTTCCAGAAATTTCAAGAAAACCAAAGAAGAAAGTCGATTGTACGTAATATTTCATAATCTCTTATTATCCCAAAGTAGGTGCAAACATCTCACACAAAATATTATCGTTATAACATTTTATTGGTTACCTATCTTAAATACGAAAATTTTAATACCGAATATGTTTTTACCGAAAACGGATCGCATTTTTTTTATTTTCCATATTATCATTTTCCCGAAATGGTTTTTACCTGATTTTCATTTCTCTTTTTACTTTGTTTACGAAAAACCACAGATTTGAAAACCAGATGAGTTGAATTCCATATAAATGTTATCCTGAATAATCAGCATACCACAAAATCATGCAATTCGACAAGTAAACATGCAAGCAATCATGCAAGCAAGCATGCAAGCAAGCAAGCGTGCAAGCAAGCAAGCAAGCATGCAAGCAAGCATGCAAGTAAGCAAGCATGCATGCTAGCAAGCACAAGCAGGCATGCATACATGTCAACCTAACCCGAAGGGTATGTCGGAAGCGAGATGGGCTCGCTTTGCTCGCCCATCTTGCTTCCGCCATACCCTTCGAACCTAACCAACAGTAGTCGGGGTGCCCTGAACTCCCATGCCCGCTTGGCTCACACCCGCCCTGTCATGTTTGATTTACAAAACTAGATCCATTATAAATTATGGGAAATAAAAATTCTGTTTAATAAACCTCCAGGATAATTAAAATATATGAAGTGAAACAGTTGGTAAAACCAAAAATAACATTTCGATAATATGGTTGTAGTTATTCTGGAAAATGATACTCCTGTTTAATATATTTATGGTCAAATGAAGTTATGTCAAAAGAAACATATTGGAACTAAATATTCTATGAACCGTTTTCGGTCAATTAAGTTTCGGTTAAAAAAAAATCGGAAGTACGAAATGTTACCCATTTTATTTTACTATTTCAAAATCAAAGTGAAATTGAAATATTTCGTAGACTTCCAATCAATTCTGAACCTGTGCTTTTTCTGAGACAATTCAATTATACTTACAAAAAAACGTACGATACCGCTTGCCGCAGCGCTACATATAAATTCATACTCAGCCTCACCGCACGGTGTGTAGCAAACATGACTACGAAAACTCTACATTCGACTTTAAATTTTGCTTGGCTATTACTTAGGAAAGTTACAAGATACTTGTAGGATTAGATTCAGGGACCGAGAAAAGATTTTTCGGGCAAGCGACAAGCCCCTCCCCTCCTCGTCTGTTCCACCCCCGGTCGCCGGGAGCCAGACCAGACCAGACGGCAGTCGGACGCCGGCCGTCGCGACGCGTGGCACTCCTCGCTCGCTCCCACACAAGCTAAACAAACATTATTTACGCACCTCAAAACAGCAAATTCCTCTCTATCTTCAAAGGACAACACAACGCAAACACGCACGTACGTCCTACTTTTGTTAAATATCAGGATTTCACTCGCAATGCGCAGTATTCATCCAGCATCACTTGGGGTGCCGTGGACATTGAGTTTTGTTTGGCTTATTATGTCACTTCTGTATTGCCAATGCATTTTTCAACGAATATCTACAAATAGAAAAAGAAATTAAAGTTAAAAGCGAGTAAATAAGTCTTATATCCTTAATTACACTACAATGTTTATTATTTTTTAATAGCCGATACCGGTGCCAAATGTTTTTATCGCTGTTTAAAAGATAATGTTGATTTATTTTTATACTGACGATGATGCATTCATTTTGTTTATGTTCATTCAACTTAGCTTACATTCATCAAACTAAGAAAAACGATTTTCATTTACATCCTATGAATAACATAGATACATGGGAGATTGCGGATGTTGCCTTCTGATAATATGTAATTTTTACCCAACGAAAAACTTGATCTCAGCATTATGCAGATCAAGTCATTTATGACTTTTTGAACGAATCATAAAGTTTAAAAATACTACTAATTGGATTAGTCATATTATGCTTGCTTATTTATCACACATTATGCCAAGCCAACCGTGGATCATTGGCCAGTAAACAAACACTTACATCAAAGTAACTGCAGCACAGGGTATAGTACCTAATAAGTACCCATAGGTACACTATAATCCTGGGGATATTTCATGGCCTTGCAGAGATAATTATAATACAGCTCATTGTATACTAACTGTACAAATTCCTAAGTATAATGTGGAAACAATGTTTTCGTATACGACCAACGACTTTGCTACGAGTATAATGTACGTTTTGTAAATCTATTTACAACAAATAAGTCTCTCGTCTCGGCAGAATCCTGAGGCGAATCAATAATTCTAAAAACAAAGTAAATGAAGCTCACACGAGAAGAAGAAGATTATAAATATACAAACCAACTAAAGATATATTTATTATAATACTAGCGATCCTCCCCGGCTCCGCGCGGGAAAATGGTTATTGTGGGTTATCCTTAAGTATATTATGCATGTATTATACATATAAACACTTCCTCTTGAATCACTCTATCTATTAAAGAAAAACCGCATCAAAATCCGTTGCGTAGTATAAAGATTTAAGCATACATAGGGACATAGGGACAGAGAAAGCGACTTTGTTTTATATTATGTAGTGATAGTGATGAAAATGTCAATCAAAATAAAAAATTAAAAGCTTAAAAAATAATAATTGTCAAAATACAAAAAAATAAACCTAATCCAATCCAAAATATACAATGATATTATATTATACTTTTAATATTATGTTCTTTTTCTTGCAGCATTCCGTATGGCGGATGAATCGAACGCGGACTGCCTGTTCGAGCGGCTCCGACTACACCAGCAACGAGCGCCCGACTCCACCGAGGTGGCTCGCATCATCACATCCAGAATCAACACGCGCCTCACTTCCCACGGTAAATAGACATAGACATAGACAATTATTTATTTGGCATAAAGACACACACAGTACAAAATTAACATAAACATAAAACAAAACAACAAACAGGAATAAGTAAAAAAAAAGTAAAACAAAGAACACAGAAAAAGAATAAAAAGTGTGTGCCACAATGCCAAAAAGGCTGCAGCTCAGCATGTGGCGTTGTCCTAATAGAACGCATTCTATCGCGCGATCGTCTATTAGGACACATATTCGACTTCAATATGTTTGATCGCGCGTTCGTACGAGTAAAATTCGCGCGAACTTACGATGATCGCGCATTCGCGTTCTATTAGGACAACGCCTGTGATTCGCTCAGCGCTCGGGCTCTGCGATTCGCTGGTATTCTGCTGCAACCTGTGGCAGTTGACGGAATAAATAAACCACCATCATATTCATCATTAGCATCATTGGCAGGAACTACTATTCTACATTCTATGGCATTGGATACTAAACTTGACTGGCATTCTTTACTGCCCATTCAAATGAGCTTCTTTTTTTTCCTTTTTTTATAGCATTAGTTTATACATAGTGAAATTTAACTAGTTGTTTATCCGCAACATAGTGGTAATTCTAATGAAACTGAACAACTTTTCCTAGAGAACATAGGTTGAATTTTCAAAAATAATATTTAATTTGTCATAAAAAGTGGCCGGTCACATGGCTGAAGTTTTGGTAACCATATTTAAAAATTATATGCGATTATTGTCTGTCTACGACATAAAGAACATAGGATGAAATCTCAAAAATAAAATTCAACTTGTCATAAAAAGTGGCCGGTCACATGGCTGAAGTTTTGGTAACCATATTTAAAAATTATATGCGATCATTGTCTGTCTACGACTAGATTACAGGCTTCTAGCAAACAAAAGCCAGCATAAACATGCATGACGCACCGAGCCGCGGCAGGACGAGGCTTTGAAATATTTCTCAACCGCCAAGGCCTGCTGGTCTACTATCTTTTGATCAGATAATTTAAATATCAGTTGTTGTTGTTGAAATCAAAATCGTATTACTTTCACTATTCATAAATTTAACGTATTATACGAATTATGATTATACATACAGCTTATAGAACATTACATGAATTGTAACTGTTAACATCACATTGTGTGCCTCAATGAAAAGTTAGGGGATTCATGTGTTCACCTGACAGTCGTCTTTAGTTCAAAGGATAAGAGAAAATATGTTAGGTATTTAAAGTATGTATTATTATTATCATCAGTCATCACTTACTTAGGTCAAAGATACTGTATGTGCGGTTTTCTATTTAAAAAAAAACACCACAGTTTGCTAAAACCAAGGCTGGATCTCGTCTCACACTAATGAATAAGTAAAAAAAAAAAAATACGCAATGCGATATTAATTTAAACAGAACTGATAACAAATTTCATCCCATCCATGGTCTAAGAAAACAAGGTCTTGTTCTCCGACCACGCGACTTGACACAAGCCTACGTCATCATGCTGAATGCGTGGTAATCGACAAGGATGAACAGCATGATGACGTAGGCTTGTGTCAAGTCACGTGGTCGGGATGTAAGACCTTGTTTTTTTAGACCATGATCCCATCCCACAACATCACTCGGATCAAACGGTCAGAATTTTCAACCTCACTGGCCGCAATCAATAATGGTGGGCTTTTTATTTGTGCTGTCTAGTGAAAATACGAGTAGACAATGCACCGGGAACGATGAGTATTGCACAACGTGGTCATTGTTGGAAACCAGAATGGTGGTCATTAACCCACATTGGCGTAGACCACCCAGGAATCACTAACTGCAACGCAACTATCACCATTAAAGTACCAAATTTAAAACGAAATAAGCATTCACAGATTCAAGATATAAACGAACTTACTTCAGGATCTTGTAAAATAATATATTCTGTTTTGTTTCTCTACCTACATAATTACTATATATACATTACATAGATTATTATAGTTTGTACTAATAATAACACTATACTTCTGCTATAACTGTATTTTAACACTATTCCAAAGTTTATTATTTTTAAACTACTCGTCTATTTTTAAACTAGTCGTCTATTTCGGTCTTATAGCAAACAATAATGATGAACAATTAAATTAAAATAGCCATGACAATACTTTGTCATGAAGAAAGCTTATGATTTATAGTATAATATTATTTTGTCTTTAAGCTAAGATAAATAAAATAATAAATTTATTTAAACGCTACTACTATGCCGTTCATTTACTAAGCAGTAAGTAGTTCATTTCCTTCCACATGCCTTCGTTTACTTTGAATCTTTTTTATCTCTATCCCTTCAGGAAAACTTTAAAGCGTATAAAGAGAGTCGGTGGCATAGTGGTTAGAGCTTTTGCAGAGGATAGACACAAATCGATCGAACCAAAACGTTTTCAATTTTCAAGTTCATGTGCGTGTTATAATAACAGAATCACGCATTGAGCCGGCTTAGCCCCGTGACGTACAAAACCGATTAATTAGCATCGTAAAACTGAACACTGGCGTAATAACACTCCCGGAGAATAGAGTATTTATATCCACTATGTATCCAGCTCTATCTAGATCTCGTATCTAGATCAGATATTGTGAAATTGCAGCGAGAAAGGCCAAGGCCTCTATTTGTGTACAATCGTGCGACAAACTATTCATCCATCTCATCAGTTAACAAACTGGTTAATACAATATGGTCATTCAATCTTCTATTTTCAGAATAGAATAGTCTATTAACTTTTTAACGGCTTGTGGTTAACGGTTTGTAACACCCGTCAAAAATGCTAAAAATAATCAACGTGGCGATTCGGCCGCCGCGTCCGAAACTCAGCGGCCGAATCGCCCCACAAGCCTTTTTAATAGATACCGTCTTCAGATTTGAATTTTCTTGCTTTTTTATCGACTGTCTACAAATTAGTTCAAATTAATATCAGTATTTTCATCGCCCGACGAAAAATAGGAGTGTTATAAGTTTGACGTGTGTGTCCATCTGTTGTCTATCTGTCTGTCAGTTTGTCTGTCTGTGGCATCGTAGCTCCTAAACGGATGTGCCGATTTTGAGCTAGTTTTTTTTCTTTTTTGCATGGTGTTACAATCGAGAGTGTTATTTCTTAGCTATGATCCAAGAAAATATCTTATTATATTATTAGCTCTTTTCTAGCTGTTGAAAGGATCAAGCAACTGTTTTGTAGCGGGGTTTTCAAATTGTTTTAATTTATTAATATTTATCGCAATATATCCCGCCGAAGCTTCACCGTAGTCGGATATAAATACACTAAATTTAATAATAACATAGTTAAAATAACGAGGAACTTAATAAAAATTAAAATTGATTGATTGACGCTTGACTACTATTACTTATAATTATAATAGTAAATTCTCTGTGGCATAACCTCAATATATTACAGCCAATAATATAATACAATAAAAAAGACATACCTTTTGTTTTTTTAAAGATTCCAAGTTTAACTGGACAACACACATTTTGAACACTGAAACAGGTGTTTATACTCACTAAATATTTAAAACGTACCTAACACTGCATATTTCGCGTACGTCGAGGTCGCTAAGGATATCTTATTTGGGGAAAAAAGTATAGACGCTCCAAACCTGTTTGTGATCTTATATTTTAAACATGTAACCTTTGTAAATAATATACCTACTATATGACCCGGCGAACTCTGTACCACCACATAATCAATCAAAACTTATCATCTTTTTTGCTTAACGCCCGGCAGTATATGACAACACTTCCAACATTTCACTGCTAAAATGAACCTTTTCCTCGAGAAGGGTGTGTTGTCGTAATCCCCAAATTTGACAATCACGGGTTGTGGATCACAGTTGTTAACTAGTGGTTGTTAACTAGGTAGTAAATTGCTTTGGCTCACTGCTTCAATAAAAAAAATCTATAGTATGACAAATGAGCTTACCTAATAAACATTTATTTAAAATAAGCTATGAATGACGTCTTGTGGCTCCCAGCATGTAACTAAAAACAAAAGCGATTCCTAATCCGCCGCCCAATTGTAGTAAATGTAAAAATGTCAAGATTTTATTAGATTATTTTACAACATTACAAACTATTTTCAAACCCAGTGAGTGATACCTACGTCGTTTTTGCGACACATAGGTCAATTAAAAATAAAACATTACAAGCTATCGTATCTTCATTTAAAGCAATTATTTATTTACCTACGAATGCAAAGTAAATAAATATCAAATAATCTGTATGTTATTGGCATAGAGCCAAACATTGATGACGACTCCAAAAATTTATGTAAAGTAAAGATAATGATAATTGACTTTATGTTCTTTGTAACTAAAATGTCCAGGTTTGCGTAACCCTAGGAAGCATGTGCCAACATTTTCTTTCAATGTGTTTGGTGTGTAGGACGGGCCAAAGTGGGTCGTTCAGTTTCATAAATGACTACATTCATCATCTTCGTTTGTTTTTGTTACATTTCTACTGTCGTTGTATTGTGAAAACTTTAATAGGCAAGTCCATAAATTAATGACATACTAGTACACGTACTTATACGTGGTGTAGAAGGAAAATATCTCTATTTTGCTTTGTTGCTTGCTTATCATATGGATGCAATTTTATCCAAGTATTTTATAAAATAAAACAACCAAATTATGTTTTTCCTGCCTTTCACCTTAATGCTTTATTAAACATAACTATAAGATTTAGTTCTGCATTTTCTAAGCAAGATATAAGCTGTACCATTTTTTATATTTTTAATGCTATTTATACTTTAACACATATCCGATGTTATAGGTACAATTGACTTAACTGTTTATTCTAGCACTAAAATACTAAACAAAGTTAGAATTTACCTCAAACAGACGTGACAGGCAGTAAAGTTACGTTTTACTACTTACGGAGGAATGGTCGCGTGTCGTCAATAATCTGATAGCACGTTGAAGAAATTCTTGCAAAGTCGTGTCTTTCGTAGCGTCTACTTGGTGCCTTTATTTAATATCATTATATCTTCATTTCCAACTTTCTTTTTCTGTGACGTCATCGCTACGTGAAGATATTATAGTTATTTTCTGACATTTAATACTGAAGATTTTTCTTTACAGAGGATGAATTATAAGTTAGTCTACACTAATATTATAAAGAGGAAAAATTTGTATTTTTACATTATTGTGTGTATGTTCGTAATGAATAAACTCAAAAACTACTGAGCCGATTTCAAAAATTCTTTCACTATCAGAAAACTACTTTCACCTTGAGTAACATAAAGCTACCATTTACCGCGGGAAAATGCATCATTCCCACGGAATAAAACTGTTAACGCAGGCGGAGCCGCGGCGGAAAGCTAGTGAATTATAAAGCGCATACTACGAACACATCGCGTGTTAAGTGCAGTTCAAACGTTGATTGAAGAATAACGGGGGAAAATAAAACTATGGAGGGTGAACTGGCGATAGGCGTTGAACAGGGCGCCTCCTAGCTACACTTATCCAAACCAAATGCACAACCCGACAGAATACACAAATTAGTACTAGAGTATCGCGTGATGAATTCAATAATACTTCCGACTTATTATTGGTTTTCACTCAGTAACCTTTAGTTACACGGAAACGACTAAGGAATCATAAATTTTGATTTTGCGGCACCAAAATAGATTATGGTGATTCGCATGCTCATCTTACATGCGTACAAAGATGCGTACCTACTTATCATGTCGTAACTAATTCGCGATAGAAAAGAAAGACATTGAACGGCTGGAATCGGACTTGTAGTTTATTTTTGGATACTACTGCGAACAATAGTTGAAAATACACACAAAACCAGCTTTTTATACAACCATTTTGTGTAGGTACAACTATGAGTCACACTGAACGTGTTGTAGAAATAATAATTTTTAAATATTTTACTCATTTACTGGTTTAAAATTTAAGTGAAGGAATCAGTCGTAAAATGTTTAATTTCTCACAAGTTGAATTTAGTTATCACGATCGAAATTTAACGAACGCTAAACTTTTGCAAAGCTTTTATTGATGTTGTAAACTTTAACAAACATGCCACCAAAAATGCCTTTTCTATGATTAATGCAAACGTCAGAGAAAGTATCTTTGTATTATGCAGATATAGGGTAATGAAAACAGCAAAAATATCGCGTGGCTGGAACCAATACAGCAAGTTATCAAGTTGGCGCATTGGACCGTGGCCAAGCCCTGGGGCTTACCCGAGGTGCTACCATTAATTTATACTATTGAACATGATCCACTATTTGGATAGCACAGTACTGTTAGTGCCATGGCACAACACACCCTCTCAAAATGGGGTAAGGACAGTGACTCGACACTCCTTTACCGCATTATGCTGAGACTGTATCTGGATATTATACATGATTAATTTGGACTTCATTTTTATTGGAACTAATTTGGACACCTTATTTATTACAAAAAAAAAAGTAAAATTTATATATCTGTATGAAAACTTGTTAAAAACAGCTTGGGACGATGACGATTAAAAATAAGCACCTGAAGACAAGGCAAGGGAAGGCAAAATTAGGAAAAGATCGTTTTTAATACAGTTGCTCAAAAAGTGGCGTATTGCAGGGTCGTATAGCGTTCGGGAAGTGGGCTATTACACACTCGTGCTTTTTTTTTACCTTTCCCGCACTCGTGCGTTCTCTTTCCCAACTGTCAAAATAATGCCTATTAAAAAGAAAAACCAACCATGAAGTTTTTACTAAAAAAAATCATAAAAGTTTTTATGATTCATGCAAATACGTATATTTCTAAATAGGAGCTACTAATTTGTTTCAATATCAGATTTAATTATTGGATTAAATGAGTTAGGTTAGGTTTCATCATTCCATCACATTAAATTTCATCAATATAAACATTCTACTGAAGACTTGGCTGTATAGGCATAGTTCTCTTTGCATACCAGAATGGGTGAAGAAAAAAAGTTAGTTGAGTTTATTGTGTTTTTATTATTTTATATTTTATTATTATTTTATATTATATGTTTTTATTATTTTATATTATATTTTATTTAGCTTCAAATATCTAGGTCATATAGTGCGGAGTGACCTAAGCGATGATGACGACATTGAGAGGGAGCGCAGGGCGTTAGCGGTTAGAGGCAACATGATTGCCCGGAGGTTCGCTAGGTGTACGAGAGAAGTCAAAATAACTCTTTTCAAGGCTTTTTGCCAGTCCTACTCAGGCGGCCTCTGGGTGTCATACACGCGTCGGACCTATAACGCCCTGCGAGTACAGTACAACAACGCCTTCAGGATGCTGTTGGGGCTGCCTTGGCGCTGCAGTGCTTCGGGTATGTTTGCGGAGGCTCATACGGATGGGTTTCATGCGCTGATTCGCAAAAAGGCTGCGTCATTGCTGCGGCGTCTGAGGGACAGCACCAACGGCATCTTGAAGGCGATAGCGGACAGAATGGACTGTCCCTTTCAGCACCATTGGGTGAGGATAGCCATTGGTCTGGATAAATAGATAAGAAATAATGTTGCTTATTTAGTTACTAACAAACTAACGTAGAATTTTAAGCATTGTTGTTACTAACATAAGTCTAACATTTTTTTTATTAATTGTATTATTGTGATGTTATTTTATGGATTTTAAATCTGAAATAAATTATTATTATTATTATTAAATTGCTTCATTTTTTCGCAACTGTATTAAAAATAGTCGTTCAGTACACGTGCGGAACCGTCATTGCAACTTGTTCCGACTGTCAACCCTCGGCTTCGGCTGCGCCTCGGCTCGGGTACACATTTGTCGGAACTCTTTGCAATGACAGCCTTTCCGCACTTGTAATGAAATATACTATTACAATGCATGTGCTCGAAAAGGAGCGTTTTCTAGGCAGCCAAACAGTGCGGAAAGTAGTACTTTTCCGCACTAGTGCTTTTTACTTTTCAGTTTTTTTTTAATTTTTGCTCAAGCTGTCATTCAGCCAGTCAACCTAACATTTCAGTATTTGAGATATTTTTATTACCAATTGTTACTAATATAAAGGAAATAAGAATTCTAAATAACAATTCAATAAACGCGTTTATAATTAGTATAATTACTTTAGAAATTGATTTTTATTGATAAATTACGTTCAAATATTAATTAAAAATTAGCGTGGCTGAATAAATTTTACTCTTTGCCTTATTGCGATTCGACAGCTTTGCACATGCGCAGTAGATGTTTTTTTCAGCGCGAATGTGTTTTGTTTATGAAGCCCGTCATTTTATACGCCTTTTTAATATAACTGTTTGTTTTCTTGCACAATGCATTGTAAAATCTTGTATGATACACGTGCGAAAGATGATTTCCGACTCGTGTCGGCTTATACACTCGCTCGCTTTGCTCGCTCGTGAATAAAATGACACTCATCGGAAATCACATACTTTCCGCACTAGTATCATAAATAACTATTACTCCACTCACGCACTCAACTACTCAAATTACTATTTCCATTTATAAGTAATTAAAAGAAAGAATATCATGTATGACTTCTTGTAAAAACTAGGAAGAGCGTTGTCTCCTGTCACAGGTGTTTAATCACTTACTAGGAGGCAGCGGGAACTATTTTTGATAACTCTGTATTTTTAAAGGAAATAAATTATTTTAGATTTTTTGTAAGCATGTTGTACATCGGACTATTATCCGCAACTCGACGTCAAACGCGCCTATTTTGCGATTATTTTTTTAAGCTTGAAAAAGATAGTTGTATGCAATTACGTTTTAAATTTATTTCTGTACCTCTACGATAATTATTTCTATTCCCGTACGAATTGTTTACTTCGTAACGGCTGTGGCGATGCATTAGTGTCATTTAGTATTCCCATTACTGTTTTCTATTGTATTTTCCTTCGATATGTTATTGTTTACATATTCTCTGCTTCAATCTCGTCTCGCCATGCAGGATCGTAGACAGATCAACTTCGGGGAAAAAGTTGACTAACCCTTTTATACTTCTGTACTAACTTGCTTGCTTATCGAGTAAGTTTCGAGGTTAACCTACCTTACAAACCCTGGTGTCGGAATTGTTGAGCCACCTTAGGCTTCCGACATGGCTCATATAACGACTACATCCGTAGATAGTAGCCGGGACCAACGGCTTTTACGTGCCTTCCGAAGCACGGAATCGTCTTTCTTTTTCGGACAATCAGGTAATTCAGCCTGCAATGTCCTAACCAAACTGGGGAAAGTCATACAAAGTGATATTTATTCGATGGATCCCCACCGGGATTTGAACCCGGAACCTATTGACGTTAGTCAGACGAGCTTTTGACCACTCGACCACGGAGGTTGTTAACCGTTTTCATATAATTGACTATATCTTTATCTTTTTTATTTATTTCTTTTCGTCTTTAATGAAAATGAAAAATTTTCAAACCTAACACTATGATCATTACACTTTGTTAACATTGAAGTCTTATGGTAACTTTCAGCCATAACAAATACAAAAGTATGTTTTTTTAATGTGATGGCGCAGTGCGATGGTGGTAAAAAAAAGTCAATAAATCTGTACGTGAAAATATTTAACATCCAAGTTTATACAGGGCAAATTCAAAAGATGATATTGGTTTATTTTTTAATTGACCTATGCTTGAGTCGAAAAAGTACGACGGATCAAGCTTCACCGGAATTGAAAGAGGTGTTTTGTTGTAACAGTAGTTTCTGTGTTCTAAATGTTATCCAAATATTTTCTGAACTTACCCAAGTAAGTCTTTTTCTTGGGAAAGGAGCACTTGGCGGATGGTTTGGGGATCGAATTTATCGCTAGTTACTTCTTTAGTGGCTAGTGACGACAGTCGTAGGAAGTGGTAAAATATAACTATTCTATACAGTAAAGCTCTTCTAAGCTATCGTATAATTTCCTTTCCTTCTCTTCCTCTCTTCCTATAACATTTTCTTTGTCCTACATATCTGTTATTCTTGTTCTTCTTTGCAGTATATTTAATCGTCTCCTATTTCCTAGCTTATTTGCCTCCAATCGATCGATTTGCAAACTTCATGGTCATTACCGCCCACTCTATCAATTTTCCATTTGCTCACGCCACCTCGCGCCTGTCGGCTCTTCGTGATTGTGATACGCTATAAATAAAGCTTGGTTTAAGCTGGCTTTGGTTATTATTTATTTTGTTACTTTACAGTTTGAGGTCAGTCAATCAATGACAACCTCTAACCCTGCCTTGTTAGACAAATTTTTGGTTGATGGTACTGAGGATCACAGTTGTTGTTGGTTAGACATAGCGGCTTTATCACTTTATCCATTTCTTTGGTTATGACAGAAATAATGTTGTTCTCTCAATTCTTTGAAACGATTTAACATTAAGAAAAATATAAAAAGATAATGTTTCAGGCACAATAATTACAAATAAAGTTTGATATAAATTACTTCCCTGGTTTTTACGACATAAAAAATTGCATTTGTTTATGGTCTAAAATAGCCCTATGTCCAGCAGTGCCTTTTGCTGTTAATGTTTACAAAGCTATTGCAGAATTATTGGAATATCTATTTTTTATATAACTGAAAAATCTAATCTTATTTTCGTCTTTATAAAATATTGGCCGTAGGTATCAGCAGTTTTCTATTATGTTTATGTGTCGGAAGGTTTCACAGATCGTTTTTAGGATTCCGTAGCCAAATGGCAAAAAACTGAACCCTGGATTCGTCATGTCTCGCTGTCTGGCCGTCCGTATGTCACAGCCACTTTTTTCCGAAACTATAAGAATTATACTGTTGAAACTTTGTAAGTAGATGTATTCTGTGAACTGCATTAAGATTTTCACACAAACATAGAAAGAAAAAACAATAAATTTGGTGGTTCTCCATACTTAGAACTGAAACTATTTTTTTTTATCAAACTTTTACGTGTGGTTTGTCTATGGATAGGTCTTCAAAAGTTAATATCATTTTTTTAATCTGAATAGTTCACGCGAGAGACACTTCCAAAGTGGTAGAATGTGTGTCCCCCCCTGTAAATTCTAAAATGGCCTTGGCCACTTTTTTAACATTTAAATTGGACCGTCTGTCCGTCTGTCTGACCGAATGTCGACTGCTGGACAAAGGCCAGGCCAAAGATCCCCACAACGATGCTTACCTGCCCGCATCCAATAGCTTCCGAATACAAATTACCATTTTAAAAATACTTACAAATATTGTAAAACTAAGTCCACATCAGCCCCTCTAACATGCTCGGTCCACGCGTGACAGACATAATTTTGTCGTGCGTATTCTCTTATACTATTGGAGGATATTTCAATATGGCGGGTTTCTCGCGCAAAAAACTTATGTTACGGGTGCAGGTTGTCTACTTAATTTACGATGTCCTTTCCTCCGTACACGAGTAGTTTATTTTCGGCCAGTGCCTTGACATTGGCCGATAGCCGGCACTCGGGGCACGAGCGCTAAGATACCATTCCTATGCGTGTGATGCCAAAACTAAATTACTGATAAAAAAGGTGACCCAATAATAGCTATCCAGACTAAGCTATGTCACATTCACTCTTTGTTACATTGCAACCGGGCTGGAATTCTTGGCAAAAAAAAAAAACTTAAGTTAGTTGTTGTGGTTCGGAATTTGTCTAAACCCAACTAAGCTTCTTCTAGACCACCAACTCATCTTACTTTTGTGAAGTATATTTTGAAATCTAATTTTTCTTCTTATTTTTCTCACTAGATAAAGCACGAGAAACTCGAGAAGGTGCAGAACTCGACATAAAAGTCATATTAGTTCTGTTACTATCGCATTTTGACACCTTCGCGAGATAGCTTGTCCCACAGATATATAATGGGCTTGTCCGATTGATCCGCGGATCGGACCGCAACATTTTACCAGTCATGTATTTATAAACCTTTGATATATAATATGTAACTGGCTAACTGCATGGTGTAATGGTAAATTTACTTCGAAAATATAATAGGATTCCAACCAGCTGGATCACGCGAAAATCGAATTATGCAGTACATCATGCAAGCGTAAGAAATACACATGTGTGCTCCAGTTTAGCAAAATTACGTTTTTAGTATGTATAAATCCGTTGACGGATTCTCACAAAGTAAAATGAAGGAAATTTCGAAGCTTTTCCCAGAAACATAATGAGGAAATGATGCAGAAAAGCGGTCTATGAAAATGTCTTGTGAAAAATCTCAGAAATAGAACATACATATCTCGTAGATAAATTAGCGACCTTGTCTTTTATTTAAATTACAAGTGTTATACAAGTATAATTAGTGTGTAAAGAATCTAGATGAGACTAGTGATCAGATCACTTTTAAATTATAATTTTTGTATCAAATTATTCCATGTAGCATATTCACTGGGCATAGATAGGCCTCCCCTTTTTTCTTCTACTGATCTCGGTCTAGTTAAATCCTGCCAATTCTTTCTTTCAAAAACGCATACTTTATAAGTAGAAGGAACTCCATGGTTGTGATAGTGAGGTGATTTATGCGATTAACTTCACATTCGTCATCTTCGAAACTGGTCATTTTTCTAACACCATATTCCAGATTCATTCGACACTCATAATTGTTAAGTCGCCTAAACGCTAACCCTTCACTTCCTAAAAAATAAGTAAACAAAAGTGAAAAATATTTTAATAATTTTGGCGCAGGTGAACTATTGTTATTGATTTATTGGCCTCATCATAAATAACGCATAGCAAAACGCATACCAACACAACTAATGTCCCGCAAGCAGTACGGTATGATGTCTGTTAAGAGCCAATCAGTCTCATAGCTTGCACATCAGGAAGTCTTTACAGCTTCCGATTATATTTGAACATCAGCCAAATCGTCAATGTCTTGTAATATGCTTAGATTTGTTGTTTATGATGTTTTTTATCATAACAATGTTCGAGCGGTCATAATTTTCGTTGATTAAATTGTAATAAATTTCAATAAAGATAGAATGTTGTCTAATGGAATGAAGTTGTGCGGAAAAAGAATACTTCTGCAAAGTGTTATTGTGGTGATTTAAAAATATGTCAACTCAAACAATTAGCATTTACTTGTACATGCAAGCTACTTTTCTTTTTACCTCAGGAAAATTTTACTCATACAAGTAAAGTAAAGCTGCGGGCAGACAGTATTTATTCAATAAAATTATTTTGAAATGTTCACGTTGACAGCGGAAGTTGTTCCGCCTACACTTCTCGTATCCTATTAATGATAAATAGACTTATAAACTGCAAATAAACTAATGGATTTCGCAAGTTTTTCAAATCATCAAACCGCTATCCAGTCATGATCCAGCATCATCAAACGAAATGATAATGTCCACCGTGATTCCGTTAATAATATTGTACAACATAATGTTTGTACTATTTCGAGGCGTCTTCAATGCCGATCTTGATTTTGAAATGAGATTTTTGTTATTTATTTGGCAGTGCAAGACAGGAACATATTTACAGTGGTCGTGGCTGGCAAACTGACCAATTCCAACCCAACGTGTTACTACGCATGTATCTGAACGCGGCTGGTGCTATTTGTCATATTTATCTTCTTTAATTAGTTTGATGTTATTCACAATTTTAATTTGGATGGGATATGTTTGTATTTTCAGACCGTTGTCATATCATAACACGGCAACGTCTCTATTCTATATATGAATCCGATGTGATACGGTGTGGAGTTTCTTCTTGTCATTCTTCTCTGCAGACACACGCCCCTTTTGAACTGCCAGCCATGGCCAGTTTTTTTCTCTAATTTTATTACCTTTCACATCGAATCATCGATTTTAGATATTATTTAGGTACAAAGAGTACAACTAAAATCTTTGTTTTTCACATAATATACTATGTATAATAAATAATGATCATGTAACAGTTGCATGCTCTTGAATCCCCACTTAAAGCACTAGTGTAATATTATATAAATCGGTGCTTCATTCATTATTTTTACTATTGGATCTGCCCTGATGCATAATCCCTGAGTAGTACTTTTTTTAAACCTGGATGACATTTGCAAAACGTTTGCATACAATCCAACAAAATGAATGATGAAAATTCCCCTTTTCCATTACAAAATAAGAGCATGAACATTAGTCAAAGAGTCAAAATGTATGTTGTCCATCTGTTGCCATGGCGTCAGTGCTTTCTAGAACAGCGGCATATTATAGACGGTTTGCCGGCGTCTCGTGGCGTGACGCGCGAGTTCCCCGCTGGCGCTGCGCCAGCGCACACTGCCCCCGCGCATGTCATTGTCAGAGCTCAATACTCACTGTTTTTGATATCTGCACCATTGACCTGAAGGTAAACAAATTGATAAGCGTCCATCAAAAGGAAGATATACGAAAAGTCTTATCTTCTACGATGCTAAGTGGACAGACTGCGCCCGCGCTTGTCATTGTCAGAGGAAAGTAATCACTGTTCTTGATATCTGCACCATTGACCTAAAGGTAAACAAATTGATGGGCGCTCGTCATAAGAAGACGTAAGAACAGCCATAAATATAAGTTTAAACCCCTACGACACTAAGTGGAAGGAGATGATATTTATTGTGAATGACCATGATAAGTAATTTCATGTTATTACTCGTATCGATTTAATCTGCAGAAGAGTATTGGCCATCAGCATAAATTCAAAATGATATTTTAAAAGTGCCATAAGATTAAAGTTCAATAGTTACTGTAAAGCGGACAGAAACTTCTTTACCCTTTGAGTCAGACATAAATTATTTTGTTTCCTTATGCCCACTGGCCCATTGTTATCAGTGCACTTAACATTCATAAAAGTGTTAAATAAAATCAGCTCTTAATGAATAGTCCAAAAAGTTTTAAAGCAGGTCCTTTCTTGTAAAGAATACCATACGATGAGAATTAATTGCTAATTAACGAATTTTATTGGGTGTGCGTAACTTAATACAATCAATGTTTGATTGATTTGTTGTAAAATTAGACTTCCAACACCAAATCACGTTGACTAAACCTGTAATTGAGAACGTTGAAATAGAAGTTTGGTGAAATTTGCATAAACATTCGAGTAATTGGACTGGACGAGTAATGTGCTAATAATAAAAGTCGAACCAGACTGTTGTTTATAGAGCAGTTTCTCAGCTGACTTACAAAGAATGAAGGTAATGATTTTAGACGTGGAAAGAGCACTAGTCGGCCTCCGGGGCCCCGGTCCATCGACAAAGTGCGGAAGTGTGAGGAGCCGGGAGCGAGGCGTAAGCGGGTAAGCTGTCGTCGATTGTCGGCAGACATATGCCCTGCAGCAAGGCCGTCCTGTGATGGGAATAATTACTAGTTGTTCTACATTTTAAGCATCATTCTTCGGCCCCGGTCTACGTTTTGCATACTCTATAATCCGTGAGACACTACACATTTAGATCATTTCGATAGTAACGATTAGAGAACGCGCGTTCTTTTCTGTCAAAGCTCTATTCTGTAGAATTCGCAGCGCAGATCTCTAGCCGCACGCAATTTTGGCGTATATGGGACTGGGACCTTAACTTTGTTAATTTCGTTTTATGTTTTGGCATTATTGAACTAGTCAATTTCTGTACCAGCACGGAAACCAAAGATATGTGAGAGGGCGGACAGTTGAACGATCTAGGAGTTTATATGCTAACTGTAACATAAATTGTAACCGCTGCTCTCTATGTGACATACTGAATATAAACTCTCATATAACTGCGGATCGCGCCACTTGCCGCTTTTGTAGGTTTCAACTCTTTACCAAATACTTACATATTTATATCTTGATCAATAAAAAAATATTACTTATAATAAAAATAGATGACCAAACGCTAAAACAAATATATCTTTAACTTAACGTCCAAAACGTGAGCTTTTACACAGCTAATGCAAAGTTAAAATAAAATGTTATGAATTTAGTAGTCTATGCAATGTATGTTTACATAGATACGTGTGTTCCCCAATTTCTCCTAAACTACTGAACAGATTTTGATTTACGAGGTGTCAATCGATTCAGATTTTAATTCAAAACTTTTTGAATTTCAGATAAACACGTCCGTCAAGCTACTTTAGACAAGCTATGGAACAAACAGTCTGGAGCTATGCAGATGCTACTTACCATTTTGGATGTAAGTTCGTCGCTGGTTAGCATTTTTTTTTATTAGTAATTTTACAGGATATTCACTTTTGTTTTTTACCTGATCAATGTTTTATCCCCAAGGAAATAAAAAAATCTAAGTACGATAAATACAAATTAATTGAAGACGCGCGAACATATACAAAACAACTTTTTCTTTAATACGTTCGAAATTGCCACTGCAAAAAGCTCAAGGTTTGTTTGAAATATTAACATAAAAAATACCTTATTATACTACGGGAAAAAATAATGCATAACAACCTGATGAACCGATAGATTATACAGTATTACAGATTTAAATTGGCGAAGGAAAATACAGTAACTAGGTATATAAATAGGCAAATACATTTTTATGTAATCTATTTTATTCTTTTGTTTTCAGACCTCGAGAGATACAGCCACTTGTACTTACATCACGTCAATATTGAGAGAAACTCTGTGTTTGAAACAAGGAAAAGGAAAAAGATGTTCAGGTAAGTAAATGATCCCTTAGTAAATGCTGTTTTCATTACTTTTCATTCGATTCAGATTTGGTTTCAACAAAAAAATAAATATTTTTTTAATTAGACTCAAATCTTGACCCCGTCGAGGCAACAGGAAACAAGAAGAAAAACAATAATACGAGTAAAAAGACAGGGAAAGAAAACAAATTGCCTATCGCTAAGAGTGGTACGTTGGAGAAGGAAGGTGATTACTAATCAAAGGCTTTTTAATGCTTTGAAAATCAGTAACATAAGTTATTAAACCATAAGCTATTTTTTTGTTCTATGCATGCTTCACAATTAACAACATACTATTATACAATGAAGAAAAGATTTTACTACATATTAAAATGTTTTACCGTCATACATTGTAAAACACGAGAAAATTATGAATACTTACGTTTTTAAATATGACTCTGAAATGAAAACAGAATATTTCTTAGGAAAAAATATACTCAGCTACAATTTAAACAATAACAACATTATAAGAATTCAACATTGCAATTGAAAATATTTATAATTAAACCAAATATAGAAATAAACGTTTCAAAAATATTAATAGTTGTTTTAAAATATAGGTACTCTTTATCTCTATCTATAAGTTAAACTTTATTTCAATTGACTCCGTAAACACTAAATTAATAAATTTAATAACCCCCGACACAAAACCGTTACTTGATCCCTTCAACAACTAGAAAAGAGCTGATAATCTTCAAATGGCTGAAGATATTTTCTTGTATCATAGCTAAGAACAATCTCGATTGTGACATCTTGCAAACAAAAAAAAACTAGTTCAAAATCGGCGATGGGAAAAAGCTACGATGCCACAGACAAACAGACAGACACACACGTCAAACTTATAACACCCCTCTTATTCGTCGGGGGTTAAAAAATATTTGTCACATAGATAAATATTAATCTGATACCTTCTGCGGGTCATAGATGACAATAATCATCAGCTTTCTAATAGATTTTCGAAATTTCAATGTGTATTTTTTTATAATACCTGATATTTGTTGGTGCACCACTTTGCAAAATAACCGAACGAAATAACAAATTGTCTTACCGAACCTTCTCCCAGTAGTCTTACTTACTGACATTTAAGACAAGCTCACATTAAACACGTTTGACATTGGACTACTTGAAAACGCGGCCTTGTTATGTTATATTGAAGCGATTGTAAAGTCAATTGATATTTCACCGCACCATACCATTAGCATTACGTACTTCACATAAACAATGGACGCCTGTAAATATTGCGATGGTACGTAGGTGATACGTACATTCCGTTCCGACTAATAGGATTCCATTATCTAATACTGATCGAATTTCATAAAGGCACGCTATAATGCGTTACTAATTCTCACCAAATCACTGTATGACTATCGGAACGACTGTCAAAAGCGTGGGTATCGGATTTCAGCGAACATCCTCGCGAGGCAGCAGTGCGTGCAACATTTCATACAGCTAAACGGAACACAATCGATGATCCGCTCGCTGCTCGCGGTGCAAATGAAGCGAGACAGCAACATCAATAACGAGCTGATGGTTCAGGACCTCGTGTGGATCCTCGCCACTCTGGCGCCGAAAGGTAGGATCTAATGCATGCGGTTGATTGCAGCGAACAACCTTGCGCGGCAGCAATGCGCCCAGGACTTCATTCAGATAAAGGGGACGCAGGCAATCCTCCGCAAGGTGCTTTCCACGATGCATGACAAACGCGAGCGCAGCGCGTCAAGCGAACTAGTGCTGCAAGATCTTATGTGGATCCTCACTCCGCTTTCTTCACGAGGTTACTAACACACCGTACATAAGTTGAAAAACCGTAGCGTAAATTATTTGGTGTTGTTAGCCTAACTAAGGTGTCATACTGCAAGCCAATGGCGGCGAGAGAGGCCTTTGTGTAATAAAAGATTATAAGTTAAATAACTATTGTAAATTTTGCACCTGGTAAGTATTTTCCTTTTCAGTAAATTTGATATTTGAATTTATTTATATCTGTAGTCTTGTAGACGTAAACCTATATAAGTAGGTAGAACTGTAATAAAAGTATTCTGTACAATTATTTGAATGGACATGATGTATTAATAAAGATTTTTAAGTGATACCAACTACCTCAAATTCATCATCATCATCACGAAATTTGAAATTGTTCCAGATCCTAAATTTGCTATCAAAGTACGTATGATCGGATGTGTTCGGACGATGCATCTCATATTAAAAGGACATTTCACGGACAATAAACTGGTTTTCCCCATGCTGGTTATAATGAAACAACTTTCAAAAAATGGTGAGTATATTAAAAACGTTACGGTAAATTCTAATCTCTATTTGTAATGAAATTAATACAGAAAATCATTTAAAAAAAGTACTGAAAGAATGGCTGCAGAAACATTTTTATTCATTTAAACAATTTTTGGAGCATGATCATATCTAAGTATGTTGTTTCTGCAAAAAATCTTGACTATTATTTTTGTATATTTTTAATGTTGGCGTGCTTATCAATAAATTAGGGTAGATATGTCGTCAAAACTGCATGTAACCACATGTATTGTAACTCCTATTGTATTGTACCATATCTAAAGCAAATAAATGATTATTATTATTATTAAATTAAAATTTTCAGTTGTGACCACATCTATCCTCATCCGTGATGGTATAGTGGCGACCTACGAGCGAGTGCTTGTGAGTCTCGGATTCATCCCCACGGCGAGACTCCGCCTCTGTCTCGACGCTATCGACTACTTCAGCAAAAACAGTTGAGTATCGTATTTTATTCATTCAAAAATTCTAGAGACATGTTTCACAAAGAACAATCATCAATGTGATTAATTGAATTTAAAATATAGAAAGCGATAGAACACCAACGACACTCAAAAAGACAATAGAATTACACAATGTTCATGGCATTGAATGTTAATGTTTCACAGAATGATCAGTGGATATCACCGAAAAAATTGTCACTATAATCTCTTATTTGTTCTATGTTATCCATCACATTCGCATACCTATGTTGTTTACAATTTATGTTTACGTTGTAAATTGTTCTTGCATGTCCAATGCCCGCTATGTATGTCACTTGAGTCACACGTACGTAACTCACACAGAGGTGTGCTGCATGCAGATCGTGAAGACAGGCCTCTGTACCATGATCCTCAGAGTGTTCGACCGCTGGGACCGCTACGAGGGGCGCATGAGGCTCAAGATTTGCGCTCACATCCTTCAGACGCTGCAGCACCTTTGCAATATAAGTACGTACACACTGGGCTCAATTCTGCAAATTACACTCTAAACTTAAATTTATACTTGGTCTTTTTCTTTTATATGGGAATCGAAAAAGATGGGATATTAATTAATCTAATTTCAATGAATGGTATTTGAAAAAGGAGCACACCTGTCAAATTAGGCGTAATTTTGAGTGTGATGTTTTCGATCAATGAAAGAAAAGAAAAAAAACAATTGATGACGTGTTCTTTAAATTGTCAGTCGCATGTCCCTTTTCGTCCTCAAAAGCGTGAATAAGACATAATAATAATGTTCGTTTAAGTTAGAGGGTAATAACTGGAATCGGGCCCATTATTTAAACTCACTTGTTCTAATGGTGTGCGGCCACGATTGATTGACTTACTAATATTAACACTGCTTAGTTGAGCTTTCAAAGTTGAAACTGAAGATAAAATGCAAGTTTTTAAGCTGAATACCAAAGTGATTAACGTTAACCTTGTCTTTTATGATATTTTAGTTAGTTTATAGAGTACACACTGCTATAACCACGGCTTGGCTTCAAAATTTACATCATTGAGGTACTTTTATATTAAAGAAGTTTATTAAACAATTTCAGAGGCAGGCCGCCGAGCCCTTTGCACGAAGAAGCACGTGCAAACCCTGCACCGTTTTTGCTCACAATGCCCGGATGAGCCCGAGTTCGATGGGCTTTTAGCTCGAGTGTGCTCCGTCATCACCCTCTGTCTCAAACACCAGGCTCTACCTGTTCCCTCGTGCAGTCCCGCTTCCTTCAATCTTAACCCTATACTAAAAGGTACCGATATTATTACTATTCAAAATAATACTGATGGATCATAATGTAAATAAGGTAAGAAAGAACACTAGAGCTCAGATCCGAGATACAATAATACGGCGAACGAGCAAGTTTAGTATAAAACACGTAAAACTAAATGGCTATGGCTATAAAATACATTATAATCGTATGCATTTTGCCGCATATTTGAAACTTGGTAAATGGCAATTCAACAGCATCCGATTCCAAAGCCATCAATCATATAAATGATAGTACTAAGTATACTGAACTACAATTATTCAATTGAATAACATGCTTCTTTACAGGCACCAATACTTTATGGCCTTGCCATGAAGATGAAGAAGATGGACCTAATTCAGATTCAAAGACTGTCAATTCTGATTTGGAAGACGATACTCCTGACGTCGATATTGACAGTATAAGCGAATTCCCAGATTTTGATCTAGAAGAATCAGATATCAAAGTAGAAAAAGAAGAGGAACCAGAAAAAGTACTTCTAAAAGCCGGAGATAGCATACAAAGTTCATTATGGATTAATCCCAATGAGAGAGATACAGAGGATTTAAAAAAGTACGTTGGTAAAAAAAATCCTTTATTTATATCGTCTTTCTCGTAAATTCTGTTTCAAAAAGGAACTTCTTATTTCTCATTCCAGATATTTCACTTATTTCAAAGAATTTGGATCTTATAACAAACAATTACGGCAGGTCAAGAGCCGTTCTAACTCCCGAAATTCAATACTTGAAGACTTCCTTACCTCCCAATCTGGAAGAAATTTGTTGCTTCCGAACATGCCACTCAGTGCTGTACTAGGAAATCCCGATTTCGATCAAAGTCCATCGCAGTCGCCGTCTTTCATTCAAGGAAGATATGGAATTCATGAAAGCTCTTGTAAGTCCTTTTCCCTTACATACTGCAAATTCTTCATTGGTTTGTTTCTTCGTTGGTTGGTTTTGGCGGTGAAGAAAAAAAACATCGTGAGGAAACCTGCACACACCTGCGAAAATATTTCAAAGGTTGTGTGTGAAGTTAACCAACCCGCACAGGGTCAGCGTGGTCGACTAAGGCCTATTCACCCTGATTTCAGGGTAGGCTCGAGCCCCTCGGTGAGGACATAAAATGAGCTGTTAACGTCAAACATTAAGATCTGTTGAGGTTTTACTCGCAAAATATGTCTACCCTTAGAGAATAAATATACATAGAGCACGTGCATAGCTCCGCTGCCTTTATGTCAAGCGTAAGCAGATGTTGTTATGGGCGGTGAAATCAATAACATTTTTCTTTTTGGATTTGTTCCTCGAGGCATGTTTGCAACTTATCACTGCACATTTCAAAATGTTCTCCTATTAAATTACTTATTTTCACCGGGAAAAACAATCAACTCCGATAACCATTTGATACTAAACGAACGCGCTGAAGTTATTCGGACTGTTCATATCCGTGCTTACGGTTCATACTCGATAAAGCGTACTCTATCCCTCCCAGAAATTTTTCTATTTATACTCTAAGATGAGATGTCTACCTTTTCATTTAGAGTGAAAATCTAATGCAGTACATTATGTAAGTATTATCTCTTTTGTATCATATTCAAATAAATTCACAAGTATAGTAATAACTACATACATTTATTTTTTTCTTTTTTCAGCTTCAACGTCGTGTTCATCTTTGAAACTCCATAAAGATATATCAAAGTTCAGATCGTTTTCTTCGGTGTATTGCACGATAGCATCAAGAGTAAGAAGTATTATACCATTCGTAAAAGTTGCGTACCCAGATATGAATGGTGGATTAAGCTACAACCATCCGGAACCTCTGTATACAATGGAAAGGATCGCATGCAGGTTATATTTTTTAAATTTAAATACATATTTGTTTTGTATTTCCCGGCTTAGAATAGTTCCAGGGCTTAGGATAGGACTAGTTTGACTTTCTATGGGTATGGTACGAGACGAAAACGCAGTAAATAGGCTTCATGTACGTAACCAACAACAACAACAACAACAACTGTCATCTCTAATCCCATCATGTCCATTGCAGTGATTATTCCAACCCAACCCTTTTAACTAGGGCTTAGTTCAGCTGTGGACTGTAATTTATAAGCGATTAAAGGAAATAGATATCCTAGACAAAGTCAAAATATCCACACAGTTTTCAATTATAATTATTTTGCTTACAGCCATTAACTTTGTGTGTGAAATTAAAATGAAATTATTATTGGTTTTCAGAAATAAGCTCCTGTCGTGTGTAGACAGAGCAATCAATCCAGAAGCGTACATGAACGAAGTTGTGTACGACTTGGATCAGCTGACATCTGCCTCTAGTGTACCTAGTGAAGTCCCACCAAAAAGGTACTGTCACTCTACTTTACCATCACCATTGTACTGGCGTTTTTTTAAATAAACGTATCGTTTATTTGATTCAATTTCAGCAATGACAATCTATTCCTGACAAATAATGATGAATTAGAGATCACCAAGTTAACTGGATTCTCAACCCGGCTCAACTTCGAATCAAGATTCGAATCTGGTAATCTTAGAAAAGCAATTCAGGTAAATATTGGTTAACATACATACATAATAATTTAGAGAGGAGCTTTACGTATTTTTTTTTCCATCTGTAACACCTGTGAATTACCTATACATATAATAAAAAATTTAATGTTTGATGTCTTTACAATATGTTACCTAAATCTTTATAAAACCAATATAAGCCATGTATATGTTTTTAGTCTTTCTGTATGATTGTTAGGACATCAAAAAGCGGTGCACTAAATTGGACGCAACATTCAAAGTGGTATTTCTAGCTGTTTTAACTCCAATAAAATTAGGGTTACTTTTAATCATAGGAAAATTTCTTCAAATAATAATATAAAACTTCCCACGAGAAAAGCTTGGGTGGAGACACGGGCGGAAAACTAGATCAATATAATTTAATAATAAAATTATTACTGTTTTACTCTAGGTAGGCCCTCGAGAGTATGAGCTAATTCTAATGCCTGATGTGAACTCGAACAAACGCCACCAATGGTTCTACTTCGAGGTGCGGAATATGCAGCAAGGCAGGCCCTACATCTTCAACATCGTCAACTGCGAAAAGTCTGACAGCCAGTTCAACTTTGGCATGAAGCCTGTTTTGTATTCAGTAAAAGAAGCCATTCTTGGCAGACCAGGTATTTGTTTATTATTTATTTTTCATTTTCATAAATCCATTAGGTAGGCGTTACGCGTGCACTTTTTTAACCCATTGGCTGTACAAAAATTCTAATGTTTTCGAGTACAAATTCATGCAAAACTTATGTAATTAATGGAACTAATTTTATAATAACATTTTTGTAACAAGGACTACGACCCCAGAGCAATTAATGTCTGGTCTGCCTTTTATATGAAAATTTATAATAATTGAAATAACATTTCAGGATGGGTCCGAGCAGGTTCAGATATCTGCTACTATCGGAACAGCTACCACTACTCAAACCAGAAGAATCACAACAAATGCTATTTAACTGTTACCTTCAATATCGACTTTCCTCACTCCAATGACGTCTGCTACTTAGCATATCACTTCCCCTTCACTTATTCTATGATGATGGTATGTTAATCTTTTTAGATATAGGTACATACTTTTTTTTTTGTCATTAATCTTCACAGTGTCTACTCGTGCACCAAATTGCATTTATTCTAGATCTAACGACAAACTATTATTTTTACGGATTTTTTAACAGTTCGTAAAAAATAAGGTAGTTACGTCCTTAAGTCACTCACTACCTCTTGCGATATTCGTATACTTACTTATGGATAAAAAGCTATGATCTAATTATCTCTTGCAGACCCGTATCTGGCAATGGAGTTTGAACTTGCCGCCCGGGGCATCTATTCGGGCTGAACCCCTCTGCTACTCGATCAATAACAACGAAGTGCCATTACTGACCATCTCAGCTGAAGATACGCCGACTAACCCCGTTGTGGTAAGAATTTGAACTTTTTTCTTATCAATCAACTTGGACAATATTTTGATGAAACTCAGCAAATGGTTGTAACAGACTAAGGATAGCAAATTTAGATAACCGCTATAAAATGTCAAGTTACATACGATATTCTGTAATAATTCAAGAAAAAGAAAGATCCTGCATTTCCTATTGCAAAATCTCGAAAGACCATTTAATGTTTCAATTTCTACCTGTTTTAGGTTTTCTTGACACTTACAAAAAAGTAATAGATTTTAGAAACCAATGTCATACTCAGATTTCTCCTTATATTTCTTTACTCTATTATTGGTAGCTTTCCAATTAAAATTAAATATTTACTTGATCCATGGCTATGGCCTATAACTTTATATTTGTCCTTTCATTCGCTATTGTCATAAGCAATATAGTCATCTCATCATACACAATGCACAGTCGAACCAATTGATTCATGACCCATGATAAGCTCATCTTTCTAGTGACATTCAAATATAATTCTGAGGGTTTCAAACAAATTATCAACAAAGAGGGTCACAAATAAATTGTTTCGACTATAAATTCACGTCAAATCAAACTGTTAATTTTGCAGGACCGTGAGATAATATTCCTGACGGCTCGCGTGCACCCTGGCGAGAGCAATGCCTCGTGGGTGATGGACGGTACCATGGGCTGTCTCCTAGCGGACTCTGCCACGGCCTCCGAGCTACGCGCCAAATACGTGTTCAAGATCGTGCCCATGCTCAACGTCGAGGGCGTCATCAACGGATGGTTAGTGCTCTCCCCTTTCATCTGAGTTTGCTCGTGATAGACAGCACCTTGGACTATTTGCAGGCAGGCTACGAGCTGTGCACCAAATACGTGATCAAAATCGTGCCCATCAATGAATGGTGGAGTGCTCTTCTCTTTCGTTGCTACTAATACTGAAATAACTTTTTGGAGCGTTACATATTGCGTATTGTCAGATGATACAATTTAAACAGGCGATTGTGGTGACTATATTTAACCCGAAAAAGACCCAGGTTATTGTGACTGGTAGCCCCGGATTTATATCTAGGGTTGATTTCGATCAGTTGCCTCCTGTCATATTTGATGGAGTTCGTTTACCATATAGTCAGACTGTTAAAAACCTCGGAATCATATTTGATAGAACTTTATCCTGGAAGCCACAAATTGCAGAGGTCAGCAGGAAGATGTTTGCTTCATATGGCTCTCTAAAACGGCTACGCAATATGTTACCGACCTGTACGAAAATCTCTCTTGCTCAGTCATTACTTCTACCTGTCCTTGATTACGCTGATATATCTTACCCGGATCTTACAGAGGAGATGCTCAACAAACTCGAGCGGTTGCAAAACTTATGTATTCGATTTATTTTCAACCTTCGGAAGTATGATCATGTCTCCTCCTTCAGATCTCAACTCAAATGGCTTCCAATTCGTCGTCGACGGGATCACCACATTCTTTCACTCTTATATTCTATCCTCTTTGACCCTTCGACTCATTTGTATCTAAAAGAACGTTTTCAATTTCAATCTGAGACTCACGATCGTACTGTACGTCCTTCTCGTAATCTCTGTCTCTATATGCCTCTACATAAAAGTAAATGTTATTCAAACTCTTTCACTATCCAAGCTATTAAACTCTGGAACTCTCTTCCTGCTTCATTAAGAGAAGCCCCCTCACTTAATTCCTTTAAAAATAGTCTGAAAGCCCATTTCCTCTCCCTCTGTTGAACTGTGCTTCTTTCTTCTGTGGACTTTGGTTGTCTTATTGTGATTTCTTTATGTATATGTAGATTTTTTTTTTATTATTATCTTAGTAGTATTTTTGTAGTTTATTATTTTTTTATTTATCTATGTATGAATATTTATGTATTATATTATACATATATATATATATATATTTATTTATTTTTGTAGATATTTTTGTGTAGGTTTAAGATGCTTATATTATTTTATTCCTGTTTCATATAGCTTAACGTAGATTATGTATGTATCTGTTTTTCCTTTTGTATTTAACGCACTGCCTCGCAGTTATTTACTTATTCATGCAATCCTGTACCCAAAGGGTTGCCTGGTAGAAATTGCTACCTTAGCAATAAGGCCGCCTTTTGTACACCTGTGTTGTTTTAATTATGTTTGTTGTATTCTCTTGTGTGCAATAAAGTATATTCTATTCTATTCTATTCTATAAGTTATGAAAAAGACGAATTCATTCTATTTAGAACCTTTGGCTTATCTTGATAAACCAGTAATCCTAACGGAGCTGCGGAATCTTAAGTATTTTGAATGATAGTGTCAAGCTTTGCGTTGAATGTAGGTATATTATACTTACTATTACTACTTACTATGTTTCCATAATTCAAAGTAAATATAAAAGGGTTAATAAAAGTAAAAGGGGTTAATAAACTTACCAAAAATTAAACATTACTTTATAAAGTTTAAACTTTATTAACTTCGCTACATCACTATTCTTTAAATTCTTGAGTCTCAACTTATTAATACTTAACTAGGTACGTCACGTATATAAACACTATCTTATTTAATCACTATTTTTCGATTTTAAAGTCCAAACTTCTATTGGCTCAAATTTTCTTAAATTAATTAATACACTTTACGGTTTAAATGAAAATACCGGAGATCTGACACACCTAAATTAATTAAACTTATCGAAGTTAGGTATCTTTATGCGTGGAATCATTTTGTGATATTCATTCATTAAAAATATTCGAAGACGGAGGCAAGTCGCGTGCAGCGAGTCGCCAGCATCTTCACGAGAAGTAATATTGCCCCATAAAAACCATAGTCCCAGTCGACGATCACTAAACTCGACGTTCTATTGAAGATTCAGAAACCTTTTTACATTCAAGCAAATCCTACGCACCTACATCAGCTTCTGCAGCTTTTCTTGTCCCTCCATAGTGAAATAAGTAATACTTTTGGTAGATAAATGCTAATTGTCATGAAGAGTTACAAAAGTGGTTGCCTCGCCGGGCGCTAGTAGGCGGGGGGTGCCAGCATGCCGCTGGCATGGACGGAGTGCTCGGTAGCGTCTGGCTCGGCGGTGGAGGCTGATTCTTCGGCGACGGGGGCGCTGCGGGCTTCCTGCGCTAAGTACGCGGCGGGATCATCCCCTACCATACCCTCATCGTCTTCATACGGACCCTGAGTCGGCTCCTCTTTCTGTTCGTGATCGTGCGAGTGCGCGTCTGACGCTCGGGAGTAGTGGGAGTCAATTTGCGGGGGGGATTTGAGCAGCGCATTGGTCTTGAGGTGCGGGGATTGCAGGCCGTCGAGGGAGGAGGGTCGTAGCTTGCCGATGAGGTCGTTGAGGGTGAAGTGGGTCGGCAGGTGCTCGGAGCGCGGCGGCGGCGGCGACGACGACGTGAGCGGGTGCGCCGTCGTCGTGGTCGTCAGCGAAAGGGGCTTCCTGCACAACAGACGACCCTCGCGTTAGAGAGCCGCTTCTATGTTGTCTAAAACAGCCATCACTTATTGTGTGATTGGCAATTTCAGACAGAATGTTAACCCAATAAAATTTTAAAAGTATTAGGTGTAAAAAGCTAGTTTAACACAAACATTTATAGTATCGGAGATACCAAGCAAAGCCCCCTTCACCCACCCACCAAATGGTTGTCATAAATTTTGAAATATGTACTGAAGTGGATTGAAACCACTGGAACTGCCAAAAAAATATTAGTTTACTGGGTGTATAGGGCTCTTGTTTGGTGGTTGGGTTGCCGCAGAGGCCTAGTCCCGCGGGCCCTCGCGCTTCTATAACTGCGCTAGCTAAACGAACTGAACTGTTAGCACACACTACTGCACAACTAAAAGCAACTGAAGTCCCGGAGTAGTTAGAGGACTTGGCGATATTTGCGCGTTTGGCCGGGGAGTGGGCCTCGGGAGACGGCTGGCATCTCACCTGGCATTACCCCTGCGCGGACGAGACGGGGATGGAGCCGTAGTTGTAGTAGTAGCAGCGCGTCTGCTCGCAGATGAAGTCCTTGATCTCGCCGCAGTGCTGGGGCTCCCAGTGGAAGGTAGGCGCCTTGAGGGCCACGCAGCCGTTCGTCATCACGTGCTCGGTTCTGGAAAACAGACTAGGCTTTATGCAATAGTGGTTCTTATATAACCATTCATCAACCGGGACCTTCGTGGGAACTGTTAATTTACTAATAGTAAAAATATTATGAACAATTTTTTTTATCCTTTGGTGAATTATGAAAGTTTAAATTATTTATGAAAGTGAGATTTTCGTTATTACAGTAATACTGATCAACAACAAATAAACTTGTTTTTAAATGTTGTTCAAACAAATCCAATAATACACGGCGCAAAAAACAGAACGTGTACCTACTACAAAAAAAAAACAAACTGATCATCGATAAAATAAAGACTACTTTCACTTGGATAGCCACAAATAAGTGCCTTGATGGTTTTATATTGCAGTAAAACATCAAATGGAAAAGCCGGTGATAAGTTGTATGGTTTCGGAACCGTTATGCAATCTCATGACATGACGAGTTAATAATAGGAGACCTGACTGGAGTTAATAGTAACCAGCCAAGTGCATCATGGGAAAACGCAATGAATGATAATTTTCTGGACTTGAAAGATAACTTTCTATGGGAAAAATAATTTCTGCTTTTCCCACTGCCGCGTCGTCCGTCATCAAGATAAAAAATAACTGTTTATTCTTTTATTTTCTGATAGTTTATGATTTGCAATCGCTGACCTTCTCAGCACGTTTCTCACGAGCTTTATAATGCTCATACATAATGTGTCGGAAAAACTGAATCTTATCTTAATTATAATAAATAGTCGCGATGCACAATTGTTCGTCATAAATTATTCGTTGAGTATCACCAAAATTAATTACAAGAATCTCTCTATTCCATAACATAGACTAACCCTTTTGTAGGTGTATGATGAAAAGCAACGTTCACCTATGTAGCAAACAACTGCAATCCCCATACCACTTGTCCAATATGGGGATTTTTAAGCTACACTTCCTTACAAAATGCTCTGTACCAAATTGTAGTCTCCATCCAATGGCGAGAGTCATTGACTTGTATTCTAATTCTTCTTCATATAAAAACTGAGTTCATCTTACTCTCCCTTGCCCATTCAATCGTATAACAATGTAAAAGGTAATTGTACTAAACAAAAAATTCCATACCCATGCCTAGCCGTGCGTTGCGGAGCGGTGCTTCCCTGGGGTACATCAAGGGGATCGATGCTGTCATCCGTGGGCTGACTAGGGGCATCAATAGTCATGCGCCTCATGTAATTGAAGGTTGCATTGAAGGGAAGACCCGTGCTCATCCATAGGTACATGTCCGTACCAAGATTGTTGCCCGACGTCCAGAAGTCATATTTATTGTAGCCTGGAATGAAGGACAACGGGAAATAATAGATTAAGAACCATCAAGGAAGGTAACCACCCACTTGCATTGCAGTGTTTGCCGTATTATGTTCCGGTTGAAGAACAAGATAACTGGCCATTAGTTTCAATCACGGATTGTGTCTGTCTGTCAATTTACCTATGCAAATCTAAAAATATATTGTTTTAGGTATTAATTTGCGTTTCTTTTTATTTAAAGGTGATACAAAGGTGATCAACAAGTGATTATAATTACCATTGTTTATAATTTCATATTTTTTATGCAAACATGCAACATGTTATGAAACTTACCTGCATTCGTAAGGTACGTTGTTATTGAATCGGCCTTCTCCTTTGTTTCAAAAGAAGCTAATTGCAGTCCTAACGATCTGAAAAAAACACATTTCGTTTTAATAAATCCATTAGCTTTTAAAATCGAAGGATCCGTAATCTTTGGGCTGATATTCAAATCCAATTTTTTATTAATTTATTTACGTTTCTAGAGTGCAAAAACAGGTTATTTATACTTTAAAGTTAAAAAAGATGAAACTATACGACTATCTAAAAATACCCTGAAATGAGACTCCCTGCAATCAAAGACTTGTCTTGCGGGCGCTATAATAAACGCAGCTTAGCTAAATAACTAGCAGGCAGGTAAGCATATTCAGCTATTAGCTAGTACGACGGAGACGGAGAGCACGAAGCCTGTTCGTTGCGATGCAATTTATCCGCTAAAGACAGGCTGTGGCCTTGCACCTACGCGACTACATTCCACGTCCAAGTTCAGAAAACTCCGGGAGATTAAAAACCCCTGGCGGCGTCTCATAATAGCCCATCAACGGGTTCAGTTATACGAGTGTGCTATAACGCTTTACAACTTTATTGGGTTCTTCAAAACGCCGGTGCTGAAGTCTAACAATAATCAAAATGGATACTAATATAATCATTCGTTAAAGGTTTTATTAAGTTATGGAGATCCTCTTATCTTCTTTTCTCAACATCAGAACTGATGGTAAACTAAATTTTATCGACGACGTGACGTCAAATAAATTATTGAAAGCTTTTCCCAAACTTCCTTTCAGGTTATTTCATTATGATTAACACGTTCCTTATATTTTTGTGATGAAATAAAACTTCATAAATAATTATACGAGTACCTACCACTTGCATTCAGTTTGCAACATGGCATCACAGCTGTCTCGTTTTTGTTATTTACCCACTCAATCTTACTTAGCAATCAATAAACTTTAGCAATGAATGATGGGCTTCCATACTTAATATTTCGTCATAAATAATGAATGATGCATACAGTTTCTTTTTTATGATACTAACTGCACTTTCAGGTTCCCATAACAAGGCGTATTTTTTTAATCACTGTCCGTCCATATCAATTGATTTTAAATTTTTGCCAGTAAAGCGATGATAATGTAGTAAAAAAATGCTAATGGTTGTCGGGTATCCTCGTCGCGGTGGTACCGTTAACTCCTTTTTGCTTGCCACCTGAGGACCGTAACGCGTCAAGCAGTTTGTAAATTATCCACGGCTCCCGGTCCCGCTGTCGCCGAGATATTCCGACACGCACCACCTGTTTCACCTGACTTGACTTTGAATGACGAATCTGCATTATATCAATCATTTTTACAACTAGGTATATCGACCTTAATCGATTCTCTCATTGCCCGCGTCATTTTGCCCATAAAAGAACACACTAAATGTCACGACTACATTCCCAGCGTCGCGTCGTTAACAATTGAAACTGTAAATAGGTCAGGTCGTGACAGACGCGAAGGAAGGACATCGTGACCGATGGGAGAGGGTACTGACCTTTCATTCGAATGCACGTGGTCAGATTTGGATCACAGAAATGTACCGTACCTTTACGATAATGACCCTATATACTTACGTAAATTGAATAACGGATTCTATCTCATCTACTTAAAGCTACTGTTTCAAAGTAAGTACATTTTATTATTCCCTAAACTATTGCATAGCGAAATAAATAATAAGTAAATGTAACCACAATAAAGTCGTAGCAATACTATTCCTCTGAAAACCATTGTGTTGGTAAATCCCAATGTTATATTGGTGATTCACCCATTCTTTCCGATCCATCAAAACGCAGTCTGCCTCCCCACAAATCTCCCGTCCGTGGGTGTTAAATGTGGAGAACAGCTTACGGAAATAGTCGACAACCGAGCCCACATTGTTCTTTCACCAAGTTTACCCGGAACCCATAAAGAACGGGAATTCAAATTCCCGTACACTTCCTTGTCAGGAAACCTATGTTCTTGGGTTAGTACCGCGGTAACTTGAGTATTAGGTCTTGTTAACGCCCTCCAAAGTTAGTTACGGAAACAGGACCGATACGACACGACAGATAGGGACAGCGAGTCACGATGCGACTATTATATCTGCTGCGACTATCCCGTGAGAAATGGAAACCATAGATTTGCGGAGCCGTGATTATTGCTTGAGGGTATTGGCATCCGATATTCTCTAACGGGATTTTATCTAGCTCTCGACTTATCTTCTCATTACTTAATTTGATAATATCGTGATCTTTTTTTTGTTTAATCGAAATAAAATCGCGATTACCTGCAATATTGGTAGGCTAAAAAGTAGTTGAGCTCCGGGCTGTAAGGATTCATTCTTGAGATGAAGTATTGAACGCCATCCAGTTGAATGGTTGTTATCCTCTGGGCTGCAACAATCAAAAATACATTTAGTAAAAATCCATTGTTGTTTATTTATTACCAATACCGTCTCAATTTGAGATAAAGGGAGTCAAAAACCCGTTCAGCATCATGTCAGAATTTGCTTATGCAGAAGAAAAGAACATAGGTTCTTTTCAACATTTACGTCAGTAATAATCAAAATGTTTCCTGATACTACAGTCATTGAAACTTTAATAATAATCATAATTTGTTTTACACACCATGCGTGCATGAGCTGCCGGCAACGTGCATTTATGTATAGAAAATATCATCGTTTACATTCTCAATTAGTTTTTACAGCGTTCCTCTCTGTTCGTGTGTCATTTCACATCGCGTTTTATTGCTTTGTTTAAGTTATTTGTAAGAAACACTAAGTGTTTAAAAATTATGTTGAAGCTCTACCATTTTTTTTACTTTCGTCGTATTTTATGATTCAATGTTTTGTTTCCCGACTTCAATATTAAAACATCTGGACAAAAGCTTTTAAAACTTTCCCATCGTATCCGTTCGCGAATCAATAACTTTATGTTTGTTGCGTGAATGGTTTTACATTTAGTATTATAAAGACACTATTCTGCTTGAATTTATCAATGTGGAGGAGTAGACATGACAGTGAATATTGTGTTGGAATTAATATGACCCCGACGAAGTGCCGCGTCCCTATACAACGCTCTCAGTACAATATCGCCTACGCCTCCACACTCCGCCTCTACAATAATGCGCTGTTTATTTTTCTTTACACTTAGTACTATTCATGAAACACTTTACACCTTTTTTGAAAACTTAATTACTCCACTGTACACAATATTTCGCTGGATGCGGGCAGCGCAGGACCGATCATTGTGGAGATCCTTGGGGGAGGCCTTTGTCCTGCATTGGGGGACGTCTTTCGGCTGCGATGATGATGATGATGATGACACAATATTTTTCTTAGGGAGGCTTTTATCTGGTAGAAAATTTCCTATATAATAATTTAAAAATATACGTACCTGCTCTCAGGACATAAATTACAAATTATCTTATCTTATCTTAGTGTTTTAGAACTTGTAAATCATAATAAATTAAAGAACCGCCCGTTCTTGAATTTATTCATAACGTTCACTAAAACTACTTCACCATTGTCAAACTTTCTCATAACTGTATTTTCATTAACAATTGAATTACATTTGCATAAAATTTGCGCATTCTCGAGCAATGTTCCCTTGCATTGTAAGCGTGGTTCACATACCTGCTACCTGTACTGCATTTTGCGGTTACACTCTCGGCAGTCTGCAATATGCTTAATTAAATTCATCGTTCAATCCTCGTTGCGGCTTACCGCAGACATTTATTGCCATCTAAATTGGCAACAGATTGGAAAAGATCCCAACCTAGCCTTATCACTACATAGTATAAAATAAAGTCGCTTTCTCTGTCCCTATGTCCCTCTCTTTGTACGCTTAAATCTTTAAAACTACGCAACGGATTTTTATGCGGTTTTTTTTAATAGATAGAGTGATTCAAGAGGAAGGTTTATATGTATAATACATGCATAATATACTGAAGGATAACCCACAATAACCATTTTCCCGTGCGGAGCCGGGGCGGGTCGCTAGTAGTATATAAATCGCAGTACATTTATTCTCTAGATTTATATGAAAATTGTACCTCGTAAATACCAAATTCGTTGTATGTGCGATGTGTTGTTCTTAAGTTCGTTTTGATTTATTGAGATAATTTTATTGTGTCGGTGCGTGTGTTCTGCTTACCCTACACTTGACCGTATGTTCAGCTTCTAACGGTTCTAACGTTATTTTGTTTCATTATTGTTAATAGTAACACTTGCGACTATTAAAGACTGATTGTGTTCGTTTAGTGGTACGCAGATGGTTAGCTAGGAGTGGATACTTTATTGGCTTTTGTATTAGTATAATGGTATCTTTACATTAATGTTATAGTTTAATGCTGTCTGTATCCCAAATAAAAAAAAATAAAAAAAAATTATGAAATGAAATTAAAATAATTTAATCCAGACCATGGTCTATAAAAAAAGCTTAGAATCAAAGCTGTCATTGAAAGCGCAAGGATTGGCCGTTGCATCAGAAAATAGATTAAAGTGCAATGTCATCTATATGAAGAAATATCTTCATTAATAATGGGATTTGAAAATGCCCGCACGCAGCCATAACAACTCTCAAATAAACAGGTTCTCTCATCAATAGCGAATATAATAAATAAGATAAAGCATTTCGTAATAGCCGTGAAGAAATTAACTACAGACGAATAATGTGAAGAGATAGCGATTACCTTCGGGTCTTTGAACTTGGACAGGGTTTATTAATAACCATCTCGTACACGATTAATATGCCGTAATTAAATGCATCCTGTGCGTGGCGGACGGTGGAAACGAACCTGCGAGGAAATTCACAGCATCTACATACTAGTGCGGAGTGCGGACTCATTAATTGGCTAAGAGATTGATGGCCATTAGATAGTTAGACCATGCTACCGGGGATTTGTAAGATTTTAACGCAAATTTATTACTTTGGGTGGATTTAAATGTTCTCTCTAATGGAATTGTTGCCTACAATATTGAGATCCAGACATCATCAATAGTAAAAAGGCGCCCCTTAGACGCATTGTTACTCTACAAATGGAGACAAGTGAAGATGGTACGCAACCACATCATTAAGAAGCTGAGCACTATGTAGTGTAGCTCTCAGCCGGGCTGAACTTGGCTATTAGACGCTCAGAATCTTCAATTGGAATCCATGCATAATTCCAACCTCATGCATAAATGATGTCGCGCTTTACTCGCGCACTTTGATTTTACCTTTTCACAATCTTTTCTCATTTGAATGCTGACTTCTTTAATAGCTACGGCATTTTTTCTTACAACGTACTTGCTTATAAACCTGTAAAAGAACTTTGACCGTAGAACGACAAGCCATTTTGAACTTGGGCTATAGTCATTAAATTGTTATAACTGCACATAACTAATTTTATGACTAAGTTCGTGTTCTATTGTGTTCTTGGTGGTTTAGTGTTATGATGATTTAAAGTTGGTTGTAAAAAATTTAAGTGATGTTTGACAGCTGGAAGCAGTCGTGGTGCAGCCAAAGCTTTACTCAGACGAAGGACGACAATGAGCGACATTCAGGCACGTCACGTCTCGTGAGTCATGCGCGTGCGCCGCATATTGATATCCCACAGCCACTTCGCCACTATGAAGCGGTAGATAGGGTTGGCAAGTTACAGTGAATCTGCTAAAGAAAAACTACTACTTTGGATTATTTGCAAATTATATTTTATATAATTCCTATTAAAAAAAACTACATTTTCTATCTATCTGTCCAAATACTGCAGAAAAAATAGCCCGTGGAACGATTTGTTTTTTTTCCCCAAGTACATTACGAGACCTTACTATACTAGTTCAGCGATGCAAATACGCTTTAACAACATTCATTCATTATTTATTCAAAAACATTTTGTCATCGTCACTCTTCAAGTAGTATTGAATTGGTAGTAAGTATGAAACGTTAAATACTTGTGACGTTTCTTCGTAAAGAGCTTTTTTTTTTAATTGACCTATGCTTGTGTCGAAAAGGTACGACCAATCAAGCTTCACCGGACTTGCGGGGGATTCGTAAAGACCATAAAGCACTTCCAAAGCCCTTCACCGTGACGTAGTTTGATGTAGCCATTCAGGTCATCTATCTATATCAGACACCTGTCTCAAAATATATGTGACCAAACAATTAATTGCTGTCTGCATCGGTTATCTGGATCAACAGAGCTTGATTTCCATATCTACAATGCTTAAAAGCTTAACTTCTCGAAAGAAAAAATCTTCCACTCAAATATTGCAGTTTAAAATAAAAGTTTTACTTTTCGGGGCTTTTACGAAAGACAAAAACCACCGTAAATACCCTGGTAAAAAAAAATATAATTCTTATTTTTAGTAAAAAGAAAAAAAAACAAGAATTTTAGATTTGTCGCAGTTGACTCTACCCAACACAATTCCTTAAAAAAAACACCTGAAAAACTAATTACAAGTTATTAATAATGACCATTTTGACTATTTGAATTACTAGTACCTTTTACGACAGTCAATACGACGATTTTTTTATGTAGAGTTCATTGAAGCTCTATTTAATTGTAGAATTAATTGTGATTGCCAGCCCTACCTTCACGGTTACTAGGGTTGAGTGCACTCATGACATCGTATGGATATCCGGCGCTGATCCACCGGACATTAACGGAATAACCTCCAAATAATATGTCCAATAGACTCTTCATATATGCATTTTTTGTTTTTTTTTTGTTTCACATCCCCTTCCGTACTTAAGCTAGTTGATAGAATTTGTTGACCGGACATAAACAAATCCATTCCCAGTGGAGAGCGGATACACCTCCAAATATGTCCCATAGACTCCTCGCAAAAAAAAGGATGCTTCTTTAATTCTTTATGGCGAGATTTTATTCTCAAGCAAATGTAATTTAACAGAAAAAAATAAGAATTTAATTTAAAAAATCTTAGTGTGGTTGGTAAATTCAGTCTATATCCTTACTGATTTCCTATTTTTTGCAAATATATAAGGTATTTGTTGTAAGACAAGTAATACCCAATATACGCGATTGATTTAGATTTTGCTTAAATCATAATTATGAGATATTGTAATTTGTAACATAGTTCTGAAACTAACACATAAATACTCATATGTACCTTAACAGATGAGCTTAATATTATAATTGGATTTAATGAGTTCAATAAATGAATGCACACAGTATTTAGATATCTCAGTCCATACTGCCTGCACCCATAGTTTCAGTAAGTTCAATATCTAATTTGAATTACAATTTATATTATAATTGGTCACGACGTGTTAGGATATAGCGTCAATCAGTTATCGATTTATTGATATGCTGTATCGACATGATCGGAAGTAAGTCGTCTTCACTCACTTGCATACAAAAATGGATATACATGCCTATTTATAATTGTAAATTATAATTCAAGCTTCTTTTCTTTCTTTTTTTTAGAACAATATTACTACAATGAATGCTAGTAGTACTTTAGCTTTCATTTTAAATTTTTTAAAAATACAATAGATGCATGTTGTAGTATTATTTCAAGATTTTCAAGCGTTGTTATTAATCCAATTTTAATAGGTGTCATAATTTTACACTAAACAAGGCATATATACAAAGGATGTTATGTAATAGTTTTCTGCTTGCATGCTTCATGATACTGTATGAAAATTATAATCTTATTAAGGGATCGCGCGTTCGTTTTGCATGGTCCTTTTTTATATCGACCAGTTTTTCTAATTTTGTAAAAAAGAAGTTCATATTCACGCCCCAGCGAACAAACCTAGAACAGAGAGCCTGTACATACAATAAAAACTCTTACTGACAATATAATTGTACAAATAAGAATAATTTATTCTTAAGTAAAGGTTAACGTATGTCTAATTCAGCGGTACATTGCATGGAATAAGACATTAAGTAAATTTTTCTGACTGGTGAAGAACCGGTCGACATCAACTTGAGCACTAACGAGTCTAAAAATAGTATTTCTAGACATGAAATAATCGCAACCTCCATCGCTCGGGGGGTTTCGAAGCGGCCTCCAACTTTGCCATATTTTTAAGTCAATGTTCCCCATGGGAGGGCATTTATTCTCATTGTGATCTTCCTGCGATAACGAACGGATAAAACACCCCGTTGCACATGTTAAACAGTCTCAGCCGACATTACAACACCTATTTCAACTATACGTATTCAAGGCACGAATACAAGTGCCTTTGACTAGTATTATAAAGACATTAAAATTCTTAATAGCCATATCTCCCATCAGATTGGAAGTCAGGTACGCTTCCCTTCCGAGGAACGTAAAATATCGAGTTACTGCGTAACTTTTTTACGATGACGACATCAAATGTTTTTATCTGTCATAAAATATTAAAAAGTAACTTTCCGCTGCGGCTCCACCCGCGTTAACAGTTTTTCCCGCGGGAATGAGGCATTTTTTAGTTTATTCATTACAAACATACACACTAAAATACAAAAATACAAATCTTTCCTCTTTATAATATTAATTAGTAGTATGATAGTTATAACAAAAGAATACGGCTCGTACATGTCCCCACCAGAAAGCGACACATCCCTTTAATATAAAGTTAGTACAAAATCATAATCATAATGTTGTCTTATGAGACTATTAAAGCACATTTGCAATTAAATAAAACATAATACAGGGAAATCTCATCCAGGTTTATTAGTTCCTCACGAACGTTCCCAAGAGCTAAATCTTGCGGAGATAATAACAAGTCGCAATACTAAGTTAGCGAAGAAAATTAAATAAAGCCTGGAGGCTGTAACCGCAGTCCGTTGGCGCCATGCGCTATGCGCGCGCATGCTTTACATTACATAACGCGAACCAGTCACGCGCACGAGGCTGCAACACTAGTTACGCTACACTATTCCACGGCCATGTACCAAGTTCAGGCCAAAGCCTCCCCATCGATCTTTTGAAGCCAGTAGAACTACTTAAAATTTAAAAGCCGATAAACTAAACTCATAAAACTAATCCGTGATTTACCTACGTTTCAAGATGTCAAACCGCCGCTGCCGGTTAATCGGCTCACGTCAAAGGCTTCGATATAATTCGAGACAATTCAGCGATGACTCAAAGGAATCTCCGAAGCCACAGGATGATCAAATTACTCTTAGTTAATGATGCGTAAAAAATACGCAATTGGAGTGTCTAACGAAACTCCTTGATTACTCTTGTCCGTGGGAACACTGATCGGATTGTTCGCGGTCGGATAACGATCGAAACGCAAAAAAGGGATCGAGATAATGGCGAGCGAACGCTGCGCGGGAGACGACCCAAGGACGGCGCGTCCCTCCCCACATCCCGCCCTCCAGCCTCCTCGGAATGCATCTACCGGACTATTTTTAGTAATCAAACCCGAAGCCGACCCGAGCCCCGCCAAAGAGACAAACAAATGTTCGCGAATGCTATTAATTCCATTGAAATTTATTGCTAACGAGCCCTTACGTCCAGGTTGCTACAATGATAAGATGCCCTTTGGACAGCACAATAAAAACAGGATGAATGATACGGACGGCTCTCATAATGTTGAATGTCGACTGCAAATAATCCCGAGTTGTTTTAAAGAAACCTTTGAATCGCGAACCCGTTTTGTGGCCAACTCTAGGACTGAATATCGGGAATATTATAATATCCCGATATAGGAATATCAGATTACGATTTAAGAGTTACATATCGTTGCACTTAAGTCCCGACCCGCAGTAATCCGAGAAGATTTTACCACCTGTTGCTCTGACCACATTACTTTTGAATTATAGCGGCAAAAAAAGGGGTAAGCCATTCGGCTCAACAATAAATAAGATTTGATACTGTCACTACCCTAGAAATTTCGAAGATTAACTTGAAACTATGTAATTGTTATTAAGACGATAACATCTTAAATGTTTTTCTTGAATAACGATCGAAATAAAAAATGTTTTGAATAGCTTTCTGTGTGTGACTAATTCCGAGTAGTTCAACAATGATTTAATTGGATTTGAATTTTGATATGAAAACGGTTGCGATGTTTATAAACATGTAGAAATACAACAGTAATAGTGAATCAGGCGCAAAATAATCTTAGGTACTAACTGCATGCACCTGGCTGGATTTGTTATGATTAGGAATGTGAAACAAAGAGCTAAATGAAATGATTATAAGAAGTACTCGCATCTACTTAAACAGTTGTTTTGAAATATTGTTGCGAAATTTGCGTGAAGATTTATTTAACTTTTTGCAACAAAATATAATTCCCAATTGGTATAGAAAATTGAAATAATTGTTTCAATCACACTTTACTAAATTGATTTTGGTTTTTTGGTCTTGAACAATTCGATTTCCGATACACGTGCTTAGGTTAAAGACCCCAAAGTAGGTTTTTTTATTGATTCTAGTAAGATTAGGATGTTACATACTTCCCTACCTCATCAAAAAGATGAGGGTTATTTCAATTTTGATTAAAACTTATCTGGATTTGAAATATGCCACAACCTAAACTTTTATAGTTCTAAAAGTCAAAAATGTATTTTCATGTAGATGCTAATCCGTAATCAACGCATCCGCATTAGTTTCATTTTAATAATGAAAATAATATCGTATGATGAGTGCAATCAGTACAATCAAAATTAAATAAGATGTTTGTTTTAGACACATAATACATTATTTTAATATGTTAACTTAGCTAAATTGGAATCTGTGATAGCAAAACAAGCTAGAAGTTAACAAATATATGAAGAGTCAAACAAAACATGCATAGAAGTACCCAAGCAAAGGAATACTCATTTTCTATCAGAACGTCGTTTGCACCTTCCATGCGGCATGCCATCGAGAGAAACATTTTCCTTTTCTAGATATCAGGAATGCATGTAATAAAATGCAGCTTGTAGAGTTCCTTGGAAACGTAAGGCAAAGTAACAGCGCTAGATGTCCTGTCCACGCGGCTAGGCGAGGGGAACGAACCCTATTCCCGATGCACCTGTTACGCCTCTCCCTCCCCCACCTCACCCCTCTAACATCCAGTATTTTTTCCAACACCCACTTCCGTCGAAGCCGTTTTTGCCGACCTGTCGATAACCCGTCAGATAACCGCGGATACGGCTCATTAGAGGACTCGCTATCGGCCTCTGATTGGAGCAAACACACAAAGTTTCTCACAGGCGATCGCGACATGTCGCATACTGATAGATTGTTTCGTGATCTGATGTCATTAGCGCTAACTAATTGATTCCTACCTAAGAACATCTTTAAAACGTTTTTCCTCGTAAAATCGTCTGCGGGGTAACAAATAAGATACTGTTCGTTTTTAATTAAACTTCTGACAACAATGAGGCTTTTAGAACAGAACACCGGTATTACAAAGCTTTTTCTTGTCAATTCCAGTAAACTTACCTGGAGCCTTAAACGGTAGACAAACAGTGAGCTTAGAGTATGCAACAAGACCAAAAAGGGGCTAGCTAGCGTCGTTGATGTAGCAGAGCTGTCGTATTGTTCTTTGGTGAGTCGCATACCGGGGCCACCACACTTGAGTCAACAAGCATTAAGCACCAGTTGGTCGTGACTCGTGGCAGCTCAGCCAATGCCTTCTTTATAGACTTTGGTATCATGACCTTTCGCGAGTTACAAGGCATTACATGGAAGTTTATTGCGAATCTACACGTTGGTTCTTTGTATTATTGCGAGGCTTTATAGAGCTTTTACCTCCCAGAGATAAAACTCTGATTTAATTATGACTTTTCATACTTGAATCAGTTTATTGATGTTTCCATTTTTGAGTAAAATTTTATCAGTGTCACGTAACGGACTTTTTAAAAGCCTGTCGTCGTTTAAATATACATAAATTTTATTTCTGTTATATTTTATTTGATATTCCACTTTATAACTTGTTGTTTTTGCGAATTAGATACTTATCGGGAAAATCTTTTCAAAAACTCCAAAATATTGGCCATCGTTATAAAAAAATTTCTGTAGTTTTTTTTTTCATGACTTAATTTACTACCTTTTAGAAGAAGAAGGAAGATTATGTACTTCTATCACTTTAAAAGATCTTACTCTTACTGAAATAGAGTCAGACTTTTCGCACTTTAAAAATACGTATTCTAATATAAAAGTTTGCGAGGCTGGTCGTCGAACTCTCAGCCCGTATGATTATGTTTATGACGGAAGATGTTATCTGTATAGTTGCGATTAACTTTACCCGTCAGCATTCATAACTTGTGACATTTATCGTCTGTGTGTTTGTCCAAGCGTGGCCTTACAGGAAGTACACAATTGCATTCCCAGGGAATTAAAAAGTAATGGAGGCTTAGAAGGAATGACGGCGGTGAACCTGCTATTGTACTCTAATGAAAGCTGAACAATGAGGGTCGAAGACCCACGGGTCACAACTGCCACTTTGCTACGACTAATCCTTCCCTTGCTAAGGTATTAACCTCCATAACGCTACTCCGTAAGATTGTATTTCCTGAAGCATTTAATGCCACAAAAGTTTGTTTTATAATCGTGCGCAAGAGTTGACGCTTCTTCAGCGCTTCAAGTTTTCTGTTGTTGTTTTTTCTTTGTTACTTATAAGCATCTTATAAGTGGTATCTCACGTACATAGATGGACTAATAATATATTTATTTATAACGGTTTTGGACTTAAATATTATTTTACAAGTATGGATATCCTTATTTTCTTACCGATTCAATTTATATTTAGAACGCTACATAAAAAAGGAACTGAACACTCAATTCGTAAAAATAGCGGTAGCATCTCGAAGTTTTTTCTGTCACTAAATTTGGTACGGCTCTACCAACGGAGAGTCGTAAGTGGTTCATTCATATTTACAATTGGTCTATCTAATAGTCAATTTGTAGGTCGTAGTAGAGACTTGTAACGAGATACATTTTGTAATCATATGAATGGTAATCACATTCCCCCACATGTACCTGTTGTTACTAGTTAGTTTATTTTTTTAGTTTGTTTATTTCTGTCATTATAAAATCAGATGTGCCAAAACTCAAAATTCTTGTAAATATCTTTATGATTACTTCGAAAAGTAGCTAATTAAAGTTAAATCGATCCGTTCAAGGATAGATTACATTGAAAATAGATATTTGCTTTTCGTATAAAAAAATAAAGACACTAATTTTAAACTGATAGGAACCATAAGTATTAGGATGTTTATAATATAATCACTGATACTGATAACCTGATATTGCACATACCTGCTGCAGGCCCGAGGGTGGCTGCGAAGAGCAGGCAGCAGGTGGCCAATAAGATCTGCATGTCGGATGTTTGTAGACGGTATCGCTCACAGGAGTGCACACGCAACACGGGACACTCGGGCACACTGAGCGCGCGCACCCAGGACCCCCCCTTATAACAGCGCTGCGTCCCGCGCAGCCACGCCACCACAACACACGGCGAACCAAATCCTTAACGCGAAGTTCATCGCCCCTACTCAAACCAAACCACTATCGTCACGAAGACCCTGGCCTGCAATGGACGCGCGTTTGACGCAGGCGTCTTCTCGCGGACGTCGGGCCGCTGCGCCGGTATCCGACACGGGAGTTATCTCCGCAAATCGTACCGCACAATAGTTCGCGGTCAATTTGTTCTTGTTGTATCGTAGTCGACGCGAATTCTTTGCTTGTCCAAAGGGTTGTCGTAGTTTTTTCTGTACCAACGGAGCGGCTCGCTTGAAGGGGTGCCTTTGTTAAGAGTATCTCCCATTGAGGATCAGCCACGCAACTTGTCCACAATTATTGCACGCATACTTATTACAATTTATTTCTATAAAAAAGATTGCATGCATACATTTTTACATGGGGTATTTTCAACTCAATATAAAAAGAGCATTTTTCATAACATAACATTATATAAAAATACTAATTTTTGATAAAATATTGAAGTAACTTGCGAAACAATTATGAAATTTGTACGCAAAAATTTTACGTTATTAAAAATACTATAATTGTATTAGGTAACAAATTATTTTGAAATGTGATGGTCGCAGCTACGGTTTTTCTATTGCAAAAGCGTACAGTAATTATAAAATAAAAGCATTTAATATTTTATATTTATTAATTAACTATATTTATTTATTAACTAGCTGTCTGCCCGCGGCTACGCCTACATTGTTTTTCGACTTTTCAATTGTAATTTTTAACTATTACACGGGAACTGTTTAATTTTCAGCGATTAAAAGCATCCAAAATGTTGACATAGGGTACCATAGAGGGATATAAGGTACCATCATTCAAAATTTCATTCAAATCGGTCCAAAAGATTCAGAGATAAACCAGAACAAAAAAATTGAAATAAGTAAACTGGTTAAGTTCTGTATCACTTCTTACATCCCCCTGACTCGGTTATTTGCATTTTTTCCTATGTAGAGATTTTCAACCTCTACAGTTTTATTGATACTTATAGAAGATTTTATCTACAATTTTATAATTAAGTAGATAAGTATCTGCACGATCATACCAACACAATATAGTTGCATAAAATTATATTACGTTATTATCGGGAATATTTAATTACGTACAGGAATTCTACACTAAATTGGAAACTAACAATGGGGCTAATTCGGTATTGCACCCGCCTTATCTTAACTAACTTTAGTTCATTTTTGACAGGACTTAACAAATCTTGACACGATTAACGTTCGGATACACATTATCTCGCTCTGTGCACGCTCCTGCAATGTTTTTTTTGAACAGAAAGGCAAAGGTATAAAGTCATGCAACCTTAATCCGCGATAAAGTGAACGTTAGTGAATCGAACGCACGCGCAACGAAACGCAACTTAGTGTGTGTTACGTTCCGTTTTAGTGTCGGAAATTAGAAATTTATATTTTTTCTGCGTATAACAAAAACGAAATAGCAAAATAGAACTTATGGTCGATTTGTTGTACAGTAAGCAGCACATGCGGCTGGACATTATGACCTTGAGAGCGCCCGTATTCCGTAGCGGTAGGGGTGAATTTCGTAGTGCAAGTGTCCAACTGCATGTGCTGGCTGGCTTCTGTACGTACTTTTAAGTAAAGGTTAAGCAGGGCCAACGCGATTGCGATTCTGTTCCTTATTCGATGGACATAAGAAAGGTGCAAAATCCAAAGTTATCTGCTTAGCATGCTCTTGCTTGTACGATTTATGGAGTTTTTAGCTGAAAGACTCGACCGACCCCGCTGCCCTGACTGAGGATGAGCTATTCAGTAAATATTCAGGATTGACAAAAGAAGATTGGCTGAAGCAACTCATCACTATTTAATTTTTTCCCAATTTCCTAGTTTGTTAACCTCAAAACTTACAAAATATATTAAGTCTACACCAAAAAAAACTGAACTAAATTAAGGCCATTTTAAGTTCAAAACACCTAAAAATGACAGATAACGAACTAAAAATGACAGATGAATGGTCGTTCCCGAATAGCTAAATGGCGTTAGTTCAACTTATTTTTAGTCCTGTCAGATTCCATACAAAATTAAGTTAAGTCGTGCGTTCCGAATAGCTAAATGTGTCATCTGACACATCTTAACTAAATTTTAGTTAAATTTTAGTTAAGATTAGTGCATTGGCCAACACCGAATCGACACCAATGTAAGCCTAAAGCGTATCCGACTAAATACTGCAAGCGCACTCACTTTGTACAATTTACTTACACAAGTTACATTATATAATTTTATATTCATCGCTTAGCCACCTTGTCTAAAATGTGAACGATTTAGTTTTTTGTCATAATATAGACTAGGCAATGTACTTTGAATTTCGAACTTGTACCTTCGTGAAACGGAGCATTGGACTTTGATTTCATACTCGTACCAACATGAGTAAAAAGAGCGTTGAAAGGTTGAAAGATCCACATTGTAGACAAGTCAGTTTCTAAAAAGACGGTGCTTTGAAAATTGTTTGAAAGACGTGTTAATTGGCTTATATGAGTACCTATGGAGGTTGTGTAGTGGCAGACCGCACGCAGAGGCCTGGAACTCTGAGCATAGACGACACATGCCATTGTCTATAGTTTAATAAATCGTTGTACCTACTTAATCGCCACCCTAGTCTTCTAACATCTATGCCGGAGATAACACTAAATATACTATAAGTACCCCATTGAACCACCAAATACAAGACACTGCACTTAAATGAACCTTGCAAAACTCGCGCCGTATTTATGCCTGCGGGTGAATTTAAAAAATGTTTTAAATCGGGCCCGATGATTCCTATCGCTATTGTTTTACTTCGGATGAGTTACGTGCGCCAGTGATGCGGCACGATAAAATAAAATTCACGGTTTTATTTTCATAAAAAATCAACGTATTACTTTAATAGCTGCAAAAGAAGCAAAAGTGTCGGGTTTCGAACGATATAAAAGGTTTTTTCATCTGAAGATGTTACACCGCTCGGAGGGCATTTAATTGAACGGGTGCATGACTTCGATGTTTTGAATAATGGCAATAATAGGTCCCTAGGACCGCACAAGTCGCACAAACAAAACTATTACTGAGCCGCCACACGTAGATCTTTAATACGAGGTACGAGTGTAATAGATCAAACCTTACATGTGCTTAAACTTAATTTTATATTTTTATATTTACGGCCTACTTTCATAGCCAATCAAAGTATCTTAAAAACGATTTTTTTTCTTTTTTACCGGACCCTTTTTAATGGTTCACTCTTGTATCCGTCCGTCTGTCACAGCCACTTTCCTCCGGCACTATTTCTTTCTTTGTGTTATTTTATTTCCATTATTTTATTTTTCCGTATAAACAAATATTATAAACTGAATGTTAGGCGGTCGTTGTTCTCATATTCAGACTTAGAATAAAAAACATACATATAGAACAAAAACAGTACAGAATAATCTGACTAAAACATAGCTGAATCCGAAAAATGTAAGATTTTTTACAACCGAAATTAAACCTGGAACTGAATCTTCTTTCCCAACTACGAACTGAACTTCATTCAGGATCTTGCTATTAGCCTATAAACTTTTGAAGGTACACGACCTTTAATTAAAGGTAATTACTCGATTACGATACAAATTCTCGGGGGACTATAGATAGTTATGTCGCATTACGAACGAACGCGTAATAGTCAACCGCAATAACGGCAGCGGACTGAAAAAAAGCTTACATGTGACCGAGTAGGAATTGGAATTGAAACCCACCAGGGCTCGTATTTGACCTACCTCTAAAAATATTTGTATTTTTTTTTAACTTTCAAAACTCTTTCTAGAATTCCTTTACAATGAAAGTGTATATTTTTGAATCTGTCAAAGTAAAAGATAAATTACAAATATTACTATACAGCTCTGGCATGTTATTATGTTTACGTATTGTATAATAAGAACGTCTATATTTATGAAATGGAAAATGTTTGGTAAAATTAACTAGTAATAATCATACATGGCTATAATGTTATATACATACATGGCTATAATGTTATATACATACATATGCTATAATGTTGATTACAATAATGTTGCATAGTATTGATTTAGTTAGATAAATGTAACAGTAACAGCTAGTAAAATTGTTTCTTTTAAAACAGATTTACTTATGGAAGTTAAAGAGTGCATTCTTAACTATGATTGCTTCTACTCATTTTCCGAGTCGCCGGTGACGGGTTCAAGAAACTTAAAGCGCAATTATCCACCGCACTACTTTAACACGATTCAACTTTTTGTTTTACTAAGAAAATATTGACAAGATCGGCCATCTAGGTGGTTCACTAACCGTAAAATCGATAGAACGAATCACCCCATCATCGCCTGTTGCAGTCCCAAACGAGAAATGATGTCTGATTTAATATGTCATTTTGACGAAGCTTAATAGGAACCTTTTGTCGGACGTCACGGCCCGTTTTGAGTGGCATTTAATTGACTCGTTCATTCCTGGTCAAGGACTCCTATTTTGAATACTCAGTTATGGAACCTTCATTATGGCTGCGCTGTCCGTGAGACTCTCTCAAGGTTTATTTTATTACCGTATTCTCATTTCCATATTATCGTGCAAAAGTGTTTTGCTTTCCCAGACCATATGTGTAGGTAATTGTACGCATTTACTAGCTTATTAGAGATAACTTCTCGAGATTCTGAATTGGTTTCCGCTAGGGAGATTATTGGGGTGCATTAGGTAGTAACGAAGCGCGATGGCAGTCGACAGGCAATAGTTTACGGCGGCGCGGAGAGGCGTGATGTTATTGATTCGCCTCGCGGTGTCCTGACATCGGTGGTTATGTGTTTAAGCAATTACTCCCTAGGGATTGGAGCTTAGCCGTTGAGCTGGCGCAGCGCGAGGGTCCGTTCCCGTTATAATTGCTCGTGCACGGTTCGGCCGCAGAGGTGTCAGAGTGGTGTGTTCACCGCCTTCCCGAACCCTATAATTTCCTTACAATGTCCGGTCCGACAACCCTTCATCGTTCCCATACTTAACGAAATCAATGTTATAAGTTTTTGCTTTTCTATTTGTATTTTTATTGCTTCCTTACTAACTTTGCGAACATTTTAGAGTTAGCGTCTCTACCGGTAGAGCTTGTACCGTTAAGTGAGCATTTTATTTGCGGATAACGACCTCTTAATATTATAAAACGGCAGTATTGCGTCGCGACTCTTTATAATTAATTAATTAATTAAGTTTATTCCGGTTGGTCTTAACTATTTCTTCATAAAACATTTTTCTTTTAGTATCTTCATTAAGAGTCTAGTATATACTTACTTAAATTGCGCTCTTAAAATGTTTAGGTTTCCTTACGACTCATAAACTGTTTGAAAACATCATTATGTTAGGAATAGTTAGCATGGTATGAAAAAGCTACGTATTAAGGATTTCCTCTTTAAAACGAGTAGTGTAACCAATGTCGTGGTGAGGTGTGATTTCCTTCCCACAGGTTCAAGGTTACAAACGTGATTTTGAAATATCGTAAATCCAATCTCAATACCTCATCTGTTGCGGCGCCCCGAGATCTCTGCTTTCTCACGACCAAATGCCTTTTTCTATTGAGCCATTAGCACCCTTACAGCCCAAAACTTTAGTAATAAAATCCTGCAACTTGGAAATTAAAAAATGAATTCGTTTTGTGCGTTTAGCAGCTAGTTGTGCTGTTCTTTGTTATCTGTTTGCTTGCACAATATTGACACGCAGTTCGACTTCGAATAGTATTTGTTTATACTTTATTATGAAATATTTGGTCAACTGTTATCGACTGGGAGAGCTTTTATTGATAAATTTATCAGAAACCAAAACAGAGCGTTTCATCGTTTTTCTTATAGGTGATATAAAGATGGATTGTACGACCAAGAACATGCATTCCGCGAGATAAGAACGGCACTAGGTTCAAAGTATTCGAGGTTGAGTTGATCTTAATCACTATCACTATCACTACATAGTATAAAATAAAGTCGCTTTCTCTGTCCCTATGTCCCTATGTCCCTATGTCCCTCCCTTTGTACGCTTAAATCTTTAAAACTACGCAACGGATTTTGATGCGGTTTTTTTTAATAGATAGAGTGATTCAAGAGGAAGGTTTATATGTATAATACATGCATAATATACTGAAGGATAACCCACAATAACCATTTTCCCATTGCGTGGCTTCGTTCAGCTTCCGGATTCCCAGAGGGTAGCTCCCTGCTGTAAAGGTACAAAGGTAGGCATAATAGACACCATGCTCGCTTGCTTATTGTATGGGGTTTTGAGGTTAACCCACCTCTGACATTTTGGTGTCAGTATTATTGAGACGTCTAAGGATAGACACTATGCCCATTACTTATCTGGCGGGACAAATAAAATACCATTCACTCCTGCTGTGCCGTCGATTTTTACCAAGCACCAGTCAATTAATGATTGATAAAAACATTGTGAAAAATTTAACTAATCTTTCAAAATTCGCAATAAAATCATTTTCTTCTTTACATTTAAGAACCGCGCTCTTGTCGGTGGAGTCTACATAGCTATTCCGTCCTGTCTACCGTCCTCTGTTTGATCTCCTAATACGACACGACATCTATTCCTTCCTTAATTTGGTCTAAGTATATATGTTCTTCTAGGTCGTCCTCTTTTCCTTTTCCCTTCTATCTTTCCTTCAATTATGTGTCGTATCAGGTGACCAGATCTCCCTTCTATTTGCAATGATCCTTCCTTTATTAAATTTGGAATTTATTAATTTAAGAATACTAAAATTAATTATTGCACTTTTTGATTTTTGTTGAGGTACAGAATCGTTTTAATTTGACATATTTTTAAAATGATACAAAATTTTAACGGGATTTACTACTTAATTTATTATTTACTATTAGAGAATGTTAAAACTGAAAATTATTGTTTTCGTAGTTAGTTTAAATGCAGTAGTAGTGCTCAAGAAAATCTATGAAATTGCAGCAGTTAGCTGTACCCATTTTTTGTTCTCTATTATTTTGCTTATTGTGTTACATAGAGGCTGATGTTACAGTAGGATTTTAAGTCGTCTTGTCAAATTATATCACTTATTCAATGAAAGTTTTGTATAATTCTTTTATCAGCTACGTATGTAGCTCTGTCCTCTCGAGAAAGCTCGAAGCAACCCTGAGTTCCTGATAAATTGATAAATATATTAAAAACAGATTTTAAACTTTGATTTTGGAATAACTGCAAGAACAAGAAAGATTTAAAACAGTAAATACCAAGGATATAATTGGATACAATTTACGGAGTGGAGTTTCAGAGAGGACCACTTCGAAAGATGGAATATAAAAATACGTCAAATGTGTAAAACCATGAATGAACAACAAAAGATTAAACTTTATTTGGTTTAATTTGACGGTTGAAATAATCATGTTGAAATACACTAAACTGCAGAGAAAAAAAGTCGCCTATAAAATCTTCAATATCTTTAAAAGTACCTGACCTGTACCTAAAATAAAAACTAAAAGGTTGGCTGCGGGGACAGTGGTTTACAAATAAAATACGAAAATTAAATTAAATTACAATATATTTTAATGTGCTTAGAAAGCTAGGTCAGGTTCTTTTGAAGATACCGACCCTTTTTCTCTGCGGTCCAGTGTATTTTGTGAGCCTTGGAACCTTCCAATAATAACGTCTGTTCACAAACGGGTCTCATCGCGTATAAGACCCGTGAAAATACGTTATAATAATGTGTGCACACACTGTTGCTAAGTATTCCTCATGTTTTAGTTCAGTATTTATGTGCGCCCGCGACTTGGCTTCCTCGATCGAGACCTGGCATAAGCAGTATCAAGTTCGCACGGGATCTGGTGATTTATTAGCACTATAAAAGTTTTACAGCAGTGTGCGTATAATCTTATGATAGCTAGCGGGAGGGGCGGGAGGGGAGGTGACGTTTCCGCACTGCCTTGCGTCTGCGCATGCACTCGCCTTTAGAGTATAATTCTATTGATCCCATTATAGTGCTTTATTACTTTTATGTATTTGGTACTTTAGATATGGCATTTCTAAATTTTATACTCAATCACCCTACAACATGTGTGAGGTGAGGTGTTGTGAGTAGTTCTTCACGGGTCTCATGAGATGTATGTTTGTTACTCTTTCACGCAATAACTACTGGATAGATTTTTATGAAACTTTACAATAATATACAGGGCGTCCCACGGCTATGCCACATGGAGGGAAAGTACCTTAAATATTGTAGATAGAACATTTTACTGAAAGAAGACATTATTTTATTTCTAAAAACTATTAAAACTGCATTAATACATTTTTTAATAATTACATGGTTGAACCGGGAATCGAACCCGCTATACGAGAAATAAAAATATCCTGTAGTTTTATCATACCAATCGAAAGGCTTCATCATAAGGACTATTTTTTGCTAAGTAACTTAGTGTCAGAAAAAAAAGGAAGACTATGAATTTTAACATTTTTAATACCAAGTTTATTAATTTTATCAAATGCTCAAAATGACCCCCACGCTGTTGAATACTAAGTCGCACTCTTTTGATTATTTCACTCGCTGTCGATTTTTTTATCTTATTGTGGTGGATATTTAGAATAATACGTCTAAGTTCTGTTTGTAGCTCGTGGACACTTTCATACCGGTTCTTGTAAACTAAATTTTTTACATAACCCCATAAAAAATATCTAACAGGGTTAGATCTGGCGATCTTGGCGGCCACATCAAATGTTAAAATTCATAGTCTTCCTTTTATTTCTGATACTAGGTTACTTAGCAAAAAATAATCCTTATGATGAAGCCTTTCGATTGGTATGATAAAACTACAGGGTGTTTTTTTTTCCTCGTGTAGCGGGTTCGATTCCCGGTTCAACCATGTAATTATTAAAAAATGTATGAATGCAGTTTTAATAGTTTTTAGAAATAAAATAATGTCTTCTTTTAGTAAAATGTTCTATCTACAATATTTAAGGTACTTTCCTTCCATGTGGCATAGCCGTGGGACGCCCTGTATACATCAGAATAACACAATAACACATAGGCTACTTTTTTACACTTCTTTCCCACGGGAAAACCTGTTAACGCGGAAGAAGCCGCGGGGCGGAAACCTAGTACCTAAATAATTTTTACTATGGGAAAATACAGACATAAAGCATAATTAAACACTCTTGGATAATAAATAACACGGTAATTCGCCTATTAGAATAAGGGCAATATCTCGCTGGCTGCCATAGCCGTGAGCTCAGACAAATAGATGAAATTCAAGCGGTAGAAGCACCGCTCCCGGTCTTGATCAACTTGATACGCGGATATGCTAGTATACTATTACTTAGTTACTTGCTTATCTGTCTGCAATAATCCCTAACGGGGAACCGAAGACGTGTGAAGGATGAAGTGTACGGTATGCACTACTTCAAGTTGCAGTTTTATCTCAAACGTCAACTCGAGAAACTCGTTTCGCTTTGCAAGTTTGTTTGATAAATATGTAAACAGTGTTATCATAATTTTTTGTGTTGTACAATTCAATATACCTACCATTGTGCTTTCATGCAAGATTCATCATATAACAACACTATAAAGAGCACATAACAGACGAACAAAAAATCTAGTGCGTATCCAATTCTCGGATATCAGGTTATTATTTAAGTCTAAATATGCTGCAAAGTAAAATCAAAACAACAAATTCGACGCACAATATCACAAACAAAAAATTAAAATTCGCCTGTTTTTAAACAACTACGCCACATTTTTCAAACTTCACCACATTTTTCCATTGCGTCACACAACCAACCGTCTAGGGCTTGGCCACAGCTTCTGGCGCGCGCGAATTACGAAGCGACGAGCGATGCGAATTACAACGCGATCGCGATACCGCTCTCTAGGGAGCCCCAAACTGTATATAGAATCGATAGAATTTTTCAATTCTACTTTTATGTACGATTGAATCGATCGATCAAAGGTATTTCAGTTCGGACTTTTCTCTAGGCGCGATGCTGAAAACGTTTACCGCCGCCGCCATGCTTATCCCAGCTCCCCCGTCGCTCTTCGCCCCGAAGTGCAGGTAGCGCCGTCTATGTTTGTTTTAATTGCACAGCGCTTATCGCACCGCAATTCGCGTTTTAGATCGAATCGCTGTGACCTCTCAAGAATCAAGGTAAGGTTTTAAAGATTAGATTTTCTCGTCCACTTCGTCTCACCTTGACTGATGTTCCAAGGATGTAGTCCGAGCAGGCCAGTAATTAGCACAGCCTTCCCGGAAACCAGTCCCTAAGACCATCCATCATATAGTGCGAGAAACCTGCCAAGACTGATGGACATTTAATCGTTACTGACACGTTTCATTATTCAACCTGTGAAAAAAAATGACGGCTTTGGCAGAAGCATAGTGAATATATAGCGGACTGACAAATTAGATTTACGGAGCTCACTACAGTATTTACTTACAAACATATTTATTTATTCGATTATCCTATTCCATCTTCCTAAAAAGACAAGGATAACTATACAAAAGCCAGCACATGCGGTTGAACAATTTTATTGGGAAGTGTCCTGGAAAATATAAATCGATTCTAATTAGTCCGTCAGTTATTATTTTTTTTCAAGATATATCGCATCAAAATGCGCTGACGTCACTTTTTCCGTATAATTTGTATGGCGGCTTGTCGTCACTGGAAATTCCAAAGTGCTGTATCGTCGGCATTTTTCGTTTGCCAGACATAAAAAAGAGTACATTATTTTTTAGTAATCTAACTGACGGACTAATTAGAATTTTTTAGGACACTTCCTCATTGGACACTCGCTTTACGAAATTCACCCCTACGGGCACTTTCAGGGTCAACGTGTCCAGCCGTATGTGGGTGCACTACTGTACAATGTCGAGATTGAGCCACCTCATATAATTGATCTCAAACCGAAGTGTGTCATATATTTTATTACTATACCTATGTATATTAACAAGCAAACACAAAAGTTCCCTCTAGTCTTATGAAGCAGTAGCTATCCACTAACTTACAGAACTGACTTTAGCTGTAATGTCAAGAACTTCTCAAATGAATACTTTGGACCTTTGGACTATACATCGTTGTTATTTACGTAGAACGTTCTTGCAAAGGTCTCTTATCTTAGGACAGGATTGCAATCCGCGCGTTCAGTTTCACCTGCTCTTGCGAGTACATATTTTATTATTATTTTCTTAATAAATATCTGTTCTTACATCATCACGTTGATAGATGTTAAGTTAAGTGTAGGTACTATTATATACTTCTGTGGTTTAGCTAAAACAAGCAGTGAAGCATATAACACAGTGACCTTAATGCTTCATTAAACATAATACCATTAGATTTACCTCTGCATTTTCTAATAAGCAAGATATAAGGTGTACCTTTATTCATAGAAGTAATTAAACATGTTCTTCCTTTCTTCATTGAAACCATTCATTTTATATTTCATTTTGTATCGCGGTTATTTTTTGCTCTCCCTTTTTCTTGCAGACAGCTCCCCAGAATGACCTTTAGCAACAATAATGTTTGAATATGTATTTGTACTTTGCTTTAAAACCATGCGGGAATTGTATAGAAATCGTATCAGCACGTTATAAGTGGAAATCGCGACTATCTGTCCTATTAGTACATGTTTATTTTTTATAATTACAATCTCTTGTGACAAACGTGTTTGATAAGTAGATCTTAACAATATTAAAACTTAAACTACATTTATGCTCTACTCTACGGTAATTTTAATCCTATGGCATTCAGTTATTTTTCTTCAGTAAAAAATAACGTCAAAATCTTCCATTAGTGTTTATGTAAAGGAAAATCCAATCCTATTTCTACGCATAGTGCCAGGAACGAATGTTACTTTACCTTCAAATCCATCGTCTCAAACATTCAATCGAACAGTTTTTTGGCAGAATATTTCGCTTTCATTTCTAAAGCTGTAGGACGTAATCATTCTTATTGGAAGTCCATAGGTGTTTTTAAAACTGAACCCTTTTTTACAAGCTGAATAAAATACTTAGAAATATCAGTTAAAGATAATTTTGCTTTCATTCCACGCTATGAAAAGGACATTGTAAATAAATATGTTGCCTTGACCCCTGCATTTGTATACAATGTGGCGTTCTGTGAGCGAATGAGAGCGCTTCGGGGACAAAGCAGTGAGGGCTCGTAAATAATGCTGTCAGCAATCCTTTAATGAATTACGATGGCTCTGTAAGACATTCAGTAACGTATTTAGTGCATTTTCAGTTTCACATTTTTTTACGGTCGCTTTTTCAGAACAGTATTTATATATTCCGCTTTTATTTTTAATGGTTTACCCAGCATATTATTTCATAAGCAATATCAAATTTTTAATTTTAGATTATATTTTATTTGGGAATTTTAGATTTTATTTTGTGTGGTGCGAGTAAATAAGACATTTTACAAATTTTATACAGTTTAAGATATTATATTAATAAATTTATCTTATCTAATGGGGTATTTTCCCGCGGTAAAGAAGCTTAAATCACTATCTAGCCACCAAATACTATCCATGTAAAAATGACGACGTTCTTTAACGACGCGAAAGAAAGACAAAACAAAAAACATATTTTCGAATTTATAATATTAGTACTACATATCCATTAACTTCAGCTAAAATCTTAATTATTATTTTGATTTATTAAAAAAATTGAAATCTCATACATAACATGCGTAAATTTGTCGTTGTGCTACGCCCATGTAAAAGACATCAACGCGAGCGTTTCAAACTCTTTTTTACTTTACTGATTTAATTACTGTACACTGTTCTGTTAGGAAGAATCTTGTTTTGTTGTTGCTTTTAAATTATTGTTTTAAAATCGGTAGTTTTTACTAAACAGTACTAGAGTCTAAATAAAAAATTGAATGCCTAAAATAAGTGGACAGAATTTTGGTAAACATTGCTGTTTATTACGCTGGCACGAAGAGACTATATTAGCGAGAACAGCAATAAAATTTATGTCCGTATACCATAATGATTGTATTGACAATGATATAAAATAAAATAAAAATTCGTCACGTGTCAAGAAGATAGCAAGTCCAGTGGAGCGACACGAGCATAGGTCAAATCAAAAAGAAAATTATTATGATGGCGGGTCCTAAGTAAGGGCAGATTGCTACCCTTGATCAGACTCCTGAATGCAGTACTGCGTTTTTCCTACCAAGTCGCCAACAAAGAACTTGAAGCTTGAAGTGAGGAACTCGTGCGAATAGCTCACGGTTGTTGCATCATTGTACGGAGTCAACGACACTGCAGCCGCGACTCATCGCTCGCCATTGATCTTGAACTTGCTTTAAACAATCACTGCGCTTGATCTGTCCGAGATTACGCCGTTTTGTTTAAGGGGCTCCCCTATGCTAAGTGGCGCCGCCATCCGTTAAAAAATAATTACTCTATGAGTAAACAGTTTTTCAAAAATCCGGTAGGTCATTTTAAAGATTTGGTGTTTTAGGATATATAGAAGCCATCAACTCTGTTAGTTTGAGTTCGATGAAGTTACAGATAGAAAATTTGCCAAAAGTGGCCGTTTTTAGCAATTTTTCTATCTGTAACTACAGCGGACTATAATAAATACAGTTTATGGCCGCTATATATACTATAGCACGCCAACTTGAAAATGACCTACCGGATTTTATAAAAAATGTATACTTCGCGAGTTATTATTTTTTAACAGACGGCGGCGCCACTTAGCATAAGCCCTTAAGGTAAAGCGTCTGATGTCGTTAATACTTATATGCTCTCGTTTTTAGAAATGCTGCGCTGGTTCAATCCCAGTCACTAGCGTCTTGTTCCCTAGGTCTAACCGCGACCAAAGCGTCTCGTGTGTGTGTGTGTGTGTGTGTGTGTGTATGTGTGTGTTTAGAGTGTACAAGTATGATTTTGACTTTTGATTCTCTTATGGGCAGGAACATACCGAGAGGGCGCCTGTACGGTCACGTTCTAAGTCCACTCATATAACGTGTATTTATACTTTCAAAAGGAAATTTGTAGTTATAGATTGAGTCCGTAACACAAAAATCATAATGAGGCTTTACGAAAAAGTTATTTTAAAGTATAAATATGACTGGACTTATGAACTTGAACTGTACGCAGTGGCGTAAATATGTAATACATTATTTACTGTTACAAATTTAAATAAGAAAAACATTTTCAGCTTTTACATTTTACATAACATTTTTAACTTTCGTTTAAAACGCGTTGCTGTGGATATATCTGTGCTATATGTATGACACTCTCACTAATCTCTTGTACCTATAAAATAAAACGCTATGTTTACTTTGAAATTGAGAAATTAATAGTATCGGTTAACATTGTTAATCTTTGTCGGAATTACCATTAGTTTTACGGGGCAAAGACATGGTTTGATGGCGTAAAGGAACTTGCAGGCAGGGGGGAAGGGAAGAGAGAGAAGGAAGATGCGCCGGCGCCAAGGCCGCCCAGTCTTAGCGATTATGTAAATAATACGCTGCGCCCTGCCCTCTGCTCTCGACAACTATTACGACCTCACCAAACCATCGAGACTTCACAAAGAACTGCAATATTTTTTAAATCTTTGTTGTACTGTCTCGAGTCATACATAGGAAAAAAGCTAGCCTGCTCTAGAAAAGAATAGAATAACAAATATTTTGTCTGATCCTCACGAAACCATCTAGACTAAAATGATTATACTTTATTGTAATATCACTGATAAGAAATACTTACTTTACAGTTAACTTGCTCTAAAAGAATAGTATAGAAATAGTTGCTTCAAAAAAACAACTCCCTTGGGCGATTCTATTTACCTACTTTAGTTTAATGGAGTCATAATGTTATATGGTCTGTGTAATGCAGCCTCCAAGCCCATCTTCGGTTAGAAACTTATGACTCATTTAATAACTTAGCATGAAGTTATGAAAAAATGCGCTTCAACTATACGACTAAAGTTAATAACCGAGCGACCGCGAAGCATCTCCGTTTATGCTTGGGCAAAATGATTTCGTAGGCTTTTCGATCGTGTGTCCGTCTGTATGCCTGTTCTCCTCTACACGTTATATTTTTAAACCGATTGGCGAGGAAATTTTCGAGCGTATTCAGCGACTGGATTTTTTTTAAATCAGCTTTTGTTTTTTTTTAATGACGGTATTATTGGGTTACCAACTTGCGAGATTTGACGCCAACGCAATTTTTCTCGTATTTATCAACTAATTTTTGTTAAATTTTGTAAGCGAGATCAATTTACACCTATTGGTTTTCTTTAGTTTTTTATTGTTCTTTAACTTGCAACATGTACAGATCTCCGAGCCACCAGTTACCGACTACTTACTTTGTACTTTAGTATGTATATTAGAAGTCTGTTTGTATTTACTTTGCCGGGCTCGAGCTAGTTAATCACAGAATACAAAACGAAAAGGGCTGCACAAGGTATTTTCGCTTATATTAGTAAACGAATGGCTCACGAAGGTCGTGCGTCACGTCGGATGATCAGAACAAAGATAGGTACGTAAATCAATAGTCTGTGGACCGGGCGTCGGCGCGGAAGTGTTGTTCGGTGACTATTTCTTTAAGCGATCTGCAGTGTTTCTGTATCAAATTCACCTAGGAACTTGTTTACCTAAATTAAGTCGCAGCTGCTTCACTTCGCCTGAAATGCTGGAGTTCATTCTGAAAAACGACGATCCAAACTTTGATCAAGCGACTTTACCTACACCCTTTTTTTTTCTGCGCAACAGTTGTCAGCGAAAATATTTTTTACTAGCTTTCCGCTCAGCTGATACGAGTGATCCGATTGCATTTAGTCATATGTACTACTCGACCAATACAATTAGACACATGACAGGTATGCGGTTTGTACAATATTCGCCCTTATTCCCAGCACTAATCCCCGTGACCGGCCGTGACGCCATGTTTGAAATGTGTCTAATTGTTTTGGTCGCGTAGTATTGAAACATATGATGAGAACTGAATCACCACAATCGCTGTCTTACATGTTCACACTTCTATTTGTTTACCGCTATTGTTTGTCTATTTTTGGCATTATTTCGAGGATAGTTTCTTCTTGGTTGTTTTATTCAGTTTGCAAGGTCGTGTCCTGGATAGTTTCGAATGCAATAGGTTTCTCCATCTATACCGGTTTTCGGCTGCCCTTAGAGAAGTTTTAACCGACACTCAGTCAATTTTATTTTTGATTTAAATTAATGTTGTTAACAGTAGTAACATCCAACTACTCCCCCTAAAGTCTTCATGCCACTATAATTTGAGGTCCCTATCTTTTATTGCGAAAGTTATGCTGTAAATCATTTCTCACGAAATTTGCTGAATCTGCTACGAGCAATTTTTCTTTGTGTACAATAAATGTAAATTAAATACATGTCTTCTAATATTGTTGTGTATTAGCAGAATGGATCCGTGGTCCATTGCCTTATCTTCAGTCAGCCCATCATTGTCGCGCGCACGCTCGCTACAGAACGGACTGTTCTTTTTCAACGTCAATCGATTTGCTGCGCCCAAATCGATCAAATGTTTACCTTTTCAAAATAGAAACGGTATTCTGTTTACTGTTTCGCTTCACAGAACAAAAGACATTGCTTTAATCTGTATAATTCGTTTATTTTCTTCCGAAATATCGCTACTGGAAAAAATCGTGGAAAGCCCGTTAAAATAGTTGGTACCTATAGTACTTTCGCGTTAGCTTGGCAATAGCGAGCGTTGACATTTACTACCACTGTACTCGTATTATATCGTTTTCCTTAGTAAATGTATACGATATGAATAGTACATAGTACATATGAATAGTACATGAATAGTAGAACAGTTAGTACGGAAAGCGATAATTATCGTTTAAAAATATTACTTTTTGGTACCGGTCTTGTCAATGTTCGCTATTGCCAAGCTAACGCGAAAGTACTATAGACTACTGCTACAGTCTGTAACGGTCCACTATTGGAGTTAGGACTTTCCCAGGCCTTTGCCTTGAAAAGCGAGTTATTGCCATGATCTCCACGCTTGGATTAGGGATCACAGCTGGTTACATAGTTGATGCTGGTTTTTTTAGTCTCCTCAGCCTAGATAGTCATCCGATTACCTATTGAACAAACTTTTTTTATTTCTAAAAACTAACTAAAAAATGATACGGGTTGATTTTGACAGTCACTCTATAGGTAGTGTATGGATTGTTTAACAGAATACTTTTTTCGTTTTAAATATGAGTTGCATGCCGTAACAATTTTAGACAAAAAACTGTAACAAAACCGCACGAGATATGCAGCATGATGCTGGCATCTAATGAGCCACTTAGCTACAGGAAGCTATTACTGGATGGCGTTTACATACCAAATTATAATATTTTCATAATAACAGGCACCTGGTATAGGAAACCCTTTTAATGGGCTTATTTACTTATAATTTCGCTTTCAAATTGCAAAGAAAACAATAAAAATGTCTAATCTTATTTGTATGTAATTTTACTTGAAGAGTCAAAAAAGGTTTAGTTACAAACTGACTGACATAAAATTTTATTATTAGTAGCTATGTATTTTTTTTCTTACATAATAAAATAAAAACAGAAATACACATCAACAAAAATATAAAAATATTTAATTATGTTTAAGATTTTAATATGTTTAGTTATCTATCATTGAAGATTGTATGAAGAAAAGAAATGGAATTGCTCTCAATAATAATATTAATATTATTACTCGTAATTACCTTACTATTATGACTGACTACCCAGAATTGTGGTAAATAGGTAGGTATTTAATAATAAAATGCCAATGTTCCAAAAAATATATGCCTGGTCGAAATTGCTACCTACCCTTTTATTGTTCTGTATTGTATTGTTGGTCCTGTTTTTTTTGTACAATAAAGTATACCATTTTAAAATAATGATAGAATCTTACGGTCAAATAAACGCGCGTAAGATAACACTTTGTGTACTCAAGAAGCTTTCCGAACTTTGCGTCTCGTAATAGTATTACAACCTGAATATTATGCATAATTATTACCTATGTTTTAATAATAAGGCAGCCCTACTCTAGGTCGCCCGCGCACTTCTTATGTTGGGATTATCTTGACATTTTATTCTACATGCAGGAAAATATGTCATTAAAACATTAGCAAGCTTAGTATTAACAACAATTCAGTATATACCAGCATTTTCTGAAACAACCCTAAGAGAAGTGTAATGTGTTGTTATTATTCAAATTATTGTCTTGAAAGCCGCTGTTAAAGTTATTTTCTTTCTACGTAATTAAGTTAAAACGTTGTGCTTAGACTGGAAATTAGTTTCCCCATCTTTACTACTTCACCAAAGAAACTCTAAGGCGTCTTTTGTAATCTCAGAAAAAGAAAAAAAGGCGTTTTACGCGCCTTTTACCTACATTATTGAATTTCCTGTTTATTTTTCTTGCCATTAGGCTGAGCAACAATTTACTACGTTTTTTTTACTAGGATCTCATAAATTAAGTTTCTTCAATAGTAGTAGCATTCAGCACAGCACAAGTGCTAAAACGCTCGCGTCACATTAATAAGCTTTCAGGTTCAAATCCCGAGGGGATGACTGTCTAACTAAAGATTCTAGATCACTTTTGAGACTTTTACCAGTTCGATTAGGACATCGCAGGCTGAAACACCAGAGAGTCTGAAAAGAAAGTAGAGTCCGTACTTCGTAAAGCAGTTGAATCCAGGTACAATTGATACCAGGGTTCATGAGGTCGGTCAAAGTCCTCACTACCCAAACGAAGAAGAAAAAAAACCAGAATATTGATTGGTTGAAAATGTGAAGTACAATTTAAGGACGCCTTTGCGCACAAATCATTTTATTGGTTCTGTACCTTTACATACAATAAAGTGAATTACGGCCACGTACCCAATTACCTAAGATTATTACGAGTTTATTATGAGATGCCAAAGGCATGATTCAGCAACCCTTTAAATAGAAACAGCAGGTTAGGCACGTGTGATGTGTGTCAATATCTAAGGAGAGTTTAATAAAGACGGCCACGTCATGTTACTGTCGCGGTGGCACCGGATAAGCGCGCCGCCGGGCGATTGTCTCTCGGCTATCGTAAATAACCCTGGCTATGTCCGGTGTCCCACTCGAATACAGAGTTGCCACCGCCGGTTGGCGAATCCTGCCTGAGGTAACACGCGTGACAAGACATAATTTTGTCGCGTCAATACTCTAATTTTGGAAGGATCACCTGTCAGGGTTTATCATAGCTAAATTTGAGATGTTACGGGGGCTGGCTTGTCCTGGCGACAGCTTTTGAATCCAATGGGTTATAATTTTATCCCCAAATATGGCCAATTTTCATATGGGAAATGAGACGAGTGGGATATTTAAAATGTCTAATCCAATTTCTTTATTCCAGTTTATTTTAAAATAGCGATATTTTACGATGTTTTGGTGCAACCAAAAATATAATTTTCAGACTAGGTTTGATTGTTGTATTAGGTACTCGTAAAAGTCAGATACCTACCTATCTTCCTTTACATGATATTATAAAATACTTTTCATTACATCTTAAAATCGTTAAAACTGGTATTAGGATGAAGAAATAAATATCCCAATTCTCATTTCGTCCCAAATAAAAGAAACTGGAACGTAGTGTTGTAAGAAACTCGAGTCTTTGAGTCCTACTTACCAGAGCTCGAGCTCTTTTTTGAAGACTCGAGTCTTATAATTGAGACTTAGAACTCAAGTCCTTCCGAATTTGGAGTCTTTTGTTAAAATGACTCAATGTGAGTCTTTAGGACTCAAAGACTGAGTCTTTTTAAAGGACTCATGACTGAGTCCTCTAAAGCTGTAGTTTGAAGTAAATAAAACAGCAATTAACAAATTATCGATTTATTAGGTAGGTAATTAAGTAATTGTTATTGAATTATATATATTATATTATTTTAGTATATTGAGCTACGAAGACAGGCACATTGAAGCCCGTATAGTTTTATTACCCAATCGGTTTCTTGGTTTGGTTATTAAATTTCCTGATTTTAATAATAAACCTATCTACCGACATTTATACACCAACTCGAGTTCATGACTCAGTCTAGCTCAAAGAACTTAAAAGACTCAAAGGACTCAAAAGGACTCAGAGGACTTAAAGGACTCGGACTCATGTGACTAAACGAGTCCTAGCCCTGAAACTCGACTTGAGCCCCGAAATTAAGACTAAAAGACTTGAGTTTTTTACAACACTACTGGAACGACTCGATCTGAAGCGTAGCCTACTGCGTCACGGAACTCACCGCTATATTCATCGATGCACTACCAAAGCAACATTACTTTATCGAGTGATTTGTCGACGAAAACTTTTGGTAGCATTAAATCCCGAAGACCTGTCGCCACTAGCAGGAAGCAGATATTGCGTGCAGCATACGAGATGAGCGTGATATGTGCTCTATCTAACCGTGCCGGCGTCAATATCTATAAAAATACAACGATTAACATTCCTATTTATCGATGTCTATTTTGATAAACATTCCTTTTAAAATGGAAACCTGGAATTCCTTTAGGCTATATCCAGTTGAGATGAAACAATGAACATATGTTATAAATAGGTGGTATTAATACAAAATGTGGGATTTTGTTTGGTCTATTTATTGGTACGTTATGCGAGGGGTCCGTGGAGGGCGGGCCGGCGTGGTCTGATAGCATCGGGCGCTGGCTATAAATAGACGTTCCGCGGACCCTTGAACCAGCCTTGGTCGTCACCGCTTGACTCAAAGGGCTACTAAATATTTGTCGGGCAAGATAAATTCACCTCGTTTGGACTGCAATAAAATGCGTGAAATTGACCAAAATGAGACAAAAGCCTCAACAAAATTAAGATTTTTTTTTAATGCGTGAAACGTAAAATGTCTTCGTTCGAGCAGCAAAACTACACATACCCATTAAATTCACCGTGTCTCACATCGATAAACTTTAGTGTGGTCTTTTGCAGATTAAAAAAACAGAATACCTCTCACCGATTACAAAGGACCGCATACCACATCCCGCCGTGGTCACAAATTAACGTTATTAAGTCATCACATCACCACATATCGCGAAGTAATTAGCCGCAACACTGAAGTGCTCGTAAATTATAATGATTAGAAAGAGTCGAGATACCTGACAGTATTTAAACTGGAGAGTAAAAAGCAGGGGTGTGGCAGCCCTAGCGGGCGAGCTGGTCCCGCAACAATCCACCATAAAACACGGCGGGCAGGGTGCAGCTCCTCGGTTGTTCGCTTTCGTTCGCGCATGCAGCCGACGCTTATTTTTTTCCCTGATTAGAGTAAAAGATGCGCAACCGGTTGTCGGGTGGCGGGTGCGGACGAAGGCCGTGCCAGGGCCGCGGATACCCTCGGAGTCGAGGACCTCGCGCGCACCACGCCCGCTAATGATGCGTCTCCACTCCGCACTCCTAATTGGACAAACGCTCGACCACTCTATCGGAAAAAACGCACGCGCCCAGCCACTACGCAGAATGTAAGAACTTGCGCCGCGTTAAATCATAACATTTATAAAATTCCACTAAAATTACCTACCGCATTAAAAAGCGAAACATGCGAGCTGTGTGTCTTATCTTGAGAATAATTTCCCTGCTGCGTCTGCCAAACATTCGGTTAATCAAGATCGTCGAGGTGCGAATTTTCAACTAAAACTTCTCGTGAACTCTCCAGGGCTTTCGAATTCTCGGTTTTACGACATGCACTTTTCTCGGGGGGTTCAATTAATGAGTTCGTTGTGAGTACCTAATTCATTTTTAAAGGACTGTATGTAACTACGTACAGTTATGTTCAATGAGAGTCTTTGTCCGTTACGTATCTGCTGAATGCGATTGCGGCAGGAGCACGTACACGATAAGAATTGCCCTTTAATAACGGGAGACCTATGGTGAATTGTCGTAGATTGCAGACGCACTGAAGCTATCTAGCTGTAAATAATGACACAATTGGAGACGTTGTTCTTTCTTAATGGAACTTGTGGGTAGTGCAGTACTATTGTAGATACAATTTTAAACTGTACGGAAGTAATTCACTTGTACCGTATTAAGTAATAGTGCGTGCTCATCCACGTAGGTTTTGATGAAAGTCGTAAAGTTGTTGATGGCTTCGTGATGTGTCTTCAATATACAGCTGGCGTGGAAAAGCAAAATACTCGTATTGCAGATTCACAAACAATATATTCAAGTGCAATAATACTATAAAAACGTAATACGTACCTAATATAAACGTGGAAGGCCATTCATTATAATTAATGGCTTGTCATAATAATTGACGTCGTAAAATTTCTTTAGCGAGCTCGGAGCCTGAATCAATTTATTTATCATCCTTTAATCAATTTCGTATTCGATAGCTTGAACGGAATCGTAGCGGGCCTTTCGACGGACAAATCATAAACGCGGTATAGTAAATAATTAGGCTACGGCACTGAAAATATTTTCGTATGCGAAACAAATTTGTTTTGATCACATTATCATTAACTTCACGACTCGCGGACGTGTCACGAGATCTGCTCGTCCAGGTGGATTAGCGACGATAAGCCGTCGAATGGGAAGTTTCCTGGTTGTCGAGAATGTCCAGATCACGGACTCACAATCCGTCTTTAATGTCTAAGCGTTAAATGCCATTTCTTGTTGCAGCCATCGATGCGGCCTGACTAATGAAGATTTAAATCGACGTTGGTGCAAGCCGAGTCCCGTTCTGCATCCTTCTATTTATCATACCAAGGTGATATAGGCTTTATCGTATTATGTTAATCGTAATCACATTGATTGATTTGTACCAGTCGTAATGTATTTTTTTATTTTATAGGGTTTGATAGAGTATTTGGTTCGTATCTGGAAGAAGCCTCCGCTAGTGTACTGCGACTACCATGGACACTCGCGGAAGAAGAATGTTTTCTTCTACGGTTGCGCGAGCGCAGAGAGTTGGAGCAGCAATGACCGATTGGTCCAGGACGAGCCCGTCAAATACCTCGTGAGTTTATAACGTGAACTTTCCGGTCATAAGACTGGTTCAGTTTACTGTTTACATAATAATGTTTATGCATAAGCTCGTACACTGTATTTTGCCACTATGTAACTGTAAGTCCACACATTAGACGTCAGTTTCGTTGAAAGTCGTATATGCAAAGGATATAGGGTCGCATACGCTGCGAGTAACGGAAAGTATTCTTTATGAACTTGATTTCTTCATTTTATATCTTGAAATGTGGTAGCGCAGGAATGCCGTCCTCGTAATTACCTGCAGCATTGCTTGAAACTTTAGTCGAGTCAGTAATTATTAATAAATATTTTTAGAGCGTTTATTTTTGTCTGTTGACAGATGTTGCCTGCTCTGATGCACCGGATATCACCAGCGTTCGCGCTAGGCTCATGCTCGTTCAAAGTGGAGCGCGAGCGGGAGAGCACGGCCCGCGTCACCGTGTGGCGACACCTCGGCGTGACGCGTTCCTACACCATGGAAGCTTCATTCTGCGGCTTTGATAGAGGCCCATTCAAGGTACGTGTACTAGAACACAAACACCTTCGAATCGCTTTCGCATTCGATCAATCTGGTACAGGAGCCTAAGAGAACAGCTTCCCACATCACCGTTTAGGTTATAATACTTTATACATTGTTATGCTTTAATATCCACATCAGTTACAAATCACACATTCCGACAAAGCGCTATTGGACGAAACTGATGACGAAATTAGTATCAAATCACATTGTTCAAAGATGAAACACTTATCGATGAGCTAACAAATCTAAAAGACAAAGTATCAAACAAGAACGATTATCATTATAATAATTTAAAGGAGTGAATTATAACAAGTTTAAAACGACTATAAGTTATAGTTTTCTGTTAATAAACAAATATGCTTGCTTGCCTTAGAAAATTACGAGGCAATTATGGCAAACATAGCTTAATGACGACTACCATCCCGTCTCACTTATTTTCCAATTAGTAGTGACGACTTCGAAGATTAAGTATATCGATTAGCTTACGTCGCGGTCAAATAAATAAAATGGTAATCTAATGATATACCAAGGAAAGATATAGTATTTATTTTTACCATTATTATGAACATTTTGTCACAGACACTAAACAGTCTTTCTGCGCAGAAAACGACAATGCGAAAAGATTTCTTATATTATTATGCACAATTTATTCACCCGCGCGTTTTAATCGATTGAATGTGTCCAAAAATTTGCGTTCAGGATATTCAGCAATTCAAGCATTCCGCGTTTATAAATTAGATTATATGTTGGTGGATAGAAATAATTTATACTTATTCGATAGTTTATAGGTATTTTGCAATACATTACAAATAAACCTACTTGACGTAAAGTCGCACTAGACACAAGACATTGAATGAACACCTTTCAAGTAGAATATTGAGTATTAAGAGCATGTATTTTCTCCAGTTTATGTACTTTTTTATCTCCCTGTGACCGTCACATGTGGGCTAATACTGCAACGGTGCATATGAGCAAGACGAGCCTTTCCCGTCAGATCGCCAGATAAGGACCGCAACAAATATGCAATCTGATTGGCCATTCTGTAACCAGAAGCCCATCTACCGGTGACTAATGTATAATATTCTTTAATCCATCGCCGCCTAGCTCTTCGTTTCTAAGTGGTGTCCCTAGATTTGCAGCAATGGAAGTTGAAACAAATATAGTGAAAACTACGCGCATACTTTAGTGGCGTTTTGTATAAGGTCTTCTGCACCTGTTCTTTTATTTATGATCATACCTATCATGTAACGTTAATGCCAGTTACTTTGGCTGAAGAATGTATGTTTTTCTTGGTGACATTCCAAAATGGAGTCATACCACGTGCGCCATTAAACTTTAAAATTGTTTTTGTTACGACAATAACATCCTTGATAGTCCTTCTATTTACTTTTTAATAAAGTCAAATACAAAAGATATACATGATGGTACCTAATTTTCAAAGTACTTTATACCTATCTAATTATTTGGGAGCGTAAAAGGAAATCAATCAAAGGTAAAAATAGATTACGAAGTTTTCAACGAACCTATTTTGTTCCCGGAACAAATATTATTTTTTTCACAAATATGTTGGTTTGGTAGCTCAACATAGTGTCATTTTCCAGGGTTACCACCTTAACACTCAACATCTACAGAATGTGGGCAGTGACTTCTGCGAAGCCCTCAACGGTTTGAACGACACCGGAAACAACATCGACTTACAAATAACTAAAGACTTGAATGGGTAAGTGTGTTCCTTAGTAGGACTTCGGTACGTTAGAGCACTAAAAAGGCTAAGACAACGAACTCTCGGTACAGCAATGTAACTTTTTAAACATCTTTGACATAGCATGCCTACTCGTACCTACGAAATATCTGCATTTTCCTGCTTGGCGGGATACAATAGGTTTAATAATGCAGGAAGAGATAAGACATATTTATATTAATTATGAGTGCCTTCGAAGCCCAGCGGCGCGGGTTCGATTCCCGCCCAGGGGAAGAATTCGTGTGATAGGCACTTGTTTAGCCTATATCAGCTGTCTGATAAACATAGAATACCGTCCTAGTTTAAGGTCACATCGATGGCCGTGTGTGAGTCCCTACATGTTTATTTATTTATTATTTACTTATATTTACGCGTGTCTTCCGACAGAAATATCATAGAGATAAAACTGAACAACCTCGGCGATACCAGGCAAGTTGAATGTTGTGTGGTGATATCCGTGATAAACTAAATGTTTGACTGTCTTGAAAGTAACATTTTAACGTAACGTGCATTTCTGGATTGTCAAAGACTTGTCAATACTGATAATAAGATAGAATAGTGCAGTAATTCTATGTAATCAATGTATGGGAAAGACAAACAAATTAATAAAGTTTTGAAACTTGTGTGGCATGACACCTTTGGGTGTGGTATTCAAAACTCATAACTCTCCCCCCCCCTCCACCTGACCCCCCTCGTAGTGAAATGTGTCCCTTTTATCGGTTTTTCCACCTTTCCTCGAAAACAGTTACAGATACGGACAAAGTGTTTAAGACAAAAATAATCTTCATCAAATGGGCAACACAAAAGGTTAAATACATATTCATATAGGATTTATGATATTCGAGGTATAGCTAGTTAAATTTTGGTAAAATAGACTAAAGCCAAAGAAAATACGTTGCCTGCTCAATTCTCTCTTAAATCACTCTATAAAATAAATGAAAGAAAGCGCAAGACTTTTAAGTCAACAACAACTTTCAACTTTCAAGTTGATTTATCAAGATGTCGATCTTTTGGTTCTTGCACTAGCTTTGACTCCCGCTGAACAAAATATTTACCTATTGAAAGAGAGCCAAGGTAAAGTTAAAAGCAGACTGTACAGTTCAAGTCTTTCTGATGCAGGATTGGTTCAAAGATGCAAAGATTCTATTCTCTTCCTTCACGCAATGACTGGATGTGATACAACTTCTTCATTTTTTGGAAAAGGCAAGATACAAGCTGTTCAGTTATTCAACAAAAGAAATGATCTGCAGGACCTTATCGGCATCTTAAACAACAAAAATGCCACTCATGAGCAAATCGATACTGCTGGCGAAAAGTTCATTTTAGCGTTATACGGCGCGAAGCTATCAGAAAATAGCCTTGATAAACACAGATTTATATTTTTCAATAAACTTGTTGGGCAAGCAAAAACCGCAGTGCTACTATCAAAACTGCCGCCTACCTCATCTGCGGCACATCAGCATTCAAGGCGGGCCTATTTGCAAGTTCAAGCATGGCTGGGTAATATATTAAATCCAGAAGAATGGGGCTGGACAAAAACTGACGCTTTCTTGAATCCTATATCCACAAAACAATCACCCTCCCCCCAGTTACTCGACTCGATCAACCAGTTCCCTGGGAGAGACAGGTGAAGTACTTGGGAGTCATCCTTGACTCTGCCCTTCGCTTTGGCCCTCACATCCAGTCTGTTCGCAATCGTGCCGCCTCTGCTCTCCTCGGCCTCTTGCACCCCATGATTGGGCAACGCAGTAAAATGTCGCTTAGAAATAAGCTTAGACTTTACTTAGCGTGCATCCGTCCTATCATGACTTACGCTAGCGTAGTCTTGGCGCACTCTGCGCCCACGCATCTCAATAAGCTTCAAGTTATTCAAAACCGGTTCCTCCGCCGGGCTACTGGTTGTCCTTGGTTCGTTCGTAACGTCGACCTTCATGTCGATACCGAACTCCTTTCTGTTAGAGGCTTCATGAAGGAAGCATCCAAACGCTACTTTGATTAAGGCCCTTCCCATCCCAATCCGTATGTTGTTAAGTGTACGGGCTGTTTCCTGCACCCCACTACGCGGTTCCGCCGCCGCCGTCCCAAACATATCCTTTCCGAACGTGACGACGAAATCACAGATGCAGTTAAAGCAGTCAAAGAATTTAGATTACACCTTACAGAATGCCCTTCTGGTAGTGAATACCCTTCAGGTAACAACGGCCGCGCCCCCCCCGCGGCGGCGCGGCCAGAACCAAAATCAAAATTGAAAATCAGAGACGGAGCCCCTCAGGCGTCGTCTCTGATTTTCAATTATCATTATCAATGATAAATATCAACGCGCTAGGCCGTGGTCCGAGGCTCCCTTGAGCCGCCCCTAGACGCGTTGGTATATGACTTATTTTTGGGGTAGAGTCTTCCACTCCCCCGCAAGTCCGGTGAAGCTTGATTGGTCGTACCTTTTCGACACAAGCATAGGTCAATTCAAAAAAAAAAAAATACAATCACCAGCTCCGGCTTCAATACTTAAATTGATATCGTGTGCTTGTAAGCAAGGCTGCGGAAAAAGACGCGGTTGCGTTAGAATTGGCCTGCGCTGCACAACAATGTGTATAGTTGCCGGGGTCGAAGAGCTTGAGCAAGCTGAAGGAACTGTTGATTAGTGTTTTTATTTTCCTATTTAGACTTTTATAATATTAAAATGGTTATAATGATTCCACCTACAGCTTTTTATTTACTTCATTCCAATAAATAATGACTATATTGTCGTTAATCTGATGAACAATTTCATTTTAGTTTTTTAACTAGCTACAGCTTGAAAACCGTCAAGCCTATCAAAATAAGATATAGAACAAATTTTGTTTACAATTTAATGAGGATCATTTTTACTTTTGACACTTTTTTTGTATCAATTATAGTTTTCGAGAAAATATGATAAAACCGATAAAAGGGACACATTACCCTGCGAGGGGGGGTGTTGCGTCAGGTGGAGGGGGGGGGGAGAGTTGTGAGTTTTGAACACCACACCCCAAGGGATCGTGCCACACAAGTTTGAAAACTTTATTAATTTGTTTGTCTGAAAAACACATAATTACCACACTAGAATATTTACTAACCATAAGAGATGCATACAACTTTATTTTGTGACTAGCTTTCCGCCTATATAGTTTTTCCCCTGGGAATCAAGAATTTTAACTCGGTAACAGTTACCCTATATAGACAAACTAATGATTTTTGCTTCTGATCTGACATGATTTAGCTCGTGATCAACTGTTAACCGTAGTATAACTAATTGTAATTGGGCTACTAATCATTCATTATAATCCTAAGAAAGCGGAGAGAGGCCTTTGCCCTGCTGTGGGACACACATGTCTAGTTCAGATAAGATCCTAAAAAAACAATTATTTTTATTAGAAAATGATTAAACATTGATCGCTCCCCTTCTTATTTCGCTACCGATGTAGGTGGCGTTACATAGCTAGAAATTGGCGTAAAATGTAATCCAGGTTAGAAAGGTGAAATAAAAGCATGGTTGCTATGAAAAACATTAGTAATCAATTTTCACTTTGTAAATAAATAAGCAGGCAAAACACACTTAGTCCAAAATTATGGAACAGAACTCTTCAGATTTTGTTGACATACATATTATTATAAAATTTATCTCTACAAGTGAATATTTATTGAATATTTTGATATATCTATAAAGTGATGAAATACTCAAATCAAAATCCTACGAATTCTGAATCCAAATCTGAGCTTAGAGATTAGTCACTTAACTTTTAATTAATTTACATCAATCTTTGTGACGAATAATATACTACTTTTTGTTTTTCGGTTTATTTCACTTGGCGTACTTCAACGCTAGAGAGGTATTAAATATTTTTAGATTCATAGAAAACAACCAAAAACGTAAACCTTCCGGCGGGACATATTTGGCTGCGTATAGGCCGAAGGTTGTGGGTTCATGTCCCGCCGGAAGGTTTACGTTTTTGGTTGTTTTCTATGAATCTAAAAATATTTAATAATATACTATTTACTGATATGATTTTTACCTTAATTGCTTTTAGCTTACTAGCTCCACTGCGCGTTATGCGCTCCTATTTTAATAGTGTCGATTTTTAACAGTAACGTTGCTGTAATTTTTTTTAAAGTAACCATCTACCTCTGTATCTTTTGGATATTTTATTCCTAATTTTCCAATTTACAAAGAATTTTTTTGCTTTGTAGATTCAATGTGGAGCAAAATTCCTGTGAAATTTTATGGTAGTATTTTTTTTAATATAAGCAATGATACGTAGTATACAGTTAGCGCTTTTCACTCCCACGCCGTGTTCATAAATCATTATATGCAGTCCATTTGAAGGTCCATGCAAAGAAAGTCTCTAATCAATCACTTAATAACTAACACAACTAGGATCTATTTGGGAATGATGCCTTGTTCGATAAATGTTCTTGTAACTCGTACACGTAGCTATTTCCTATTAGTTCATATTGTACGAGAACATTTATTTATAAGTGCATGCGGATTTGAGGAGCAACATAGGATTTAGGGTCAAGGGCCGAAGTACCAAATATCCACAATAATGTTTCATTTTCGTTTCGCAAAATAGTTCCACAGCAATAAATTCACTTTCGTTTTCGTTTCTCAAAATACTTCCACAGCAATAAATTCACCACCCACAAAATTATCTAAAGTCCTCGTATGATTACAAAGATATAAACTGCCTCTTCGACCTATGTCCTCAATCCGCATGCCTTTGGTATCCTAAATTGAACGGTCTGACTGGCGAATAGATTGTCGAGTTTTGACCTTAGATCAGGCACTTAGATCTTTTAGATTTTCAACCCTTCAATTTTAAAAATGTTTGATTCCAGCGAGGTGGTTGTAGACAGCGAGGCCGGCTCCAACTCAGACAGCGTGCTAAAGACCGACTCCGACGAAGATTTTGACTAGAAATACAAAGTAAACTTAGAATAAGCGCTCTTAGCGGGCAATATCGAAATCATTTCACACAGATAAGATAAATACCGACGAACTAATATTTATAGAAGTTTAACAATTATAATTTTATATAATTTATTATCATAAATAAATTTACCCAGTCACAACTATGAAAAAATAGACGCGAAATCTGCACCAAACTTAGAATTTAGCTTATTTTGCTAATTGTACGAAACTAGAAACGAGATATTTTACTGTGATTTATAGTTATGTTCCTTAGTTACCTGTTATAATGGTGTCTTAGCATAACTAAGTCAGATTCCTCAAGATAAAATTAACTGATATGCTGTTGCCGCGCCCATACCTTCGGACCTAATTTTATTTTTAGTTTATTTCGCTCTTAAGTTATTTTACTAAGTTCAATTTCCATCATCAAAATCTTTGTCTAATTACGCCTGTGATCGATCATATTTAAGGTTGTTTTGTTTGATGTGATATTAATTAAATTATAAGTGGCTTGTGATCTCAATAAAAATAATGTCATTAAATCTCTTTGGTTGTTTTATTTGTAAAATGCCATTGTGCCCTCCGGATCAGAAATAGTATAACATAGTAGATGTATTATGTAATTTTGAATAAAACTAAATATTTCGGTATGAAAATTTATATTTTATATATTACTATTCTCAAAACACAATATATCCTCATTATCAACAATGAATCACAATTTACTAACATAATGTTTAATTATACAATAAATAAAGGATTTTCACTGATTGCACCTAGGAAAGGAAACATTATTTGTTGCATAGTAATGTCACTATTTTGGTCACCTCATTCCATATAAAGTTTTACAAACTTAAAAAGAGAAGCAGTTTTTATTGTTCTTTAGCAATAGATTTATACTAACAAGTGCTAGAAAGAATATAAAGTGAAATATAAAAGAAAAAATAACCTCCGAACAAACTAAGTAATAAAGTAATAAAAAATATCTAACTAATTACAACAGCTTATAAATAGACGAAAAGCTAAGATTTAAAATTGCATGTTATTTTGTAACAAACTTAATTATTTTATAATTATTAAGATTAAAAACGGGATATTTACCGTTTAATCTTAATAGTTATGAAAACCCCTTGAAAGTTTTAATTATTTTAGTTGTATTTTGGCGTGTTTCTAATAATTATTAAATGTCGTACGTGGCATTTTTACTTGTACAAGTATTCTTGAAATATCAAAAATCTATTACATTTTATTTCTTTTATGTATAATTAAAAAAAATTAAGTTCCCTGAATTCTAGAAATTTTTCGATACTTAAATGATTTTGTTATTTAACATATAATGAAAACTTGATAGGCAAGGAGAAGAATTTCGTCCCTCCGTAGCAAGTTGACAGATTCGCAACTCGACAGATTTTCATCTGCACAGATTCTGTGCCATTTGAAACATTATTTAAACTATGGTGCTTAAAAGATTAGGTTTAGCAGTTTAATAAAAAATATATATTTCATCATTTCTGCCATTTGATAATCTTATCATATTACAAACGCTCATTTATTTAACATTCTTAGATTTTCGCGGTTGTTAACTGCACTAACACACATTTTCACGGGTTTTCTTAAAACGAAATCATGGAGAAAACCCGTAAAAATGTGTGTCAGCTCATTTATTGTCCAGTACATTATATGGGGAAAAATAATAAATCGCGACAGAATTAATCTAAAACAAATCTCGTCAATGTTTTAGTTTTGTCAAAACACATCTTATCAAAAAAAAATTAAATATCAAAATCTATAAATAAATTATCAAAAAAAGAAATTATTCATGACAATATTCACAACTTTGCTTATAAAAATTATAAATTATTTTTACAGGTTAATTTGTCACTTTCACTTAGTCTACGGTATTTGATAAAATAATCATAAATTTACTTTATAGGCGTCAATATGGTGGCTTAGTTTAATGATGTTTACAGTGTGATGTGATGAATATTAATAACAATAACCCCAAAGCCCGGGAAAGGCAGCAGAACGATATTCAAGTTTATATGCAGCCTGTCACATAGAGAGCGGGCGTGATCTGTGTCACATATTGTAGTTAAACTCGGATATCGTCCAGCAGCCCGCGCTTTCCCGCATCTATTGGTTTGCAATGGGAAGTTTTCCAGTAGCAAATTAAGAAAAAAAATCCTTCGGTTCAACAGATGGCACTAGTAAAAAGTGAGTAAGTACAGAAGTATTGAATTATAAAAAAACATTCAAATTAATCAACTAATTATCCTAAAATTAATCTTAGTCAGACAGAACCATGTACAATCCGACACAAAAAAAGTCAAAAAGTCTCAGTTCTCACTATTTTACTAGCGTCATCTATGGAAATCTTAAAGAACGCTCGTTTTTTTTTAATTTGAAGCTGTCAGTAAATCTCCCATTTCAACTATGATTGTAGTCATTTCTATTAACAGACAGTTTTAGCTATACAGAGCGTTAATGCAAGTAATTTTATACGAAAAAAGATGTAATAAGTTTACGACTCTTAGTAAAAAACGTAAAAATTGTTTTCTAACAATAAAATTTTATAATAATCTAGGTACCAACAATATTACTTATTTGCAGTAAAATTCTGTGTAGCTAACTTTTTCAAATACTTATCACCTGTTCAATAGTAATATTAAATAAAATATACAAGGTTACATCGGCGGCGGTAAAATATAAAAATACTGATAATGTAGTGAACTTGTTAACTAAATGTAACTATACCTAGATTAAAAGCCTGTCTGGTTTGTTCACTGGTAAATAATCATTTAAACATACAAATAATTTGCTACTTCCAACTAAAGAGAAACAGTTGAGCAACTCATAGTAATTACGGACCTTAATAGACACCATATTACTAAATGATACTTTTTAAATAATTTTGTATTTCAATACTTAATTCAACATTAAATCGAAAATGGGAATGAATATAACTTTCGTTGCAACAGTGGTTAGTTTTAAATTTTTCCTGTTAATCTATTTTACTAATTAAATTCTGCAATAAATTCCGCTTGTTTATCAAACAGTTAATGTAAATCTAGGATCGGACATTTTACCATTTAAGTGTAGCGCCACACCTGCGGAGCGTACAGCACCGAACTATTCCGTTGCTATGACAAACTAAACGCAGCGTCTTGTTCAGCGCGCTACGCGACCGAAAATTATGCGGCGTGTGAAATCTGCCAAAAAGGACAGAAATCTGTCATAAATGGACGTTCAGTTACACGCGCCGAACTTTCGGTCGCGTAACGTTCCGCGTGATGTGTGGCTTGCTATGCGAAATACATTGAACGCGTCTTTGCTGAAGTAATCGCCCGACGGAAGGTTCGGCGCCACGCGGAACGTAACGTAACGTCGGCTGATGTGTCATAAGACATACAAAAAGCTTTACGAGCGTATTCAGCCGAACTTTCGGCGCTTTACGCTCCGCAGGTGTGGCGCTACACTTAATTAATATAAATTGTTAGGAAAATCATTTTGTTTCCAAAAGGGACATCAAAATAACAAATAGTTCAAAATAGTCTCCTTACTGTCGATCTAACCGTTAAAGACGCGTTAATTAGGGAGATTTCAATGTCTAGGCCAGCTAGACCATCGTGCACAATAAACAGTGATTTTCTCCTAATTCTGTAATTGTGCCTCCACTTTAAGTATGTATTTATGCTAATCACTTTCACTGTTAAATTTCTAACAAACTAATTTGTGTTTTCTATATAATAAAATCAGTAAGAATGTCTTGTTTTTATACAGTTCTAATGTATAAAAACCGAAATTAACTTTAAGCGCATCCTTAGACGCTAATTTGATCGAGCAAATCAGATGTAAACTTTGGGCCGTGCGTCGGTTTTCTACAACGTTATTATCTTCATAGGTATTGACTGAATAAAACATATTGTTCTTTCAATATTACCAAGTAAACAGAAAACCAATTATGAAGTTCGCTATGAGATGTGATTCTATGGTTTCTATTTGATTATATTTTTATTTCAAGTGGCGAATTCTCGTGTCGGAGGCCAAGACCCACTTTGGGTCTCTGAGCCACTCTAGTAAGTAAGTATATTTTTATTTACAGATCAAGTTGTTTTCTCTAGCCACGGCTCCTCATGGGAACTGTGGTTAGGCAATGCGCTGCTACAAACTTGTTGGTTTAAAAAGCGTGTTAAGTAAGCTTTTTTAAAAAGAGATATTTTCTCCTTCTCCCATATCTTGTCAGAGCTATTAATCCGAGCCGGGCCAAGGTCTCTGACAATATATAAAAAGAGTTCTTTGCACGCAAACCCGCCACGCACCTCAATAACACAGTAAAATAATTTTAGGGCTTAGCATATTTTTTTATCTCATATCATCATAAAATTTTCCAATGGTAAATTTGTCGCTAAATAGTATTGCAAAACAAACAAAATATTCTTATTTTTCCAAAACAACATAACTCATGATATAAATTAAAAATAAGTATTTTGTTGTTCATTTTATTATTCATACTAATCACTTCATGTCTTTATGAATGACGTTACGCCACTTACGCCTCACGCAGCGTACAGTATAAAGGGGTTTATAAGTCCTGTACTGTAGGAAACTAGGAAGGGGTTACCTGTTCCGTAGCTCACGAGTCGCGCAGTATGGTGGTGCGTCCGTTGTAGAAGCGCACGAGCAGGGGTGTTGCGAGCGCGCGGGGGGGTCATTGCGCAGGCGCGGCGGCGGGCGGGGAGGGCCGCGGGCGGGGGGGCTGCCGCCGCTGCCGCGCCAGGAACGAGTGCCCCGCCGACAACAACGCGAAACGAGTCTCCACCTTAGCGGGTACAACACAGGAACTGTTATCGCGTGTCATGTACGGATTATTGTATTGTTTAAGTTGTTTTATAACAGATCACAGATAAAACATGAACGATTTAAAAATGGGACGGCAAAGACCTCTTTAACCACAGTGAAAATACAACGACGCGGAAGAAGGGGATTGCGTTACATTGCAATTATTTCAACTAATAAATTGACACAACCATGGACACATCATGGTTCATGGTTTCATGGTTCTTGGTATTATTAGCTCTGACGACAAAAAAAGAGTTTTGTTAATCTCACTTCGAATTAAAACCTTTTGATTTTGATTGATTTGATTTTATATTGATTCTGTGGCGGTACGAAGTTCGCCGGGTCACCTTAATATGTACACTTTATGGGAACTTACAGCATCTCTGTGACACCTCGCTCCGAGCTGGTACCACGCGGAGGTCATTAACCTTTGTTCGTTGTTTGCTCTTGCACCCTCCTCGCTTCCGCTTCCGCTACCGCTTCCGCTCCATCTGTGAAAAAGTATTAATTCGATTTTATGTCCGAAGATTGTCTAATCTACGTATAACAAAAACTTCCCTCAGTCTGGACCGGACTCGTCTTACCACGAATAGGTTTTGAATACCTGCACCACTTTCAACATCTACTACAAGGCAAGATTTGCACTAGATTGAAATCTTACATGGGAGTGTAAGAGATAGTTGCATAGAAGCACCTACGCACCAACGTGTAATTATACAGGCGAGCTGCAGTGGATGTATTTGACATAGTCTTCCTTTTATTTCTGACACTATGTTATTTAGCCAATAATAATCCTTATGATGAAGCCTACCGATCGGTATGATAAAACTACAGGATATGTTTTTTTCACGTGTAGCGGGTTCGATTCCCGGTTCAACCATGTAATTATTAAAAAATGTATGAATGCAGTTTTAATAGTTTTTAGAATTAAAATAAAGTCTTCTTTCAGTAGAATGTTCTATCTACGATATTGTAGGTACTTTCTCTCTATGTGGCATAGCCGTGGGGCGCCCTGTATATCAACCAATATCTAACAATCCAAAAATTAATTTTCATTATTGTTTGAAAATTGGTTAGATTGTAAGATATTGGGCCCGATTCTACATATTACGCTCTAACTTAAATGTAAAACCATTCTTAAGAACGAAAAGGGACAATTGAAGTGATTGTCAACTTAAATTTAGAGACGTCAAACATCGATTTTACGCGTAGTTCGCACTAGTTTACAGGCATGTGAAAACATCCCACTTAATTTAAGCTGAATTTGACAGCTGCGTTGTTTATTTCAAATATCATTCATTGAAATGAAATTCATTTATCTCCCATTCTTTTCGATTCCCATAATATGAAAGAAACCAACGAAGAAAGAGACCAACAATTGAAACTTAAGACATTTTAGCGGCCCCGCCTAAATTGACCCCATTGGTTTTTTTGGTTCTTTTATCCCTTATGGGAAAGGCAAAGGGATCAAGGCCCATACAGCCTAATCTTTGGTAATTTATAATATCCTTGATTGTGTGACATCAACGCCACAAGGTCAACGCCATGTCTTCCTTCACTAGGCCGAGACCAAGTCTTCTGTGTGACCCTATTGGATGAATTACCGTGAGTTACAAACAACAAGCCCAGTAGGCCTACTATGTAAGTGGCGACAGGCTCGAGAAGCTGTCAAACGCGACATATTGACAGAACTGCTATGGCTCTAATGTCACTATGTCGCGTTTGGCAGCTTCTCGAGCCTGTCGCTACTTAGATAGTAGGCCTACTGATAGTGTTGTGTGGTACTCACTCGTGCCGGTTGTTGTTGGTGGTGGTATCTGCCCGGGACGCGCCGGCGCTGGCGTTGGCGCCGCGCGAGTAGCCCAGCGTCATGTCCGTTAAAGACTGCTGCCCTGCAAACGATACATCGCCAGTCAGACCTGTTTGCATTAACCATGGTGTAAAAAAACAAGGTCTAACAAGAAGACCACGTAACTTGACACAAGCCTACGTCGTCTGCTTGTTCATCCTTGTCGAATAATACGCATTCGACAAGGATGAACAGCAGATAACGTAGGCTTGTGTCAAGTTTGACAGTCCGATTGTTAGACTTTGTTTTTTTAGATTATGGCACTAACCTTGTCTTAGGCTTTTCGTAGTTAAGAAAGACTTAAGTTAACTAAAGCTTAAAAAAATAATTGGTTTTCACTAACAGTCTAATTAGGCTTATAAAGGTTGGCAGAAACTAAGCAGTTTCAAAAAAGTCTGAAGATTACTAGCAAACAAAATTTTCAACATATCTCACCTAAATACTTTAGGCATCAACTTAAGCGATTCTTAAGTTTAATTCAAAGGGTTTTTTTTATTGATCTATGCTTGAGTCGAAAAAGTACGACGGATCAAGCTTCACCGGACTTGCGGGGGAGTGGAAGACTCTACCCCAAAAAAAAAAATATACCAACGCGTCTAGACGCCGCCTGAGGAGCTCCGTCTCTGATTATAAATTCTGATTTTGGTTATGGCCGTGCCCCCGCCGGCGGGTACGGGCGTTGTTACCAGAAGGGAAGATTCAAACGGGTGTTACAATTGTATCCCATTCCGTAGTTTAGAGAACCCCCCCCCCCCCTACACCAGCGTTTTTCGAGCGTCGTCGTCGTCCGTCACGCATACATAAGCAGCGAGGCGAGTGAAACACCTGTGGTGCGGGGGTCGAGGGTCTTGATGACCTCCTTGGCCTTCTCTCCTTACTTGTTGTACATGTCCTCACTTGAGCAGCTCTGCCCCTCTCCCCCTGCCCCCCGCAGTCCCCTCACTGACCTGTGGTGCGGGGGTCGAGGGTCTTGTTGACCTCCTTGTCCTTATCTCCTCACTTTTTGTACTTGTCCTCACTTGAGCAGCTCTGCCCCTCTCCCCCTGCCCCCCGCAGTCCCCTCACTGACCTGTGGTGCGGGGGTCGAGGGTCTTGTTGACCTCCTTGTCCTTATCTCCTCACTTGTTGTACTTGTCCTCACTTGAGCAGCTCTGCCCCTCTCCCCCTGCCCCCCGCAGTCCCCTCACTGACCTGTGGTGCGGGGGTCGAGGGTCTTGTTGACCTCCTTGTCCTTATCTCCTCACTTGTTGTACTTGTCCTCACTTGAGCAGCTCTGTCCCTCCCCCCCTGCCCCCCGCGGTCCCCTCACTGACCTGTGGTGCGGGGGTCGAGGGTCTTGTTGACCTCCTTGTCCTTATCTCCTCACTTGTTGTACTTGTCCTCACTTGAGCAGCTCTGTCCATCCCCCATTGCCCCCCGCAGTCCCCTCACTGACCTGTGGTGCGGGGGTCGAGGGTCTTGATGACCTCCTTGGCCTTCTCGACGCACTTCTTGTACTTGTCCTCGGTGGCCACTAGTTCTGCTTCGCGCGCGGCGAGTGTCTCCTGCAGTTTGGTCACGCGCCGCCTCTCCTCCGCCACCGCCGCTTGGAGCTCTTCCACTTGCAGCGCTGTAAATAAACATTACCTCAAAATATTTAAAAATATATAAAATTTTGAATTTGTACTTGAACCCTGGTGTCAGAACCATTGAGCCACCTATGGCTTATGACATGGCTCATGTAACGACTACGTCCGCAGATAGTAACCGGGACCGGCTTCACATAACTTCCAAAGCACGAAATCATCTTTCTATTCCGACAATCAGGTGATTCAGCCTGCAATATCCCAACCAAACTGGGGAACGTCTCCCAAAGTGGTACTTGTTCAACGAGTCCCCACTGGGATTCGAACCCGGAACATCCGTAACGTGAGGCGAGTATATGACCACTCGACCACAGAGGCTGTTTTAAACCCGGACGAAAAAGAGGGGTGTTATAAGTTTGATGTGTGTATCTGTCTGTCTGTGGCATCGTAGCTCCTAAACGGATGAGCTGATATTGATCTAGTTTTTCTGTTTTCAAGGTGTTAGAATCGAGAATGTTCTCAGCTATGATCCAAGAAAATCAGCAGAAGAAGAAAGAAGAAGAAGATTATCAGCTCTTTTCTAGTTGTTGAAAGGATCAAGTAACGGTTTTGTGTACAGGGCTATTAATTATTTTTATTTAATGTTATGTAGCCAGTGCAGTGAAGGAAACTCACATTTCCTCTGACTGTCTTCAATAGCAGAGGCCAGGCGGGGGTTGGGTTGCTCTAAGGTGGCTTCCAGTTGCATGATGCGCTGGTTGGCTTCTCGGTTAATTGCACGTTGCTTCTCCAGTCTAGCTGCGTAGTCTTCCAATAGTGCCTGAAATTAACAGAATGCGTGAGATTTTCGTCGTGGAGTAAATTGCGCAAATAATATAAAAAAAGTAATCGTTTCAAGGTTTTTAATTGACTAGCCTCCCGACCTGCGTCAAGCCACGTCTATATATATTCCCCTGAGAATGAGGTAGTGACACTGGTCGGTCACTCCATACAGCAAAGGCGTTTTGACAACCTACTTCTTTTTTAATAACAACTGAATATCAACTACAAGTCAAACATTGACACGCTATTTATAACACCCCCGAATACCTCCGGCGGAGTCCCGCGGCGCCTGCGGGGTGCGGGGCGTGGGGCGCTATATCGGGCGGGGAACTCATTTTGGCGCGGGGGGGGTAATTGTCGTTTCTGTACGGGTTAGTACTATTATTTTCTTCTGTGGTAAAGCCAAGCCTATGCCTTTACTTTACTCGTGACGCCATATTTTCCGAGAAAAGTTTCTTTGGGAAAGTTTCTCAAAACCCTTGACTGAACATGTCCTTTCAGTATTTGCTAAGCAGCCACTTACATCCTGTATTTATTTATTTATGAAAAAAATATAATTCCGTGTTTTCGAAGGCACGTAAATCCGTTAGTTAGTCCTGGCCACTATCTACGGATGAGATCGTTATATGAGAGCCAAGCTAAATTATGACACCAACCCTGGTGACACACCCGTGCGAGGTAGGTTAACCTCGATACCCACACGAAAAGCATTTATTAACCAGATGACACTACGCCTTCGTTGTTTTTAAAATTGAAGTTTTTAGTATCTTCTTCGCAATTTTGCCATATTTTCTGATAGTTCAAACCTTCCCTGCAAAAATCCAAAACCAAATTCAGCTAAATCGGCGCAGTCGTTCTCGAGTTTTACAGAGAGAAGCGGAACAGCATTTGATTTTTGTATGTATATAAAACTCGTGGCATATTGACATACCTGTACGGAGGCGTGGTCTGCCTGCGCGCTCTGGTTCTGTTTGAGCAGTTTGTTTTCATGCTCGAGCCGTATCAGCTGTTCCTTCAAGTCGTTCGGGATCAACTCGCGAGACATGTTCTCCTCGCTCGCACCTATAACACACACATGTATGCGATCAACAAACAACTAAACTATGCGGGCCTTTGTAATAAAAGACCTTGTTACAGACTTTCCAGCGTCGTCGTCGCGCCAGCGCTGCGTTTTTGTGGAACACAACTTTTATTTGCGAACACAACTTGCTTTTGTTTCACTCGCTTTCCTGCCTATTATTGTATGCGCGACGGCCAGCGCTGGCGTCGCGTCGACACTGGAAAGGCGCTCGAAAGACGCCAGTGTGGGGTGTATGTTATTAATAATAGGGACAAGGATGGTTGGCTAGTCAAATAAGCTACTTTTTATGAAATATCCAAACAATATTTTATTTGGAAAGTTAAAGGTAATTTACCGTTTTTGTACGATTTTTACTTGTATTTTTCATTTAATTTAAACTATATTTCTGTCTCTTATCAACTACTAAATGTCTATAGCAGTTGTATAGTCATTGAACGTCAGAAACTGACAGATTAATTTAATAATTAAGCAACATTTATTAACAAAGGGGTTAAATCGATTGCAAATCATTAGTCACCTGCAGTTATCGTTGAGCACCGTAATTCGTCGACGGTCTCCCTCAGTGTGTCTCTCTCTTGCAAGAAGGCGTCTCTTTCTCTCTGCAGTGAAGCGGCTCGACTACTCAATTTCTTATTTTCTATTTCAAGTTTATCTGCTTTCGTTATTTCCGCGTCTAATTTTTCATTTAAATCTGTCACCTGAAATTTAATTTAAAATTAAATTTCTCGCTCAGAATAGGCATTTAAAGTAAGCGTACGTAAATTTATTTTGTTTTCTAGAAAACAAACAAATATGAACCTAATGACAACATACAAAAAGAACAAACATTTCAATCATATGGCCTATTTTATTGTTTTCTAGGAAACAACCAAACACGAACATATTGTAAACGTACATAAAGGACAAACATTTAAATTCATGCTTATGAACCTTAAGATTATTCGAAATCAAGGCTATTTACTTACTCAATTTAATTGAACTTAACATTCTTTAAATTAATAAGGCAATAAAATAAAAATTATTGTATTTACCAACCTGTTTCTTGTAAATATCAAGTTGTGCCCGTATGGCATTAGCCCTATTCGCTGCTTGTTCGTGTTCTATTGCGCGCTGAACATGCTCTGTGTTGGCGCGCTCTAAAAGCTTCACCTGCAATGGACACAAACTTCATTATCACCATACAAAATATACGTATAGGAATATTTCCCAGGGAAATTATAAACAAGGTTTAATTAACGAAAATATATTATTTCGAAACATTACGTAAATTTGATTGTAATAAAATAGGAAAGAAATACGTCTGGATTGAAACAAGTGGAAATAATGCAGTGCACTACTTCTGGAAAAATTGTGATTTTAATATTATATCACCATCATCACCATAACTTCAGCCAAAAGACGTCCACTTCTGGACAAAGGCCTCCCCCAAAGATTTCCACGACGATCGGTCCTGCTTGGCCCGCATCCAGCGGCTGCCTGCGACCCTCACCAGGTCGTCAGTCCACCTTGTGGGAAGACTTTAATATGCATGTCGGATAAATTATTATAAGGGTACTTTTTTAGTTTTAGTTTGTTGGCTATTGGCAACGCCGAGATCGATTCATAAATTAACCAGAGTTTGACGTTTTGAGTAAATAATTTTAAAAGATTAAGCTGTAGGCTGCCTTGTTTTATTACATTGCCTTTTAAAAAAAATAATTTTAGAAAACTCCAGCTCATTCATTTAGTTCATTCCTTGAGTTAGTAGTGCGGTTTCAGTTCATTCGTTTGACGTGAATTATTTCGTTCGTTCAGCGACCGACCGCGCTTGTTGTTGCGCACTGATTCTTTAGAAAAACATTGAGATGGACGACAGCGATACCGAAATCCAATTCTATCCTCCAAATATATTTTTATTTATTTTGATATATGTGACTGTAAATAACTCACTTGTCTCCTCAAGTCGACATGTTCCTCCATCCTCTTCTTGTAGGAAGCCACGGTGGCTTCTAGGGCGGCCGCTTTAGCTGCCGTCTCGCGCAGCGCATCTACCTCATCTTTTAAGGCTACGTTCTCTTGAGCTGCCATCTGTACAAATAATTTGCGGTTTAAGTCATGTTTCTACATCTACCTACACCAACAACATACTTTAAAATAAACCTTTATTTGATTATAAATAAATTAGATAACAATTTGCATCGCTAAGAAAAAGCTTGATATACAGTAACCAGCATATTTTGACCGAGCGAGCGTTATTCGTTATGTAAATGTTCTTATTCGTTTGATCAAAATCCACCAATTAGGACTACTTTTTCAACAGATAACATCTGTTAACTTATATTACTAGCCCGGGTAATCAAGGAGATATAGATAGATATATATATTCTGGTCTTGCTTTTTTTAATTTTCAATTCGATTTTGAAAACACCAACTAATCACTTCACATAATCAGGCTCAAGTCCAATTTAAAATATTAATCCAAGATTTGCCTCTTCACTACTAATAAAAAGTATTAAATACGGCACATCACTATTTTAAAAATTAAAAAAAATACCTGCAGCTCCTCATTCCTCAGTTTGAGCAAGGCCACTTCCCTCTCCAAGACATCAGCCCTCGCTCTTTGGTCGTCTCTCTGAAGCTCGACCTTATCCAGTTCGTCTTTGAGCGCGTCGAGTTGCGCGCGCATGTTGCTGTAGCGTAGCGTGCCGGCGTGCGCAGGCCCTAGCGATGCGCCCGCGTCGTCGATGTCGCCGTCGCCCGGGCTGGACCCCAACGCCACTTCTCTGGCCGCCGTCAAGCGAGACACTTCTCCGAGTAACGTCATCTTTTCTTCTTGGAGGACTTTCACCTTTAATAAAAGTAAATAATAATATCTAAATAAATTTTCTTATTTCGTTCTACAAAGTACTTATACTTAGGGGTGATATTTCCTTTTAAGCGCAAAATGGCTTGAAAATTCAAAACTCAAAAAAATCAAAAATATTTTATTCATTCTAGCTTTTCGCCGCGGCTCCGCCCGCGTTTACAGTTTTTCCCGTGGGAATGAGGCATTTTCCCGCAGTAAAAGGTAGCCTACGTTACTCAGGGTTAATGTAGCTTTCAAATGGTGAAAGAATCCTTGAAAATGATCAGTAGTTTTTGAGTTTATTCATTACAAATATACACACACACACACACACACACACACAAAAATACTCATCTTTCCACTTTATAATATTAGTATGAAGTATGATAGGCTCCCACAGAACATTTAATGACGTCATTTCACAAGTTAAAAGCTTTGCTCAAACCAAGACCGGCTCTCGTCTCAATCGAATATACAAGTCTAAGCAATAAAAAAGAGATCAAACAATCTAAAAGAGGCGATGCTTGAGTTATAAACCTGAGGTACAAACCTAAATTACTTATTTATCTTCGGTTTCATTTCGAGGTTATCCGACCTCATAAGCCCTGGAGCCAGAATTATTATTGAGCCGCCTAGGGCTTCTGACATGGCTCGTGTAACGACTACATTCGGAGATAGTAGCCGGGACACAAATTGTACATAAATTATTGACATCTTGGTATACCTAATCTTAATCAAATGTATATGTCTAATGGCCTTTACTTTCTGCATGCAAATGTAGAGAAGCAATATATACAATCTTAACAATCTGTTTATAGTGACTATGGAGCTATTACATTTAAATTTTGACTTGGTAATTTGGTCTGTGTCCGATTTTATATTGCACATTCTCCTGCGTTTTAGAACTAGATCACAGAACGAAATCAGGAAGTGTATAAGTGGATGAGGTCTAAAGTGGCGGTGGGCGGACGCTGCTACAAAAGCAGTAAACTTCCTACCTTTTTATATATGTCAAGGAAAGATCAGAAGTGTATGGGTAGATAAACGTAGATGTACATTAGTTTTTCAAAGCAATTGAAAAGCAAAAGAAAGGGCGAAAGAAAACCAACTCCTAAGAAAAGATTATGGCAGATGCGAATATTCAAAATTGGTAAAACCTGACCAGAGAAATAAAAAACCTCGCCATATTATAATTTCAATGGAACTAGTTTTATAATGAAAATTGTTGCCATTTAAACTTAAAAATATACAAGTGGCGCCCCCAAAGCAGGGTTTTTTATTTCTTTGGTCAGGCTTTAAATATTATTTTTAAGTATCAAAATTTATGAATTCTATTTAGTTCAAAATATTATAATTACTTGGACAAACAAAAAAAAGGACTGTATCAGTCAAAGAAGTTACTAATCCGTTTTTATATGTAGGTAAATTTTAAATATTTGGTATTATTAATAATTTCTGCTGTATGTTACACTGCACAACGGCCTGCTTATTTGTGTGTCCTCTACCCTAAGGTTGTCTGGTAGAGAACGCTGCAAGCGATAAGACCGCCTTTGCACATTATGTTCTCCAGTGTTGTTTTTTTATGTCTACGATTTTTTGTGTGCAATAAAGTGTTTATTATTTTTATTGTGCGTCAAGGTGTAGGATAGTCACCTTGGTGTCGAGTTCGTGGCAGCGCTGCGCCAGCGCCTCCCTCATCTCGGCATCGGTCTGGTCCGCCGGCGCGCCGTCCACGTGCAAGCTGCCGCGGTTGCCCAGGGTCAGCGTCTCCAACTCCTGCTCACACACATAATAGGTCACTCACTTTTTTTTATAATCGACCTATGCTTGTGTCGAAAAAGTACGACCAATCAAGCTTCACCGAACTTGCGGGGGAGTGGAAGACTCTACCCCATGGTCTAAGAAAACAAGGTCTAACCATTAGACCACGTGACTGACACGAGCCTACGTCATTTCTACGTCATTTTGCCTATTCATTCTTGTCGAATGCTCTACCCCAAAAAAAGTCATTATACCAACGCGTCTAAGGGCGGCTCGAGGGAGCCTCGGACCACGGCCTAGCGCGTTGATACTGAAAAACATCATGAAGGAGACGACGCCTGAGGGGCTCCGTCTCTGATTATCAATTTTGATTTTGGTTAGGTCACTCACAGCACAGAATGAAATTGTTCGGCGAGTATGTATTCGTCTGAGCTCGAATGTCTCCACGTCGAGTCGCATTGCACAGAGCGTGTTTTACATAGACTCGCCCCAAATCGTATACAGTCACAAAAAATGTATTAAAATTGTGTAAATGAGATCAAGATGGTAAGGTCAGAGTACCAAATAGTAGTCCCTATAGTGTTTTGGGGCTTTTATTGGACAAATTTTGTTGTTCGGTCTATAAAATATGCATAAAATAGTTAAGTCGTATAAATTGACCTACCTATTTTGGAGTAAATAATTGTCATACATTAATATACCTAAAATTAAAACTGTATACAAATATATTCCTTAATTAACAATGAAAATAAATAGAATACACCGGAATACCAATATGTACGCAAAGATGTACCCAATTAAACACCTTTACCACCGTACCTAAACCCATAGAGTAATAGCTCCATGGCACTAGTTTAAAACACGAGTTGCTGCGTCTCTTTCTGTCGCATATCACGCCGATTCGTGCCTCTCTATTAACACGTTGAGTTTCCTATCTAAAACAACCTCTCGGGGGGTGCATCTGCCGATCGTACCTAAACTGTGGAGTGTCTCACGCCTTCTCGTAGGCTCTTTTACAAATACAAAGGATAACGACTAAACATGGTCTATTCGTTTCAAAATCTCTCCCTCTCCCTCCTCCTTCCTCCCTCAATGGGTGCATTATCTTTCGTGAGCATTTGGAAATAAGTAATCTTAAGCGAGCAACTAATGATTCCCAGCGAGCCATGCATTCACTTTGGAAAAAATCTGTGAACGTTGACAGCACGTTTTTCATTTCGACGTCCATAGTATTCGAATTCCACTGAATCATGAAGCGACTAGAGTCAGTTCGAATTGACTAATACTCAGATATTATCCCCAGAAGATTTCAGTCATGACGACATCCGTCATATTTTTTTACATTACGGGATTCCGTCAAAGGAATCAAGTTTAGATGGAGTTTTTAAACAGTACCTGGAGTTATAAGTGGTACCACTGTGACAGTAGGTATGTACTGAATGGCATAATAATATGCTCTCCCTTACATCAAAATGTTATCCTCCCCCTCTCTTGTCAAACCCCACCCTTCCCACTTTGGACTTTACACCGTTTTTATGTCCGTTCAATAAGGAAGACAATCGCAATGCGCATATTTCGATTGTCCTACTCTTGATCGTACATTGCATTACCATTGTCTTTATTTGAAAAAATAATAATTATAATACGTGAATAGGAATAAAAGTTCCAACCTTGGCCTCGCTTTCGCTTTCCAGCAGTAAAACAGAAGGTCAAACGTTAAACAATTTTTGTTTTGAAAATTAATATGAAAAATGTGACATTCTTGTCGGTTTAATGTTAAACAAAACTACCTATCACCGGTCGGTGACTCTTACTACCGTCGTTTCCACTCCGGATTTGGTTTCATAATGTTATGGAAACTTTCAGAATGCGTAAAAACAAATAATACAGTCCGCAAAGCATTGTCCAATTTTTTTGAGTAATTATAAACAAAGTAACCGATTTTGTTTAAAAAATATAATAATGTAATAAATAATGCCAATGCAAACCAATATGATCGATCACGCCTCCAGAAACGAAGAGAGGGGGCACTTCACATCTTTCAAGTCCGGTGAAGCTTGATCCGTCGTACTTTTTCGACTCAAGCATAGGTCAATAAAAAAAAGCACTTCACATCACTACATCCATGAAACCCATTTATGTTATTGTGCTTTTAATTTAAAAAAACACACACACTCCATTTCCGTACTATGCTAACAAAGCGGCGGCCTCCCCTGCGAAACACAACCACTCCACATGGTACAAGGACATACAATAACAGTTCGAAAAAAATAGCTTCGTCTAAATGCAGCGAGAAATGAAATTCAAATGTTGAGTAATTTATAATAAAAATTCTGCAGTAAGTAATCTTGCGTTCATATGTAACTGGATTATAGTTTGGTGCGTGAAAAAGCGGTCGGGTGAACCAAATTACACGTTATGCAATAACTGATAGAGTCTAATTAGTCACGGACGGATGCGAGAGCATTATTCGCGAATAACTTTAGCTTTGTTTCGGATTTAAAAATAAAGTGCTGAACTTTGTAGTAAAAAAAACAAAGCTCTGTGCACTTTGTTCGTTTTATACTCGAAAAACTATGACTATTCTAACTTCCAAGAACCAGAGATGAGGTTCTCATTTCGTATTTATGATTTTTTTCTGTGTATGTTATTAATTACTTTAAAGGACTTTTGAATCAAAATCCAATTATATTATTATTTTTTTGAATTATTGTAATTATTGTATTCTAACATTTAACTTAATGGATCTTCTGAAATAAATGAATTTTAATCCAACAAATTACGTGATATTCCTTTACGTAGAATAAATGCGTGCATACTTTCAATAAACCTATAGTTTACTATGCACTGCAAACTCTAGAGTTACCCAAACTATAGCAATAAATCTAAACTGTTGAAGACTGTAATTATGTACATTCATTACAACTCTGGCTGTAAATATTAAGGGAAGTGAAATGCTATATCAAAAGGATTTGAATACAATTGGTGGAAATCAGGTTTCTAATTATAGCCTAAAGAAATAATATTCTTCGTGAGTATACAACAATGCGTATGGCATTGCTCATGCAGAAACTATAACCATACCATCTATATTTTTATACATATTGACGATCATACTACGGATGTTCTTTTTTATACCATTGTAAAAATGTGTACAATCTTGTAGTAAGTATGTGATAAATAAAACTAAACTACTAGAAAACTTTGTAAACAACAAAAAAAAGCAATCTACTCGCCAACTTAGGTTGAGAGTTTAAATAAAGTATCTATCTATATCCATCCAGGTTTTCTTACCTGTATAGCCTGCATGATACATCTCTGGCAAGAAATCTCCAACTCCATAATACGAGTGATGTATTCTTCTTTTTTGATGCAATTGACAGCACAGCCTATTAAAAACATTGATTTAACTTCCTTTTTTTAATAGTTTGTTTCCCACTGCCCCTCCATTAGAAAATTTAAAATACAATCAAATATAATATTTATAGTTATTCTATTTAGTTCTATGTATGTATGTAATACCTATTTATTAATGTAACCCAAAAAATATATTTATACAGTACTACTGTATTTAATAAAATGCACAAATTATTTTTATACTATTTACACAATAAAGTAGGTTTTGAGTGTAAATAGTTTTAATTTAAAGGGCTACATGAAATAGCGTCGCCATCCTTAAAGAATAAAAACAGGGAAAAAATATTTTTCCAAAATCTGGTAAATAGGTTTGAAGATGGGGCGCTGTAGGATATTATTATATAGAAGCCATTAAATTTATTTATTACAATTGTAGTTAGAAGAAATAAAAAACTTTAAAAAAATCGGTCACTTTTCGCAATTTTTCTGACTGTAACTACATTGAACTATAGTAAACAGATCTAATTGCTTCTATATATCCTACATTAACCCATTTCAAATCTATCTACTTGATTTTTGAGAAATTATTTATTATATGAGTTTTTTTACTGATGGTGACGCCATGTGTCCTCATATAGCCCCTTAATAATGCCTTCTAGATGTCGCCCTAATTCAGGGTAGGCTCGAACCTTACTATGAGCTAATAATTTTAGTACTTACAAGTACAAATTAAAATTACAATTTGTTTAAATAACACAAACAAGTTGGAAATTTATATATTCCTGACTGTGTTTTTTAATCAATTTCACCTAATATACTTACTAAGCACAAGTTGCAACAACCTTCCCAAATCTGAGGGGTCTGCATTTTCAGCTATATTTACTACATCCGGCCTTGAGAAGTCTTGCAGGCTCAAACTCAGGATGTCCTGATGATAATCTACAAACAATACTTAACATCAAAACACATTATAGAAAAGTATAAAAAATATAACAGCAAATAAACAAATGATCTTATTCTTGTCTAAAATGTTGTGTGAAACAATTACCAATATTGAATTTCCATCCAATAAATGGATGAGTGACAAGGCAAGTTATATCATGTGACTTATGAAATGTTATGCTATCCTGATGAGAAAAAAGATGAACTTTGTTTCTGTAATTTACATATAAATTATGAAAATATTATTTAACTTTTTAAAGGTTAAACAATTTAAAAAAAATGTTTAACTTTTACTTTCTAATCTAAGCTAATATTACAAATAAATTAAACTAAACTGGTAAAATTATATTGTCATATTATTTCACTACAAATAAAAATATAAACTTCAAATTAAGAAATTATGTTTAGGAGCATAGTTATGTTTACTTGTAACTATATTATTGAATGATCTTACCAACAACACCTTCCAGTATCTTTTTCAAGTTGCTGACCTTTAGCCTCCAGTTATTACCCACATCGGTCTTGACTTTTGAGTTCCAAGATGGAGTAAAATACTCGGGAGCAATTTGTGTAAGCGCTTCTGCAATAGCCACTCCGTCGGATAATTCTGCAATATGTAAGTATGATATCAACCTACAACATATTACTTCTTAGAGGGAAAAGTTCTTGATAATACTGACCAATAAGTAGGCCACAAGATACCAAATATATAATATGCATAGACACAATCATCAAATATTGTTAGATCATAGCGAAAGGAACATTGCACAGGTAAGTACAGACTGGGCAATAATCTAGAAACAGTGCACAACAATGTCTCAATGAGTAACAGAACAGAATGACGAAATTATCCACTGGTGAGGTGGGAGTTTTAACCCACCGATTTCGATATTATCTCCTAGAACACTTTGTATTTCAATTACCTATGATAACAGCTGCGAAAAGGCAACGCGATGCTCAAAAACTATTTACCTGTTGGATTTCCATGTTTAGCAGTGAGATTTAGCGTCTGCAACCACTTTATTAGATTGTCACACAAAACTGCACCTCTCGATTCCATATTGACAACTAAAACTGGTCTTCTATAAATTGCGTAGTATAAGAATTAAGGACTTATATATTTTGTTTTCTAATAAACATTATGATTAGAAACAAAAATTAAAGAATTACAATAAAAATCCTTTTTCCCGTGCTGCTGATAGCTAGCGAAACCACAGACAACAACAAAAAATGACATTGACACATGACATGACGTTTGCTGAAGCGTTTACGAATAAAGTTATAAGAAAAAAGGCTACGAAAAAAAACTCTCTTACTTATTTATTATTTATTGTATTTATTATTCCGAATATTTCCAAATTCCGATTTCTGTTTAATCTATCTGCTATTGTGTTGTGTATGTACATTATTGTCTCTCACCACCTCAAAAACTACAGCGCCAATTTCAAAAATTATTTCACTGCCCGTTGCCTGATTCCCACGGTCCGAAAAACTGTTAACGCAGGCGGAGCTGCGGCGGAAAGCTAGTGTAAAATAAATTTCTAACTGTGCTACGGTTTAAATTAAAGATTAATACTTTGCTAACTAATGCAAAATGTAACATGCACTTGCGTGAATATCTAAGCATCGTATTACAAACTTAAAAACAGTAAGCATAATGTTTACACATTGATGTTTTGTTTGAATACTAAAAATTCAGTAGCAAAATGATCAACTACCAGTGTTGTCTTTTACTATCGTGTTGGTTTGGGTTTATCTCTATCTATATGAAATCTAATATTTTACATCTATACTAAGTAATTTAAAAATTGTCGATTTCTCGTCATACAAGCCGTTAAACAAAAGCAATAAGCCTGTTTTTTCCTGTGCTGTGCTCTATTGTGTTTGTTTATTAAAAATTGTGAAAAGTTATAATCCAAATGAGCCTTGAATGAAGCATAAAGTGCATATTTGAATTCGGATTTATTTTATCCTACGCTATGCTTACGCTTCGGTTGCCTGGAATCATGGCTACCCTAACCTAGCAATAAGTCTGCCTTCTGACACTCCTCTTCTTTTTTATGCCTGCATATGTATAGGCACAGAATATTGGACGGTCACTATTTTTCTACTTGGTGGTTCATATTGTGTAAATTTTCAGACTAGAAGTTCATAATAATATTTTTGTTGTATTTACTTTGTTCGAGAGACTGCGAGCGAAGCAACTTATGTTTTAGCTACAGCATGCTGAAACGCCATCTATCGGTGGATAACAGCAAAGATAGGACGTGTTAATTTATATTATAGGAAACACGATAGTCAGGTCTTGATTTAGTTTTAGGTATATATTGTTAGGTATAACAAGTAATAATAATAAATAGTATTGAATAGTGTAGTAGGTACGATCTATCCTATCATACACACTTTTCGATACTATTAGTTCTTACGAGTATTACTTACTGTATGTAGTTTTCACTGCTTGCTGCTTTTCGATTGCTGTAAAAAAAAATTGCTTAACTTTCTTCAGATTTCTGCGGGTTTATTATGTGTTGGAGAGATTTTTCCGAGTGCCAAGATGACTTCGAACTCAACCCTCCTGATGGGGTGTTAAAACCGAAACACAGCTCTTTTAACTGGTTGGGCTTTATGCGATATTTACACGGTACGTACCTATAGTATACTTAGTATGTACCTACTTACTATGTAGGTAGTTATTTAGTTACGTGAAGAGCATGCTAAGCTGAAGGTGGCTGAAGACTTTGGACCGTAGCGTAAGTACCATCGATCGGCCTAGCACATCATCATACTAAATGTACTTTTTTAGTACCTACTTGGTACTACTATTAATACAAATATTCTTTACTGTTGTAACAAAAGTCACCTTTCCAGGTAAATAAATAAATACTTAGTAATGATTTTTTATCTGCATTTTTTGGCATCCTACAGCAGCAGCGTTCCAAAATCAAACTGGCTTACACCACCACGCAGAGAATGAAGCGATCGAGTTGATTTGAGCCTATATTCTTACCTACTTTAAATTTAGCGCCGAGAACCGAAACAGTGGCCAAGTGGCTGAGGCTGTTGACTTCCATCCGGAAGTTCGCGGGTTCAAGCCTAAGCACGTAGCAATATGTGTTTTTGATTTTAGAATTCATATGTAGGAAATCATCGTAAGAAACCTGCGAAGTAGCGCAAAGTAAAACTAGCGCCAAAATCAGAAAAAAAAAAAAAAAAAAAAACCTGCGAAGTAAGGCCCCTCGGTGGGGAGGGGACATAATATATTATGATTACTAACGAACACTTTTTTTTATCAGGCCTACCACGGCTGGCCCACTCAGTACAGAACAGTGGGTGAGCTGATTCAGTTAATTCCTCGCGATATTTGCCCTCACCGTGTCCGTGTCGGCTTATTCCACAAATCCCCTGCGGCTTTTGTCTGCAGGGGATTTTGGCAGGGGATTTGTGGAATAAGCCTCCGTGTCGAATAGACATAAGAAATAAAAACTTGAAAAACATTTGGTTCGTCGAGCTGCGAATAGAACCGGCTCCAGCCACTTAGTCACTTCACTACACTACGCCCTTCTATCTTACCCTATTATCCTTAAGGGTCCTACAGGTGCTAAGCCACGGCCGCCACCCTTTAAAAAATAGTAACTCGAAAAATAATCAATATTTTAAAAATCTAGAACGGCGAGGAACGAGACGGTGTTCTGTAGGATATATAGAAGCCATTATCTTTATTTTTTATATCTCGCTATAGATGGAAAAATTGCAGAAAACGGCCACTTTTCGCATATTTGTAGTACTCTACCTGTAGGCCCCTTAATGTTTATATCCAAGTTTTATACTAACACATACTGTATAGACTGGTGACTGACCTTTTCGAGAATCTAAATGAACTTCTCGAGAATCTAAACGAGCTGCTCGCTGTACAAGAGACTGTCAAAAAAGTCGTTTCGTATGACCAGACCACGTATGACTTCGGCGTTAGTTCCTTTTCTGGCCACGTTCATACCCTTGGCGGTCTGTTCTGCACAAATTATCCCTTCTTTATGCATTGCAGTTGAGTTAGGCGCGCCGCACCCCACTGTGGCTCCTCGGGTTGCTCTCGTTCACAGGCAGTTCGTATTAGCGACAGCTAAGGACGTCTCCCAACCACCCAAAAATTATAAAGTGTAAGCCATCGTCTTAAAAAATTGTTATAAAATATATATTATGACGTTCCACGTACAAAGGGACCTTATGGCTACGGGAGCAAGTGCCGAACAGACCCTGCTGGCGGGTTTTAGTACGAATATAAAATCTTTATGGATTTTTAATAGCTTATGAGTTGCAGATTACAGGGATATGCACAACTCAATACCATCCATAAGGTTCCTTTGCACGTGGAACGACACATAATAAGTAGGTACATATATTTGCCTCTCTAAGATCTATGTGTAGTGTATGTAACCCAGTTGTTGAGTAGCGTTTAAAATATGTGGTTTAAAGTCTGACCTGACCACAACAATAAATAAACTTGCTCTGGGGGTGTCACTTCACTATAATACGCCAATATAAAATTTGTTGCATTTAATCGCAATATGGCGAGGGTATAACAGTGTTAACCAGCAACAACTACGATCCCCAATTTCACGTGATATAGACTTTAGATTTGATAAATTGTCTTTTCAGAAGCCACCTGGTATTTGGACAGTACGAGCGGGATGAAACAGACTGTCAACTGAAGCAATCTCAGGCTAAACTTGGCCTGACTTGCGCTCCCGCTTACATGGAGATACCTCATTCCCATATCATCCACCATCCAGAGTACTCCAGGTAACTTTATTCATCATCATCATCATCATCATCTCAGCCTGTAGACGTCCACTGCTAGACAAAGGCCTTGAACTGACGCCTGAGGCCTTGAAGTTGAACTTTATTCCTTAACTGCAAATTAATCTATTGAAATAACGTATCAAACGCTGTTTAGGTGAAGGAAAACGTCTTGAGGAAACCTGCAAGTGTTTCTGGTCAGGCTTTATGTGAAGACGTGTTTTTCATTGACTTAACGCAGTTGCTTCTTTTTTCCGTAACTATGACGTGTCACATGGCTATTAACATAGGCTTATATAATATAATATCTATTCTGTTACAGATTCGGTGTTGGCAACAGCCTGACATTAATGAAACTCATCACTCCTATGAAATCTCGTATGTTTTGTCTGTCGTCTTGTAATTCTGAAACTTTTAACCTGCGCATAAATTAGATATTTCAATTGAATTTTTTTTTCAGACTACATGATCCCAGTATGTTTACCTACGATGATTCAACGAGAAAAACAGAGAAAACGTAACACTGTTATAATGATCGACTATACCAGCCGTAAGTAGGTACCTAAGCGTTCTGTCGTTTTATAAGAACTCCTAAAAATTTTTGTAATATGACCCGTATCGTATCGTATCGTATTTTATATAACTAATATTTTATTACATAAATGCGAAAGCTACTCAGCTTAAAAACCAATTAAGTATAATATATTCTGTGCCTGAACATCTGAACGGATTGCGATAATATAATTGGCACGATGATAGTTAATAGACGACATCACGAGTAAGGTAACGCTAGATTACCGTGAGGATGTACCTTATTCCCATGGAAAAAAATGTTTTTTTTTATTGGTGTATTCGTGTTACACTAAATTTAAAATTGCATGTAGAGTATGTACGATGTGCGGAAGAGACTCATTGGGAAGAGAACCGTCCGTGGTGTAAAAAGGAACTATTATGTACATGAAAACCATGGCTATTTACATTCTTTAAACATAGCCTTTTACTATTAAGATGTATAATCGAAATGTATTTTGGCAATAAATTTATCTTTATCTTATTGACGGGTGACCAATACGGAAATAAAGCGATGGAGCTCCCTTTAATCTACAACTGTTTTCTTTCGGCGCAATCAAAATTGTTATTTTACGCAGCTGTACCAGAAAACTTTAATGAAGAACTTATGGGCAAGAAGACATTGAAATTACTTACTCGCAGAGAATGTGACAAACTCCGTCGTGATTCGGTAACGATTTATTTGTACTTACCTACCTACATCTTTTATATTTTCTATACTTACCATAAAAGTAACCTACCCCAGTAATACTTCTTCTACGGGTTGGATAACAGTGTTAACCTGTGCAACCAGCAACAACTACGATCCCCATCTTTACCTGTGCAATATACCTACTTATTATACGTTTCAGAGGAGACTAGTCCAGCTACCTGCCTAATGCCTGGCCCACGCCTGGCCTGACTCATAAAGACCTATCCCCCTCCTATCCTAGAGCTGTGTTTTAATTTGTTCATATACCTATTTAGGGTCCCGTACCTAGCTACCTCAAAAACTCTCGTGTTTCGAGTCACATCTCTAATAATGTGTCTTTCCATCCATCTATTTCAAAGTATGTAGTTTGGATTTCCAGATGATACCTATTCATACGAAAAAGTCTATTCCAGAATTTGGGTAAAGCAACTGCAAAACCAGGCATAACACATTACTTATGCACATCGGGTTGTAGCATGAGACGAGGTGCGCCGATTGTAGTGCACGCCGTAAACGGTCCGTTCGAACTGATCGGAATGGTCGCCAACACCAGTTACTGCAAAGACAGAATCATGCGATCTCGACTCAACAATGATCCACCGCTCTACATAGATATCTACCCATACGTTACATGGATAACTAATGTTATTACGGCACACATCATCCCGCATCCATACCCATCAAAAGTCTTGAATTCTGATGATACAGAAATATCTGGTGAGTTAGATATACCATGCAACAAAGAAGACAACAACAACTAACATGATTGAATTTGACGTTCATATGAGATCCATCGGTAGTACTTATTACATCCTTGGTACAGATGCACCAATGAGGGACTTTTAGAGCCAGCTTCCATTAAAAAAATATAGACGGATCTTTCTTATGCACGAGAATGAGAATGGGACGGGAATAAAATAGCCGAGTTAACCACTTAAGCACAGAACAAAATCAGACAGCGCTGGATAACTTGTTAAATCACCGTCTGCTTTTGTTCTGTGCATAGAAAAAGCTGCGAATGCTTTTGTTGTTGACGTTACCAAATAGACATTAGTTAGACCTAGTCCTCATTTTCAGTTAGGTCGCAGTAGTTATCCCAAAATATTAAAATCCAGATAAACGCAACATAAAGCAGTCGCATTTCTGGCACCACCAAGTATAAGTCTTGCACTGATAAGAATATACCAGCGAACTGAGCAAATGGATTATTAGAATAACACAAGTTGACGATGCTTATTTGTTTGTTTAGGTACCTAGGTACTTAGTTTGTGTCAAAAATGCCGAAAACGATGGCGCTTTCAGCATTTCGGCGATTTTCACAACTTATAAGAGCAGCTTTATTATTTGAAGCTTGCTATGACTGCCTGTACCATACATATTACCTACCTACATCCTAATGATTATATTTTTTACAGCACGAAGGTTAATATCATCATCTCGGACACTAATGCGCTCGACAAAACCAAAAGGCCAGAAGCAGGGTTGGGCCGGACGAGTGTACAAAATTGGAAATTACTGTTACAAAAGGAAATCTACCCAGCGTTCTCTTGCTATATTTTATATTGAAAAATTTGAAGTGTTAGCTGGAGGACCATCGCGTTTAAGAGTTTTCACACGGGTGGGACAAACTTTTGCCTAATACCCTTAGTTGACTACAATTCTAGATTTTACTACATTCCACGCCTCTCCTACCCATTGGGCGTGAGCCACGGTCACAACGTGAATAATAATTGTCGTGCTAAGCATACGTGTCGTACTTACTACGCCTACGTGGTACAGACAGACGTTATAGCGGGGCGCTTCCCCACGGAGACTATAGAGTTGCGGCCGCCGAAGAACGCGACGCGGACTGTGTGAAGTCATTTGTCGGTAACCTTTGCAACTAACAAAATGCAGTTGTAGCAGCAGCGCGCACGTTGCAACGTAATGCCGCCGGTTGCACGCTCGCGCCCAATGTGATGTTGACCATGGTCCAAGAAAACAAGGTCTAACACACGTGACTGACACCAGCCTACGTCATTTTACCTGTTCATCCTTGTCGAATGCGTGTAATAGACAAGGATGAACAGTGTATGGAACAGCATATAAGGTTGCATGCGCATGCCCAATATAAAGTTAACCTAAGAGCGTCTTTTTCCGTACAGATTATGAACTCAGGAATCTAAAACATTTCAAAGTACATTACAATTCCCAACCCGCATATTTATATCGTCAGCATTTTTGTATCAAGCCAGCCTCTTACCGGACTTGTAATAAAAGGCGCTCCTCACGGTCAACTCAAGATGTATTACAAAAATCACAATATTTTAACAGCAACAGAACAGTTTTTAAATTATTAAACTTATTTTCAGATATCAGCAGGAATAGAGAGCACAATAGTCTGCGCTCGAATATCTCTACCGAATCGACTCACCAAACCTATGGTCAACGGTATTGGTAATTTTAACATATCTATTGAGTTCACGACCGAATGGTTCCCTTACCATTTTTATTTCAAAGTTGGTCTAATGGCTATAAATACTACAGTATCGGACGGGTATGCATTTTATCAAATGCGACCTAATCCTGCGTTTTGGTACGAAAAGAAAAAATAATTAAAATGTTTAAAAGTACTTTTCAACGTTTTATTTTGTTAATTTTGTTCACCATTATTGCAATATTCATTTGGTAAATCACATCCCATGTATTTGTCTTCTTTTACTGCGCGATCTATTACTCTGTTCCACATTATATCTTTACACAAAAGATGAGGATTACAAAAAAGGACCACAGCAATCTGAGCCCTTGTAAGCGCTACATTGAGTCGTTTGGGATTGTTTACAAATCCCAAGGTATGTTTATTATCTTCTTGTAACAATGATTCAGTCGACCGGACAGTAGAAATTAATATTATTGGTCTTTCTTGACCTTGAAATTCTTCAACAGTTCCGATCTTTGGCTGCGGCAAACCCATTGCGTCGAAAAGGACTTTTATATACTTGCTCTGAAAAAAATAACATTATTGTAGAAAAATAAGCCCATAAAAAGCAAATACAAAAATGATGATAAATTTCCTACCTGTGCTATATATGGCGTAATTATACCAATATCTTCAGGAGATACTTTCCTCTTGTATAACTTGCATGCTGTCAAGGCCACCATTGACGCTTCTTGGGGATTGAACCATGATGGGCTATCTTCTGCTCTCGAATTGCAACCGCGAATGCCATACACGAATACACCTCCACTTTCGGGATCTGATACTTCTAATACTTCAGAAATCACTTTTAAAATATTTTGTACCCATGGTTCAGTTCTATTCAAGTTTGGGATCAATGTTCCGTCATAAAACATTTCACTCGGCAATCTCAAAACTTCGTTAAGTGATCTGTAGTTGTCATTTAATTTTGTCACAAGTTTATTGTTGAAACCATTTTCAAATGCATCATAATCTCTATGATATGGAAATGTATCTAGAAGTCTGGATAAATATGATTCGCACATTCCCAAATCTTTACAGTACTTGGACGTTATTACTGGTCCTAATTGCATTGGATCTCCTGCAAGAATGATTTGTCCGTTTTCTTTGTCGGTGAACGTCAGTGGTATCATAATCTCCGGCTCAGTAGCTTGTCCTGCTTCGTCTACTATAACGTGGGTAAAATGACCTTTAGGCAAACCCATCTGTGCTAAAGTGCCGATACAGAAGCAGGTACTGATTGTGACGCGATGCCTACCCACAAAAGATGTCTGACAATTCAGGTTAATACTATCCTTGACAGTATATCTTGATTTTGCAGTCTCTTCTCTAGCTATATCAAGAGTAGCGCAAAAAGGTTTAATTTCTTCGGGAATGTTATCTGAATCCAACAAATAATTAGCAATAAGTCGAATCATTGAGTCTGAAAACACTTTTCGGTATTGTATAAGTCTCTCTGTGATCAAATTAGCTGCACTGTTTGATGGAGTAGCAATGAGAATTCTACTATCAGGAAGAAGATTCAGAATTTGAATTATCGTTTCAATTACGGTCACAGTTTTTCCGGTGCCAGGGGGGCCAAAAATGCAATATGGAAGAGGACGACTTTCTCCTTTAAGAATGTTTATAATAGCAGCTTTTTGCCCATCGTTTAATTTTTCGTTATGCCAGTTTATATTACTTAAAGCTTCCTTCGTGATCTGTGAGGGGCGGGAAATAACCCTTCTAGGGAACAGAATTTCTGGTCCAAGATTAGAAATAGCTAAATTCACTGCTTGGTGGGCTCTTCTATAGATAGATCTACTAAAGTGAAATTCTATAGACACATCACTTCCCGAATATGTTTCGTGGAAGTGGGGACTGAACTTCATCAACACTAGGTCGCCCCTTATGGCATGAATGAAGCCTTCATATTTCACCGAATTGCTCACCCAAGTATCTTGAACTACAACTCTGTCTCCTTTAATCAAAGAAGGTCGTTTCTCTGACAACCCTTTTATTTCAATAGCCAGATACTCTTGGCATCGTATAAGGAATGTATTTGGTTTGTCATGAGCTCTCATAGATATGTTTGCTTGAATTTCCTCCATGTACAGTAATGTGTGCCATTTATCAATATAATTGCCTATATTCAGATCTTGAGTCAAACAAGGTAAATTGGTTTCAATTCTGTCCATAATTTTGTTATATTCTGAACTGTATATTGTCTGTTCAGAATCTCCAAGTACAGCAGACCAGATCTTGTCTGGAATTGGGAACATACCTAATTTGACAGGCACAAAATTTGGTGGCTTTATAACTCTCACTCCTGGCACAAAGTTACAACCACTTTTGCGGATTTTCCTCATTGTTTCTATCTTTTCGTCTTCTGTTTTTAGATTTACATTGTCTCCTTTGGCATATACATCATTGTCTATAACATTAAGTTCAATAAATCTTTTTATTTGGAACCCCTTGAATAATATGATAAAGCACTCTTTAGCACTGCCCAAGAACTTTGGTTCACATGTGATTTTGAACTGAATAGACTGCTTAGGAAACAATTTTACTGGCCTGTTAAGAAACGGATGTATGTTTATTTGAGAATCTCTTTTTTTACTCAATACCATCCACTTGTTAATTAAATAAACCTGATCACTGTTATTAGTAAGTGTTGTTGTTATTGTTTCTGTTGTGTGGAAATTAATATTATTAAATTGTATTGGGTGTGTAAAATCAATGTTCTTTTCTTTCTCTAATTTCAGAGTGACATCATTTTCATCACATTTGGGAACATTATATTCTACGGTCTGACTATTCTCTAGAACAATTAATTTTATCACTCTCCAATTACAAGCACCTTGATTGCTCTCAATAGCCTCAATCATGACCTAAAATGTAAGGTAAAGTAAGGTGATAATTCCTGATAATAATTCGGTAATAATTCCTGGGAATAATTCGGTATTTCAACTCAAATACAAATGTATTACAATACTACTCACCTTTGAGCCAACTGTAGGTTCCACTCCCATGGGAAAACAAAGTTTGTTGAAATAAACCAGTCTGTCACAAATTCCTTCTTCTCCTGACCATTGTGATATAACTGCACTTTTAATCTTAGTCCTTAAAGCCTTGAATGACGTCACATCCAATACCTAAAAATAGAAAGGTTCTTTTTTTAATTCTACCAATATTATAAACGTGAGTTTGTGAGGATAACGCAAAATGACGCGACGACGACTTTTACCGCGGGAAAATCGCTTATTTCCACGGGAAAAACTGTAAGCGCGGGCGGAGCTGCGGGGCGTGCTAGTCTTCAATAAATAAGGTAAACACACAATAGCAATGAAATTTAAGCCCTCTATTCATTGGTAACTTTTTTATGCAGGGGACATTATATAGATATTAGATATTAATCATAATCAGATTATACCTGGGCTGCAGAAATATCTGCCGGTTTCTCTTCATCAAACTGTACATTACATTTCATTTCCAGCCAGTCTCCTTTCATCGGAACAAAATTGCCCTCTACATCATCTAAGTTAAACTTTAAATCACTGTCTTTGATAACAACAGAGCGTCCTTGCCTCAAATCTACTTCGCCTATTATTACATGTTCTATCACACGGAAACAACTTTCTTCCAATTGTTCCTCTTCACCCCATGAAACACCAAGATTTTCCAATATTCTTACTATGATAATTGAGTCATTGTTATCTTTGTATCCTAAATAGCAGACTTTATCATTGACACTAAGATTCAATGAGCAGGATGTCAAGTCAAAGTAAAACATTCCATCGATGAGGACAAAGTTTTCGGCAGTATATGTTATTACTCCTGAAATTAAAAAATGAAGATGTTTTGTATGGTGTACTTAGAGCAACGCGGGCCTTCCTAAGGCCGGCGTTGCTCTAAGATGGTGTAGGTCAATCTCGATCAAAACTATTATTAATCAATACCTACACAATTTACTTGTTTATTTATTATACAGAAATTACCCTCTTTCTTGCTTAAAATTTGAATAATCCTTACTAACATTATAAATGCGTAAGTAACGTGAAGTAACTCTGTCTGTCTGTCTGTTTGTTTGTTACGCTTTCACGATAAAACCACTGAACCGATTATCATAAAATGAAACTTGGTAAGAAGGTAGATAGACATTGAGGACGGACATAAACTACTTTTTAAAAATACCTCATTCCCACTGGAGAATAGACCCTGGAGATGGATGTAAGCTATGTTTTACCGCAGGAAAATTCCTCATTCCATGTAGTACAGGCAGGCCTCCGTCACTCCAAGTACTTGCGCGCTATAACTACCGCCCGGCCGAGCGGTCTCGGGCCTTTTGCGGACCAATTCCCCATTCCCTAAACGTGTTAGTAGAGTAGCGCAATACGCGAGAGAGAGAGATGCAGCAACAACTTCTTTTCGCCTAGCGCCGTGCGATCTGAATTGCACTTTATTATAACGGAGCTAGGGTTGCAATTTATATTAATTATGTCGCCTAGTGCAGCTTCTGTAGGGACTACTATTTGGCATTCTGTGGTACAGGTGGAAAGTTTTAATGAAGATTGGTACAGAGATAGAATAGACCTTGGAGTAGACTACCTCTTAGCCTCTTACCACGGAAAAATATCTTATTCCCACGGGAAAATGGTACGGGTAGGTCGGGCGGTAAGTTTTGGTGAAACTTATTACAGAGAGAGACCTTATATGGTGGACAAATACCTCATTCGTTTGGGAAAAATGGTAGCGCGGGCAGAAATTTTTGATTAAGCTAGGTACAGATAGAAAATAGATTTTGGGGACCGATTAAAGCTACCTTATTCCCACGGGAAAAATAATAGCGCGGGCGGAATTTTTTGATGACTTTTGGTACAGGGGTATAAAAGATTAAGGGGAAGGATAAAGGCTACCTTTTACCGTGGGAAAATACTTTATTCCCACGGGAAAATTGGTAGAGGGGGCGAAAAGTTTTGGTGAAACTAGATACACAGATATTATAGATAGATTTTGGGGATGGATATAAGCTTATTTTACCGCGAGAAAATAAGTCATTCCTATGGGAAAAACTGTTGGCGTGACTAGAACCACAGGACAAAAAGTTGTGATAAAAAATGGTGCAGAGATAGAATAAACCCTGGAGAAGAACAAAGGCTAACTTTTACCACGGTAAAATACCAGATTCCCAAGTTAAACTGAAATGCGAAAGTAAAGCTGTCCGTGGTTACTTATTGAAGGACAGCAGCAGAGAGTGACATAGGCTACATTTTCATGCTGGAAAACATCTCATTCCCACGAGAAAAGTCGAAAACCAACGCGGGCGGGCGGGCAGCTAGTAATATTAATAACTTTTTTATTTCCACACCACAAGATGACATTTTTACAGGCATCATTAACATTTAACTCTGAAAGCGGACTCTGGAATGTATCCAATTCTCTGCAATTCTTTGACTTAAGTGATATAAAAGATAAAAATTTAAATATTTAGATTTTATCTTCAAGATCTAATAAAACCTGTTACCTGTTCTCTGAAAACACACAGCAGACCTTGGTATTTCAGGAGCAGATTGCTCAAGAGTTTCATTTTCCGTTTCAGGTCCCTCTGCTACTTCTAATTCTATAAGCTTTTCTGCTAAAAACTCATCATTGTCCTCATCATCTTCTTCAGGTTTCACAGTAAAATATTTAAAAAATGATAGTAAATAGGAAAGCATCTTTTATTATTGTACAAAACCTTTATCATATTCAAACTCCCATTCAGTGGATTTTAAATAGTCAAGTTCCTTTCGGAGGGCTTGAATGCGTTTTTGGTGTAACTCTTTAACGGCACTTTTAACAGATTGTTCTATACTGTGGCCAAGGTCGACATGGTTGATTGACTGATCAAAGTTCTGTAACTTAATTTGAGAAGTACCCTGTAAGAAAGAAATAATGACTTAACAGTGGTGTAAGAAGGGTGTAAGCATCCATCTGTATTTCATTTCAAAAACTAAATTGCATAATATAATTAAATACTGGAAGAAGTTAAGACTTTATCGTTTTTGTGGTCTTTAATTTAATATTATATTTGTTCTACACAGCATAACCAAAAAAACATGGTAATTTATCAAACCCCAGCCAGTTATTGAACTACCCACGGCTTCCAATCCAACTGATAGTTATGGTAAATATTGATATTACTGGCGCGTTGAGCCATAAGCAGCAACAATCTAAAAGCTCGTTTCATTTTACTGGTGGTAGAAGTTAGATGTTAGATCCTACCTAAGGTTAACTTATAAACGCGCGCATACCTGGGGAGTTTCCGGTTCAGATGGTGAGTAAACGGACTGAGAAATATTACTGGATGAAGACATCACGTTTTGCACAGGATTCCGCCGAATTTTCAACCATCCATCAATAAATAATAGAAAAGTTGAAAACACACACAATAAAAGTACTTTTTTTTTTTTAGTTTCTTTCTCCCATGGGAAAGGCAAAGGGATCTAAACCCATACAGCCTAGTCTTTAGTAGTTTCTTGCATTATCCAAGTTTAATGTCTTCATCTTCAGTCATTATTTCTTCAGTTTCATTTCGTCGTCTGTAGTCATTTCTTGCATCTATTGGCTGGTTTACACGTATTAAGTGACGAAGTAATTAACTAAATTTTAACTTGATTTTAACTTAATTCTTGCGTGTAAACAACCACTTAAGAGCTCTTTAGTCGCAAGTGGTAAGTAAACGATTTAGTGGTTAAGTGAACAAGTGAAATAGAATCTAGTCTATTTTTGATTAAGTAGCCGCGCCTCCCGCACCGCTTGCATTCCCCGGTAGGCGTGGCTTTCTACTAAACTGTCATTTAGTTACGTGTGAACTCAACAATTTAGTGAAGTACTTAAGTAGTACAGTGAACTAAAGAGTGCATAAGTTAGACAAGCGTGTAAACGATCGGTTACTTAAAATTAAGTTAATTTTAACTTAAAATTTAGTTAACTACTTAACAACTTAATACGTGTAAACAAGCCATATGTTAAACTTCTTCAGTAGTTTCATTTCTTGCATTGGAATGCAAGGGTGGTTCTTTTCTTACATTCCAATGATATTGAAGTTTAACGCGGGGTATCAAACCAGAAACAGCTAACCACTCATTATTTCTCACTTTCTTTGAATAGTTCTTCTTTAACGGCACATTATCGCACTAATTCCACCATATTAACACCACAATTACCATGAAAAACTATTTTTAAAAAGGACGAAACAATGAACCCGCCATTTCCTCTCGATTCCCGCGTAAAACTCGTAAAAGTACCTCACTACAATAAATTTTTTTTTATTTTTTTTTATTCGTTTGTTCTTTCGAACAGGCTAAGGTCAATGACCATGCTGCCTAGTCTTCAGTTGCAAATCTTTACTTAGTAGATTATAAATCCAGGGTATGTCTTCAATATTGTTAATTCTGCAACACAATAAATAAATATTTTGTTTTTGTTTTTGTTCATTTTTCCCTTATGGGAAAGGCAAAGGCCAAAGGTTTCAAAGCCGATACAGCAGTCTTTCTTTTGTAAAGTTTCACGATTTCTTGTCCTGTCACTCACTCACACACACTCACACACACACACACACACACACACACACACACAATCAACGAGTGCGTATGTGCGTGCTGCGTGACGTACCGTACGTACGTGACAAGAAATTAAACTTATTTACAAAATACTAGCTAAAATATAGTAGCCTAATAGGCTGTATAGGTTTTCAACCTTTTGCCTTTCCTATATTGGTTAAAAAAAATATATTTTGACAAGCAGTGTTGCCATATATACGAATTTGTCCGTATTTATAAGGATTTTTGAAATCCAATATGGATAATGGTTTACGGATATTTATACGGATTTACAGCACAGAGCATATTCCGATTCCAATATATTATTCATAGTAACCATTATTATCTATATTTAATATCTGTCGGATCAGATCAGATCAGAACTATAAATTTTAATACTAATACCACATGGCTTGCTACATTACATTACAAATATGCAAAACAACTTTTTAGGGAAATCGCCCTGTTTCGTTTGATTGACATTAAAATAGAAATGATAAAAAATTAATTTTTATATGGATTTCATTTTCACAGACAATGACCAACCTAGAAACACTTTTATTCAAACAATCTGAGAAGATAGACCAACTCATAACACTCATGGGTTCCCTTATGGGACTACTGACAACCCTCGTTGCCAAATTAGGATAATGGCGAATCTACGTATAGCTACCTGGAACATAAACGGTTTATCTACCAAGATTGACGAGTTAGAAATTTTTCTCAAAATATATAAAATTGACATTCTACTAGCCTCTGAGACTCACCTCAATCATAGAAAGAGCTGTAAAATTAAGGGGTACTCCATTTATTCCACTCACCATCCAAGCGGTACATGCCAAGGTGGATCAGCAATAATTATAAAAGACACATTACGTCATCACCTACACAATAACTACCAAGAAGCTCATCTACAAGCAGTCACAGTCACTATTGAGGATAAAATTGGACACCTCAATGTTAGTGCAGTGTACTGCCCACCAGGCCCCAAAATAAAGGAAGAAATGTTCCAAAAATACTTCGACACACTAGGAACTAGGTATATATCTGGAGGTGACTGGAACAGTAAGCATACAGAGTAGGGATCACGCCTAATTACAACTAGAGGACGCGAACTGAAAAAAAGCATCGACAAATTAAGGCTAATAACACTATCTACAGGAGAACCTACATACTGGCCAACAGATGCAAATAAAATACCAGACTTATTAGATTTCTTCATTGTCAAAGGATTGCCCTACATGTACTTCGATGCTAAGTCCTGCTTAGACACTACATCAGATCACACAGCTGCCATCTTGACCGTGAGTACAACGGTAATAGAGTCTGAACAGCAAGAAACCCTATACAATTACAAAACCGACTGGGACGCTTTTGCTGACTATTTGGATAAGGAAATAAATCTTAAAATTAAACTGAAAAATGAAATGGACATTGATGAAGCTACCTTCTATATAACAAACAAAATCCAAGAAGCCGCCTGGCGCTCTACGCCTGAACTGAAAGCAAGAGAAAGTAACTTCAACATACCTCTGAATATACGCAATCAACTGCAAGAAAAGAGGAAGGTAAGAAGGCAATGGCAACTTAGTAGACTGGAGGCAGACAGAAAAGCCTATAATACAGCTAGTCGAATATTGACCAAAATGATAAAAGAAAATAGTGAAGATACATTTCAAAAAAGACTTACTTCATTAACAGCCACAAAAAAAGATAATTACTCGCTATGGAAAATAACTAAACAGTTCAGGAGACCAAAACTACATGTCCCACCAGTAAAAAAGCCCTCAGGTGAGTGGGCTCGTACTCCTCTAGAAAAAGCAGAGCTCTTCGCACAACATCTTAGCAGAGTATTTATCCCGAATGAATCCAATATGAAAGACTTTGAAGATGAAATTGATAAATTTATAAATAGTGATCAGCAGCTGGCACTTCCTATAAAACCAGTTAGCCCAAGAGAAGTAGCTAGAGTGATCAGGCACACAGAAAATAAAAAAGCTCCTGGTTTTGACCTTATCACGGGGGAAATACTTAAACGCCTTCCAAGAAAATGCATAGTGTTTTTCACAATTCTTTTCAATGCAATCTTAAGAGTACAATACTACCCGAAGCTCTGGAAAGTTTCCCAAATATGCATGGTGCCAAAACCTGGAAAACCACTCACTGACCCTACATCTTACAGACCTATTAGTCTTCTCCCAACAATATCAAAGGTTTTTGAAAAATTGCTTTTAGAAAGACTGAGACCAGAACTAGAAACTATTAAAAATTACGACTTACGTAAACGAAGTAGTTGTAACGAAGTAGCAGAGCGTGATTGGAAGAATCTAGAGAGCGGGGTTACAAGGGAGGAATTGGATTGTAGATTGAGTTGGTTTAGGTATACAGAAGACACACAATATAATATTTAAATGATATCTTAGTTTGCACAGAACAAGGATATAGACATAAGTGACATAAAATTTTCTAACAAGTGGTTGCCTAGTGACCCTTCCACTAGTGTCGTGCAACCTCAACACTTTCCCTCACTAGTTGGAGAGGTCTTGCAGGCCCAAGTGACCTCTCATCTCCATGAGTCTGGGTCTTGGAACTGCCTTGGTCAAAAGGTCAGCCAATTGATCTGCGGAGCTAGTCTTCAGCACGTTCAGTAGACCTTCTTGTACAGTTTCCCGAACAAAGAAGTGTCGCACCCTTATGTGCTTAGTCCGCTTGTGGAATTCGGGATTGTGGGCAAGGCGTATAGCAGCTTCGTTGTCTACGCTTAGTGTGGGAATATCTTCCAGCTGCGTGAGTTGGGCAAAAACCCTCTGAAGCCACACTAGCTCACGTGCGCCTTCACTTGCTGCCACAATTTCCGCTTCGGTCGTTGAGATCGCAACTGACGCTTGACGTTGACTCAGCCAAGAAACGACTCCTCCGGCAAACATGCATAGGACACCTGTGGTTGAGCGTCCGGTTTGTTCATCACCACCATGATCTGCATCACTATAGCCTTGAAGTACGGCTTTACAGGTGTCTGAACTGTATTTGATGCCGTAGGATATGGTTCCTTTCAGATACCTGAATATCCTCTTCACTCTAAGCCAATCAGCTACTGTTGGATTCTCCAACTTCCGGGATGCTACCCCAACGGCATACGCTATGTCGGGCGGGGCGCGTTCCTGTCATGAGGTACGCTAGAGCTCCTACTGCTTCTCGATACGGGAACTTCGTCTCACCAGGTTCTTTGTCTTCAGCTTTCCCTGTCTCAGAAGTCGACGTATCGATTGGCGTTGACACTGGATTGCACTCTGACATCCTAAAACGTTCAAGGATCTTCCGCGCGTATGCTTCTTGATTGATGTATATAGAACCGTTTTTAGAACGTGCAATCTCCAATCCTAGGTAGTAGGACGCTGGTTTGCTGGTAATTTTGAGCGTATCTCCTAGTTCCTTGAGGAACTGGTTCGCTAAAGTCTCGTCTGTAGTGGCTACAAGTCCATCATCCACGTACAGAGTGATTAAGATCTTCTTGTCTCCCACGGTCTTTGTGAAGAGACAGCAGTCAGCATTATTCTGTACGAAACCTTTCTGCAGCAGAATCTCTTCAAAACAAGTATTCCAGCAACGTGGAGCCTGCTTGAGGCCGTACAGACTGCGCTTAAGTCGACACACCTTTGAAGTGCCATCAGTGAATCCGTCTGGTTGCATCATATAGATCTCCTCTTGGAGCTTACCATTCAGGAAGGCAGTTGACACGTCAAATTGCGTGAGGTGCAATTTTTCTTTAGCGGCGACACTTAACAAGGCTCTTATAGTTGTCATCCGTGCGACTGGACTGTAGGTTTGTTCATAATCAATACCTTTGCGCTGTTTGAACCCTTTCACTACAAGTCTGGCCTTGTATTTGTCAATGGTTCCATCTGGGTTACGCTTAATACGGAACACCCACTTGCATGGAAGTGCCTTTCTATTGGACGGTAAATCGCACAACGTCCATACTTCGTTATCATTTAAAGACTGCAGTTCGCTGGCCATGGCTTTCTGCCATTCCGCTCTGTCAGGTCTATTCAATGCTTCCTTGTAGGTCTCTGGAAAGCATTCTGTGCCTACGAAGAACACATAGTCTTCGAACTTCTTGGGACGAGCGATGCTTGCCCTGTCTCTTAGGTTGTATCGAGGCTCCGCTTCTCTCAGGGGCTCAACTACTTCCAGTTGCTCTTCTTCAGCATCAGTGAAATCGGCGTCACCGTCATCATCCACAAGCTCTTGTCTAGACTCTGTATTATATTCTCCATCATATATAAGATTTTCTTGAACTTGGTCTTGTCTCGACTCTGTTCTATCTCCCTCTAGAACTTGTTCAAGATTGTCTTCTATGTTTTCTGACTCAACTGCTTCAGGTCTAGGATCGGTACCGTCAGTTGCTCCCTCTGCAGTGATAGGGATATAGGTGGAAACTTTAAACTCGGTGTCGCTTTCGAAAGTTATGTCTCTTGACTTGAGCGTTTTGTTTCCATCCCACACGCGATATCCGTAATCATTCTCGTAACCTATGAGAATGCCCTTTATAGCCTTCTTACACAGTTTGTGTCGTTTCTGTTTTGGAATATGAGCATAGCACTCACTACCAATTATCTTGAGGTGAGTAATCCTAGGCTTTTTACCGTGCCATAGTTCGAACGGAACTTTGTCTACCACTCGAGTGGGACCTGTTCTGTTCAGAACATATGTAGCAGTATTGACTAACTCTGCCCATAAAACTTGCGGTAGTACTCCTCTTGCATACATCATAGATCTCGCAGTTTTAACCAGGGTTCGGTTTTCACGCTCACTACAGCCGTTCTGTTCAGGCGTGTAAGGCATTGTCAACCTGTGCTGGATACCGTAATCTTGTAGTATTTTCTTGACGTCCTTGTTATCAAACTCGCCACCATTGTCACTAAGTAAGGTTTTGATAACGTGGCCGGCATTAATAGCTTCTTTCAGCATTTGCAGTAGCTTGTCTTTCACTTCTGACTTTTCGCGAATGAAGTAAACCATGCGGTAGCCTGAGTAGTCGTCTTTGAATAATACATAGTATCGGAATTTCGTGATACTTGGTGCAAAGGGGCCGCAAACATCGGTATGAATCAGCTCTCCGCAAGCTGAAGCTCTTTCCCTTGTTCCAAACGGTTTCCTGTGCGACTTTCCGTATATACAGCCTTCGCATTTTACTCGATCAAGGTTCAAGTTGATGCCTAACTCGCGTTTTACCACACGAATGACGTGCCTTTTATCCTGGTGAGCAAAGCGTTCGTGATATAGCTGTAATAAGTTGGATCCTGTGACAGCATTTACTGCAAGGCATTGACTGGTATTTGGTATAACAGTTTTCAAGTCCAACTTGTAAAGTCCGCCATGAGGAACTCTTTTGCCGACAGCTCTAGTCGTGCCATCGATGTCCAATCTGCACTCTCTAGTCGTCGACATAAAGATGCTATCTTGCATACGGTCTTGCGCGGCCAAAGGCGAGAAGAGATTCTTTGTGAGTGAAGGTACTAACCACACATTGTTCAAGGTAATGTCTTCCTTTCTTCCACTGACAAGCGACTCTACCCTGACGGTTCCCATTCCCAAGGCTGGTACAGAAGTGCCGTCAGCCGTCGTTACGGTATGGTCAGAATCGAATTCTATAAAATCTTGGAAGATGTTCCTTTTGACAGCAATATGTGTTGTCGCTCCATTGTCAACATACCAATTTTCGCGGTCCTGTGTATGACTTAGAGAGCAAGCGTTTACCATCAGTGAGATTTGCTGTACTTGTTTCGAGTTAGAACTTGAACCTGATGTGCTTGGAGTGGATTTGGGTGGTCTCCCATCCTTGATCCACTTCCTACACTTGCGAACTTTGTGTCCTTTGCCGGAACAGTAGTTGCAGATCAGCTCTTTATCCTTCTTCAAAGTACTAGGTCTCGGTGTGGGCGTAGACATTAGTGCTTCCTGTCTCGAGCTCTCTTGAATGCCCAGATCTCTCTCGTGCGCGCAAAGAAGACTTGTCAAACTATCTATGTTCTTATCCGTCTTTTTCAGCATTAGCCAGCTTGATTTGAAGTTATGGTACCTATCATCAAGCGTGTGCAAGACTTTGCAGATCAGGTGTAACTCAGGAAGCTTAGCGGTCGGGTCAACTTTATAAATTTCCGCATTCATTTCATGCCAGAGGTTCTTCAGTTTAGAAATGTGAGTGGGGATGTCATCCTCCATGTTGCGTTTCATTCCAAAGAACTCAAGACTTAAATTGTAGGCCCTCTCCTCTGTATCACCGTCAAACAGTCTATGTAGCTCTTGCCAGACTTCATGTGCAGTTTTGTATCTCATAACTTTTTTGAGTGTTTCTTCTGTCATGTTACTCGTAAGCATTAGCAAAGCGCCAGTAGTAATTTTCCTATAATTGGCCATCTTGCCGTTATATAGAGTTACAGCGGCGTCACCTGCGTCAGCAAGAAGAACTGGTTTCTGGAGTTTACCTTCTACTGCTTCCATCGCGCCTTCAGTACCTTCAAGCAGTATGGTAACTTTATATTTCCAAGTAGTCCAGTTTTCCTTTCCTTCGAGTTTACCAATCTCTAATTTTGTACTAAAATCCATTGTAAACTTGTTCCTTTTCAGTTCTCCAGCGGGTCCAAAACCTATTAAAAATTACGACTTACGTAAACGAAGTAGTTGTAACGAAGTAGCAGAGCGTGATTGGAAGAATCTAGAGAGCGGGGTTACAAGGGAGGAATTGGATTGTAGATTGAGTTGGTTTAGGTATACAGAAGACACACAATATAATATTTAAATGATATCTTAGTTTGCACAGAACAAGGATATAGACATAAGTGACATAAAATTTTCTAACAAGTGGTTGCCTAGTGACCCTTCCACTAGTGTCGTGCAACCTCAACAGAAACTGCTCATGTTATTCCTGATCATCAATTTGGTTTTCGCCCTAAACATTCTACAATAGAACAGATACATCGAGTAGTACAGAAGATCCGACAGTCTCTTGAAAACAAGGAATACTGTGCTGCCGCATTCCTAGATATACAACAAGCGTTTGATAGAGTATGGCATAAAGGTCTACTATACAAATTAAAAAAGCAACTACCAAACCCATATTTTATGATTCTGAAATCCTATCTGCAACAACGTAGATTCCAAGTTAAATTCCAAGATGAATATTCCGAATTGTATGATATTAAAGCATCTGTTCCTCAGGGGTCAGTACTCGGTCCAGTTTTGTACTCCATTTACACTGCAGATCTACCCAATACAACAGAAGTTGAAACAGCCACATACGCAGACGATACAGCTTGCCTGGCAAGCGATAAGTGTCCCATACAGGCATCGAAAAAGCTACAAAAACAATTATACAAAATTGACGAATGGCTTAAAACTTGGAGGATCAATGCTAGTGCTACAAAGTCAGTGCAAATCACCTTTACACTGCGAAAGGGAGACTGTCCACCAGTTGAAATGAATGGCGACCCTCTACCTGAGAATAACAGTATGAGATACTTGGGACTCCACTTGGACAGAAGGCTGACATGGGCCAAACACATCAAAGTGAAAAGGGATGAAGCGAATCGCACTTACAAGGGATACTACTGGCTACTGGGAAGGAACTCGCACCTCTCCTTAAACAATAAACTCCTGGTTTACAAAACCATTATTAAACCGATCTGGAGTTACGGTCTGGAACTTTGGGGAACAGCTAGTAACTCAAATATAGAAATATTGCAGAGATTCCAAAACAAAGTACTTCGGGATATCACCAATGCTCCATGGTTTAGCAGGAACCAAGAAATACATGAATACTTGGAAATTGAAACTATAAAAGAAGAAATAACAAACTATTGTAAAAAATATAAAGCTAGGTTAGAAAATCACACGAACGCCTTAGTAAAGAAGCTGTTGCAGGAAAAGGACGTTACCAGACTCAAGCGATGGAACATCCTGCAACTGGATAACAAAAACTAAAATGATGTTATCAAAGAAGAAGAAAAGGGCATGATGATTAATGGATCTTCACCCTAAATGTCACATATAAAACAAACAACACATCTGATAAAGGCTAAGAAGCCGTGGGCAGATAAATGGAACACAAAAAAAAAAAAATATGGATTTCATGAAAAATTACTGTTTATCCGGATTTTATACGGTTTTTTTTTTATAAGATTGCGGATTTCACGCCCTCACCATATGGCAACACTGTTAAAAAAAAAAGGAATTCGTAAGGGTTTTACGCGGGAATCGAGAGGAAATGGCGGGTTCATTGTTTCGTCCTTTATAAAATTAGTTTTTCATGGTAATTGTGGTGTTAATATGGTGGAATTAGTGCGATAATGTGCCGTTAAAGAAGAACTATTCAATAAAAGTGAGAAATAATGAGTGGTTAGCTGTTTCTGATTTGATACCCCGCGTTAAACTTCAGTATCATTGGAATGTAAGAACCACCCTTGCATTTCAATGATCCCGTAACTAGAGATGGGCAATAGTTTTTGCCCGTTTCATTCCGCCCGGGTTATAACTGGGTTAAAACCCAAAGACCGAGTAATAACCCATTACCTACTTTTTTGGTGGGCAAAAACTCAGAAATATGAAAAATGAAGAAAAAAACAATCGGATTTGTTAATTTATGATAATTAGTCACACATACAAACTCAGCATCAGTTTAGCGCCGCTTCAAATTGAAAAGTTCAATGTTAAAAATCGAAATAATTTTCATTGTTTTCGTTTATGGGCTGATATCAATGATACTTAAATCAGGGCTAAGTTACTTTGATGTAACTTGGTATAGAGATAGAATAGACCTTGGGAAAGTACATAGGCTAACTTTTACTGCGGGAAAATATCTAATTCCCACGGGAAAAACGAAGCTGAGGGGCGAAAAAGTTTTTATGAAACTTGGCAATAAGATAGAATATATCCTGGGGATGGAAAGTTACCTTTTACCGCAGGAAAAAAATATTCCCATGGGAAAAATAGTGGCGCACTTCAAAAGTTTTGCTGACACTTGGCACAGAGGTAGCTAGTATAGACCTTCAGGATGTATAAAGGCTACCTTATACCGCTTATAAATTTAATTAAAACCATATTCGCTTTTGAACCGATTGCTTTCAAAATTAATGTCTAGGGTTCTTCCCAGTGATGTCCAACGACGAAACTGAGGTCAAAATTAGAATAAAATGGCCGCCGTTTTGAACTTTTTTGTTTCTGAACGGATTGCTTTCAAAATTGATATCTAGGGTCCCCAGTGGTCTCCGATGACGAAACTGAGAGCAAAGTTGGAAAAAATGGCCGCTATTTTGAACTCTTTCGTTTCTGAACCGATTGCTTCCAAAATAGATATCTAGGGTTCCCAGTGGTGTTTGATGCAGAAACTGACGTCAAAATTGAAAAAATGTCCACCATTTGAGCTTTTTTGTTTCTGAATGGATTACTTCCAAAGTTGATATCTAGGGTCCCTAGTAGTGTTCGGTGAAATTGAAAAAATGGCTGCTTTTTTGTACTTTCTTTTCTTAGTGTGGGGGTTGGGAAAATTTTATTCTGACGTCAGATTTGTTAGAGTCTAGAGACTACTGGGAATGAAAATCTAGCAAAAAAAGTGTGAAATGGCGGCTATTTTTTCAAGTCTAACGTCAGATTCGTTATTGAATAACTTTGGGGACCTATCGATTTTGAAAGCAATTCGTTCAGAAAAAAAAAAGTTCAAAATGGCAGCCATTTCTCCAATTTTGACCTTAGATTCTTCATCGGTCACACCCTATATATCAATTTTGAAAACAATTCGTTCAAAAAGAAAAAAGTTCAAAATGGCGGCCATTTTTTTCCAATTTCGACCTCAGATTCATCATGTGACGCCACTGGGGACCCTAGATATTGATTATGAAAGCAATTCGTTCAGAAACAAAGAACTTCAAAATGGTGGCCATTTTTTCCAATTTCGACCTCAGATTCATCATGTGACGCCACTGGGGGACCCTAGATATCGATGGAAAATAATTTTCTGTTAACTAAAAAATCGAAAAACCAAAAAATCGAATCTTACAACAAATATATTATTCGTGCACTAAAAATACTAATCTTGCACAAAATATCCAAGGGCGTGAAACGAAGCGGGGGCCTGCGGGGGTAAAAAAAAAACAAATCTACTCAGAATCGAATCGGTTGGTTAGGTTAGGTTAGACTGATGTCAATAACAGAGCGAAGGGAGCCGAGCGAGCGGAGCGAGCGTGCCGGGGCAGCGGCTGGCGACCGCTGTAGTTTTGAATTTTTCAATGTTGATTAACTCAAGAAGTCTCAAGTTTGCATATTATTTTGGTGCACAATTAGTATATTAGGTGGAACAAGAGTATAATTTGGTGAAGATATTTAGGTGGAACAAGAGAATAATTTGAGGTACGGTTAAATACTATCCGATATCGATTAAGAAAGTAATTAGTTCAGAAAGAAAAAAGTTCAAAATGGCGGCCATTTTTTCCAATTTTGACCTCAGATTCGTCATCGGAGACCACTGGGGACCTTAGATATCAATTTTGAAATCAATCCGTTGAGAAACAAAAAAGTTCAAAATGGCAGCCATTTTTACCGACTTTGATCTCAGGTTCGTCATGTGACACCACTGGGGGACCCTAGCCTAGATATCAATTTTGAAAGCAATCCGTTGAGAAACAAAAAAGTTCAAAATGGCAGCCATTTTTACCGACTTTGATCTCAGGTTCGTCATGTGACACCACTGGGGGACCCTAGCCTAGATATCAATTTTGAAAGCAATCCGTTCAGAAACAAAAATGTACAGATTAATCATTGGACACCACTGGGAGCCTTAGATATCGACTTTCAAAGCAATAATTTGAAAAGCAATAATATTAAAATATCGGCCATTTTTTCCAATTCTGACCTCAAATTATTATTCGTAATTTTTTAGGCTAAAACAAAAAAGTTCAAAACTACACGAATATATCCTTCCTCAGGTCTATTCTATCTCTGTACCAAGTTTCATCAAAATAATCCGCCCTCTCTTCCATTTTTCCCGTGGGAATGATGTATTTTCCCGCGGTAAAAGGCAGCCTATATCCATCCCCTAGGTCCGTTCTATCTCTGTGCTAAGTTTCATCGAGACTTTCCTCCTGCGCTATCATTTTTCCCGTGGGAAAAAGGTATTTTACCGCGGTAAAAGGTAGCCTTTGTCCTTCCCCAAGGTCTATTCTGGTTCTGTACCAAGTTTCATCAAAATCGGTTCAGTGGTTTTGGCGTGGAAGCGTAACAAACAGACTGACACAGTTCCTTTTGCATAAATTTATAATATAAGTAGGGATAATTTAGTGTAAAATCTTCAGTTACCTTTGTTACGAGTGTAGTAGGCTATTTTTTTAAATTAAACTATGCTTTTCGTGTATATTCATATGTTTATTGCAATAATAGACACTTGAATTACCATTATTAGTGTATTTGAGTTTTTGCCCACCTGTTTGGGTTTTAACCCGGGCGATAATGGGCAATAATGGGTTATTACTCTCATGAGGGTTATAACCCGGGTCGTTGCCCATCTATACCCGTAACAAGAAATGAAACTACCTACTGAAGACGTACATGGATGCAAGAAATGACTAAAGACGACGAAATGAAACTAAAGAAATGACTGAAGATGAAGACATTAAACTTGAATAATGCAAGAAACTACTAATGACTAGGCTTGTATGGGCTTAGATCCCTTTGCCTTTCCCAAAAGGGAGAAAGAAACTAAAAAAAAAAAAAGCAATTCGTAAAATCGTAAAATAAAATTGTTGCGGAAAAAAGCGATTAAAAAAGAACTTGAATTTTTTTCAATCACCACTGTTCACCTTAAGCAGGTGTATTACTGTTCCTTTTCCTCGATTACCCTGATCACCACTGAGCAAGTAAATCACTACACCCTGATTACCAGCCTGGTTTGAGGTTGTTGTTGTAGTGTACCTTTAAAAAATCACCAAAAAAATAATAACGAGAAGTTTGAATAGTGTATGTGCCCGCATCTAATCTAGTCATGTCTCGAAAAAACGATCATGAAAACTCTTACGACGACGATTTAATGAAACCCTGCTTTCAAATAAACCCCAATGTGGAACTCAAAGAAATACCTACAACTGGGGAGGAATATTTGCTCAAAGTCATAAAAGAACGTCAAAATTACAAAGAAATTTCTACATGCAATATCGATACATCGAAGTATGCGAAGTATCAAACCTATTTTATTGAAGAGGTATGTACCTATCATTTCATTGCACTGACCTGCAAAATTGTCCTTTCTGTATCTGATGATAAGTCCATAAATTACCTAAATAAATAATTGAATATGTACCTGCCGCCTGCATAATAGATAACCAGCTAAGGTCAAGTCAAACTGGTTTTATATTTAACTGTTCATGCAATAGCTTCTCAAGCTTAACACAGTCACTCCTTACACAGTAAACCTACAGAAGATTAAAAGCTAATTCAAACCAAAGCTGTCTCGTCTCAAATGAACAAGTCTTAATAATCTAATTTAATATTTAAATATATTTCAGGAACCTGTAATTCCAGTCTCAGAAAAATTGAAACCTACAATAGAATGGCAAAATATGCAGATTGCAGATTTTTCCGAGATAAGATTACTAGTGTCTCGTATAAAGAAGACAAAGCCCAAAATTCAGTATCCTAAGCGCGAACTCACTACTTTGAAGCACTGGAGATCCTTTTTTAAGACAGAGCCCACTTTGACTATTGTTGTCAGTCTCCACAGTGCAAAAGTTGATGCTGGCCTAGAGATGATTACAACAATGCTTAATGAAGTCCCACATGGAAAATCAATAGATTATAATCTAGGTAAATATATTGATTGAAAATTTATATCAGTTATTTCACAGAGTAAAATGAGCACTTATTTATCATAATATACATATTATATATATACCTACTTATATAAATCCTCTGTAACTATATTTGTCTCCTAACTCCTCCCAAATGGATGGATTGATTTGGATAAAATTTTAAAATAATTTAATGATATATACACATAATAATATTTTGGTATAATATGGACCAGGTACTTGTTAAAAGTAAAATAAACAAGTTTTTCACAATTTTCCTATGGGTTAACTTTACAATCAACATTGCAATTTGTTACAGCATTATGGGTTTATTCATTGTTGGCTTGTGTGACACATCCTTTCTTATCCGAAACAAGATGCGTGGTCAGGGCGTTAGGCAAGAAATGCAGAGAAGTTAGGTAAGTTCAGTACCTTGTTTGTGAAATTAGGTATTTAATATTTATGCATGGCATAATTCACCTATAATATTTTCTTTTGTTTATTGTATCCACACTGTACCATATACCTAGTTAGCGGTAAACAATTTGTTACGTGGTACAACTCCGCGCACGCATGTTATTTTATTTTTTAACATACTAGCTGCCCGCCCGCGGCTGCGCTCGGTTTGGTTTTCGACTTGACCCTGTATCATTTCTATCTCTGTACCAAAAATAAAAACTTCTCGCCCACTCTACCATTAATACCGCGGGAATAAAAAAAAACCCGCGGTAAAAGGTAGCCTTTATCCATCCCCAAGATCTAATCTATATCTGTACCAAGTTTCATTGGAAATTTCCGCCCGCGCTAGCAATTTTCCCGTAGGAATAAGGTATTTTCCCGCGGTAAGAGGTAGTCTATATTCTACTCTAAGGTTAAATCTATCTCTGTACCAATCTTCATTAATACTTTTCACATGTACTACTATTTTTCCTGTGGGAAAAAACATTTTCCCGCGGTATAAGGTGACCTTTATACATCCCCAGGGTCTATTCTATCTCTGTACCAAGTATTGTCAAAAAATTACACTCGTGCTGCCATTTTTCCCGTGGGAATGAGGAGTTTTCCCGCGGTAAGAGGTAGCTTATATCCATCTTCAAAGCCTATTCTATCACACTCCAAGGTCAGATTGGTGATACCAAGTTTCATCAAGTTTCCGCCCCACGGCTCCACCCGCGCTTACAGTCATTCCCATGGGAATGAGGTATTTTCCCGAGGTAAAAAGTAGCCTATGTTCGTCCCCAAGCTCTATTCTATCTCCATACCAAGTTTCATCAAAATCGGTTCAGTGGTTTTGGTGTGAAAGTGTAACAGACAGACAGACAGTGGGCCCGATTCTACATATTACGCTCTAACTTAAATTTAACAGCCATTATGTCCCTTTCACGTTCTTAAAAAACGAAAAGGGACAGGTGATTGTCAACCTACATTTAGACTTGTCAAACATCGATCTTACGCGTAATTTAACAGAAATTTTAAAAAATCCCGACTAATTTAAACTGAATTTGACAGCTGTGCTGCTGATTTTAATTATCATTCATTCAAAATTAAATTCATTCATCTCCCTATCCTTTTCGATTCCCATATGAGTAAAAGAGACCAACAACTTAAATTTAGAGATTTTAGCAGCCACGGCAGAATTGAGCCCATCGTTACTTTCACATTTATAATATTAGTAGAGATTATTTTCTTAAGTTTCCCGGTTCCCTTACAAAATGCAACAGCCCACCAAGGGGCTCGAGCTTACCTTGAAATCAGACTTTTCTTTGTTACCGCCACCACGGTCAGAATATAAATTGACGATAAAATTAGTGACCGTGTGCCTTCAAAGCACAGGTTCGCGGATTGGAATCCCGCCCAGGGCAAATCTTCGTGATCTATATAAGTATGTATATCAGCTATTTGACACCTATAGTACAGGCTTTGCCTAGTTTGGTATCATACAGGGTGTAACAAAATTAGCGCGCATTATTTTAAGGAAACATTTTTCAGGTTATATGCCTTATGGAAAATTTATCAGTTTCATGGGTAGGTTCATCCCTTAAAATATTGTGCACTAATAAAGTTACCCCTATATATTATTATTATGTATTACTGTTAATCTACATAGTTTTTGCTTGTTACAGATCCCACTTAAATCCTGATGATGATAATGTCGCGGAAGCAGTGGCACCCCTGAATCTCTTTGTCTGTTTACTTTCTAGATATTTTGAAAATGAGGACCTGGCAGACCGTTAGGAGGTACGAGTACAAACATAAACATTTACATTCTGATTTGTAGTAAAATACCATACTTGATGTGAATTAATCATAGTTTTTAACTAAGTACTTACAAAGTCAAATACTCTTGTACCGGAACATAAACGGAAATAACAACAATGTAAATTTATTTTATTTTTCTTTTTAAATGTACAGAAGCCAGCACATGCGGCTGGACACTTGCACTACGAAACTCGGTTCTACTGCTACGGAATAACGGCGCTCTCAAGGTCAATATGTCCAGCCGCATGTGTTGCCTACTGTACAAAATATAAGATATAATGTATAACGAATTTCTTGAAATTTTAATTTTATGTCTACAATATACAAAACAGATGATTGATTGCATAATATATGTATGTTATACACAATTTAAAGATAAAAATGTTTGAAGCCTCATATGACTAAATTCAAAATATAAAAAATCTTAGAGGAATTCATAATTTTTGTCATTTTTGGCACTAAGCAATCCTCTGGACAGGATACGGGACTGGCCTTCCATCTCAAGAAAATTTACCTTTTCTAATCCGTAATGTAGTTTAGCGTTTCGGTAATCGTACACATTAACCTTTTACACTGTTAGCTGATACAGCACAGTGGTATTTGCGTTATGTCAGGCGCAGCAAATAAAGGCGATGCAGAAATAAAACAGCCAACGTCGGTAATAAATGTTCCTGTATTGCTTCAACAACACGAGAATCACATATCGTACATATTAATCAAGATCCAGAAAGATAAAATTGTATATAATAAAAATGGGACGACACATTGTAAAGGGGACGGACAAAGAACACAGATAGGATCCGGAAACAGTAAAAGTCAAGATGGAAGTGAGCGAACGAGCTGTCATCTGTCATACGTCAAATGCTACAAAAAAGTAATAAAATCGAGGGGTGCCTGGTAAAACCCGATAAGTGCTCAAAATGTGATTCTGAGATAATCGAAGTTAAAGTTTTGATGCCGATTTACCATACCTAAATCTTGTAAAAAGTAAAGTAAAAGTAAGTAATAAATTGCAAAATATATTCTTAAATCAAGTTTAATTAATTACAACTTCAAATTGTATTTACTTTTCCTATAAAAAATGTTTATTTTGAGTAAGGTGCATACTTAAAGGGTTTTAGAACGGAAACAAAACTAGTTTTTAGGACTTATACTTGATATTTTTCTTTGAAAAACATCTTCCATCATCATCATTAGAGCCACTACTTACTTAAAATTATCAAAAAAAGAAATAATTGTAATCGTCATCATCAGTATCTAGCGCAGTTTCATTGTTATCGTTTTTAAGCTTTAAATCCAGCGGTGAAGTTCTTCCGGAATGATCTGTTTCGCGCACATAGCTTATAAATGTAGCTTTTAGCGACACTTATTGAGAGCTAACTACAGTATAAAGGTTCCAGTCCTTGAAGCAACTTAAAATTAACAGAAGGTGGGTTAAATTATCGTTTCTGGTTTCAGGTGTGATTCTGAGACCTATAGGGCCTGCCCCCGTTACACCTTTCGGCATTCAGGAAACTTTCTGCTCCAACAGCCATTGGGCAATCTCGCCTACTGTCACTTAAGTTTAGCAGCTCTTTTGGCTATGTCGGTTACTTTAGTTTGTCTGCGGATCTTACCATTGCTCTCTGAGAAACTTTGGGCCTTCTTAAGAGGCTCATTGTTAACGACCACGTCTCGGATCTGTTTCGAAGTCATAACTGGCATGGCAACACACATTGTTCAAAGACCTTTGACTTGAGCTGCAGTATTTGGGTTGAAAACATGATGACAACTTTCCGAACGCTTTCCAGCTGAATGCTGAATGCTTTTTTGGAGTGGTCATTGGTAACCACTATTAGTAGTAAGTAGTTTCTACTTAGGTACATGGGCGTTCGACATTACTTTTGTTTTCTCCATGTTCATCTTCAGGAGACTATTGAGTTCATCGAGCATTGTGTCCAAATCTTCTAAGGTCTTAGCCATGAGAATAATATGTCGGCAAACTTAAGGTGAGATATGTATCCGCCATCAATGTTGATAGTATCAACATTAATGCCTCTTCCCAATCCAGAAGCTTTAAGATAGAGAATTTAGCGGTGAAAAGTAATTGGAGAAATAACTTCTTCCTGTCTCACACCCCGCTGCAGCTACATTGGTCTGAAGTTCTGATCCTGGAGTTAAACAGGTATGGAAGCATTCTCATACAAACACCTCGATATACCGGTAGTCAATTTGGTACCTCTGAAGAGATCCCAGCACTGCCCAGATTTCTATTGAACCGAAGGCCTTCTGTAGTCCACGAACGCCATGAATAATGTCTGGTTATTCTTCAGTGTTCTGTATAACCTTCTGCAGCGTGTAATGTGGTTTATTTTAATGTAGCCCTTTGGGAAACCGGCTTGTTCTTGAGGCTGGAAGTTGTCAAACCTGCGCCTGAGACGATTCGTGAGTACACTCGGAAACAATTTGTAGACATGACTTGGAAGTGAGATGGGTCTATAATTCTTTAGAAGGGTTTATCGCCCTTTTTAATAAAGAAGACCACCACATATCTATGTCATGCCTGCGGCTTTGTACCTTCAAAGATGACAGAGTTATACAGTTTCTGAAGTACTTCCAAAACCGGTGTACCACCTGCCTTCAGAAGCTCAGCAGCTTTTCTGATATCGCCCGAGGTCTTGTTGTTTTAAAACTTTGAGAGCCATTCTAAACTCGTATCCGTGATGTCTTCAGTATAGTGTCGGATTAGCCCACCTCTGGCGTCAGTTGCAGTTTGAATACTGACAGGTGTTCGTGTTGTCGTGTACAGCTGTCCATAGAATACCTTTATTTCTTCCTGTAGCTCAAGCTCACATGTCACAGTTCGTTACGCTCAATGACTTTCTTAATACGATCCGTCTATTAAGACCTGTCAGCATTATCTGGGACAAAAGAACCATCCTCCATCTTCCAAACCCTGAGGATAGAGTAAGAAATATTTTTGTTTTCATTAATTGTACGACGGGTCTTTAAAAACTTGGATCCTGTTGTACGGACAGCTTTCACGAACCAATCATTGTAATCGTGCACACCTACTCCTTTTGCTTGGCTTTCAAATCGTTTTCGCAGCTTAGGATGGGTTTTCAGGGTTCTGGGTTTGAATTAACAACGGACGGAGCGTATTTCATAATTTTTATTTGTTTTTAGTCAACGTGACAGTTACGGAAATTAAAAAAACAGAATTAATGAAACTCAAGAATAATATTTACCTGGTTTTGCATCTTATAAAATTAGTGGTGTTGATAAGTAAATATATTTGCTAAAACCCAATAACAAGTCATAACTGTACTGTTTGTAAAAAAAATACAATATTTGTATTTATAACTCACTTTAATGGGTTTTGCCTCTATGAATGGAGGTTATTGTTTTGTAAATACTATTTTCAAAAAGCCCATAACAAGTAATAGTTGATTCTGCTAGAAAATATTTCATTAATTTGGACGTATAACACACTTTAAAGTATTCTTCTTCTCATAAGTCCATAAAAAGGGTATAAGATATTGGGTTTTGACATAACGATTAAAGCTTTACACTTTAAATATCGATTACTGGACTACACCATTAGAAAGAGCTCGAAAAGTACTCTATGGTAGTATAAATAACTCATTTTGCCAAATTGGGGTACTTATCGGGTTTTCACAGGCGACCCTCGAAATGTCAAGCATGGATACAACTATTTTTATCCTTATCACTCCTCCTCATGCTTTACATTTCTTAAGATGAGCTCTACAATTATTAAAAAAAATGTCACATTAACATTCAACACTTAATTGCTACAGTCATAGCCACACATGGCAGTCAAATTTATTTAAGCCTTAACATTTAAACCACTAACAAAATTATTGTGCTTTTCCTTACTCAGTGGCTTTGTAAACACATCCGCAAGCATAAGATCTGTTGGCATATATTCTACTTTAATACTTCCACTCTGGATTAAATCCTTTACAAAATGATATCGCAGATCTATATGCTTCGTTTTTCTATGCGCATACTCTTTGACAAGCAACAACTTTTGTGCACTCTGATTGTCATTGTATATAGTGACATCATAATTTTTGTCAATAATTTCCATTAAGAAATTCTTAACAAACAAGATGTCCTTACACACATCACTAATTGCGAGATATTCCGCTTCTGTGCTGGACAAAGCTGTGCACCGTTGCTTTCTGGCTTCCCAGTTTACAACGCAATCACCTAACTTTATTACAAAACCACTATAGGATTTCCGATCAGATAAGTCATTTGCCCAATCTGCGTCAGCATAGGCGTTTATTTTTAAATTACTTTTGCCCTTCACAAAGTGCAAACCATAATTTATACTTCCCGCCAAATAGCGTAAAACTCGCTTCGCAGAGCGCCAATGACTCTCATCAAAGCAGGTGACAAATTGGCTGAGCTGGCTACAAGCAAACGCGATGTCTGGTCTTGTGCAAACAGACAGATACATTAATGAACCCAATAATTTTCTATACTGATAAATCTCATCATCTAATGGTTCCTTATCAGATTTATCGAGCTTGCATCCAACTGCCAACGGTGTGCTTACAGGCTTACAATCACTCATCTTGTAATTATCTAATAATCGCCTTGTATAGTCTGATTGATCTAAAACTATAGAGTTATCAGTCTTAGTAACTTTCATGCCTAAACAATTTGTCAATTTCCCTAAATGCCTAATTTCAAAATGTCGTTGTAACATGAATAAAACCTTATCTATACAACCATTGTGAAATACATAGCAGTCATCAACATATAGGGCAAGAATAATATATATATCATCAGACTTCTTGACATATACACAAGGCTCTAATTTAGATTGCTTAAAACCATCTTTACATAAAACTTGGTGAATCTTTGCATTCCAGTTTCTGCTAGCTTGCTTCAAACCATAAATACTTTTTGATAATAAGCAAACCTTCTCCTTATGGTTTGAATCAAAACCTACAGGCTGATGCATGTACAAAGTTTCATTTAATTCACCATTAAGGAACGCGGTAGTGACGTCGACATGGTCCATTTCTAAGTTTAATTCATTTGCAATGCTAAACAATATTCTAAGAGTACAATGTCTGACAACAGGCGAAAAAGTTTCGTCAAAATCTACCCCTAGTTTTTGACTATACCCACACGCTACTAAACGCGCTTTGTACTTAACAAACCTTCCGTCAGAGTTAAAGGATGGTGGGCAAGATACACCCAGCTCCGCCAATCATATACTAATTATAACTGAAAACACCTTCTAAAAATGAACATTTTTTATTATAACGCCATGGTAAAATATCCGACAGATTTTTTTTTTTAATTGACCTATGCTTGTGTCGAATAGATTACGACTAATCAAGCTTCACTTGACACTCCGACAGATCATCACATAAAACTATATGTATACATAACACACCTAATAAATAAAATATTTTTACTCGCTAGTTACAGTTTTTTTTATAATTATTAATAACTCTAATAATGTGAATCTTAATTATATATAATGGAGAAAAGGCTGGGCGACCATAAAATCCCCCGCACTCCCCCACATCGTCGTCGCGTCGACACCGTCACCGACATCATTGTCAGCTATCCTTTTTTTGGCGTTTCTGGTCGCTGACAGCGCTGAGTCTGATTTGGAATGCGCCCACGATAAGGCCTTACCCCTAGCGCAAAATAGGCAACTGGACTTTGGGTTGCTGCGCCCATGTCATGTTCATATTATTGTTTTTGAGGCTGGCAAGACTCGAGGAAAACATCCACCGACCGGCTCTTTTCTTAGACTCAGTTATTATAGATAATAATAATAATAAAATGAATTCGTTCGCGGTGTGTACAGGTTTCATCACGATGTCTCCCTTCACTGTAAGAGCGTCGAATAAACGTACATTTAAATTCGAAATTCGAAAATACATTGGTACGTGGCGGGGATCGAACCGGCGCTGGACCTAGCCACTAGGCCATCGACGCTCTTTGACGAATAATAATTATAAAATGTTTGTTTTATTTCTTGTAAAGTAACAATAAACAAAATATGTTTGTAGTTGTGCTTGTTTTAACTTCAAATAAATAGAGAACCTCGGGGCAGAATTTGATGCGCATTGGCACAAAGAAATATGAACATGATACCTTTCAAACTAAAGTAGTCGAATCTGTGGCGGAAGTGGGTGTGCCGCCCATACATTTTTGCCCACTATCCTTTCTTTTTGAATACCCATTTATTTTTAATGATGTTAGCATTCTTAGGCCGGTCGACAAGCTTCCAAACATTGTTCCTAATCATGGAGTTATACTCATCTGTCATTGCCTTAATCCACTCGTCCCTCTCAGCTGAACTCATGGCTTCACGAAAACTCGTAGGAGCATCCGGTGAACCAGCCGCAATTAATGACGATAGTTCAAAGTCTTTAAATCTTTCAGGTACAGTACCTCGTGTCGATCGAACCGGACGAAAAGAGACAGCACCCTCGGTACCTTCCGAGTCAGCTCCTCCTCGAGACGAAGCCGTCGGCAGAGAAGAATCAGCGCCCAACCGAGCACCATCCTCATCACCGAGGTCTTCCTCGATGTCCTCACACGATCCGTACACGTTAGATAGCGGCGACCACGTAGGAGGGGTTATATCCGCATCTGTAACAGAGGAATTAGAATCAGTACCAGAATTAGACTTATCACTATTTAAATTAATATTAGAATTATTAATTTCAGGATTATTTTGCGAATTATCATCATTACAATTATTCTCATTAAATAAATTAATGTCATTGAAATTAAAATATTCATTGCAGCGTTCAGACTTGTTTTGTGTCCCTATAAACTTATCCTCAAAAAATACTACATCTCTGGAATAAATTACACGACATGGCTGATCTGGATCTACTAAACGGTAACCTTTGCACGTTTCACCATATCCAACAAATATATATCTTTTAGCCTTTGCGTCGAGCTTGCGCCGTTTTTGATTAGGCACATGAGAAAAAGCGGTGCAGCCAAAAATGCGCAGATGGCTCAGGTCAACAGATCGACCTGTCCAATCACGCTCAGGAATGCCGCCTGAAAGAGCACTAGTAGGGGACCGATTTTTTAAATAAATGGCGGTCATTACCGCTTCACCCCAAAAACGACTACACAGACCAGCCTCCTGAAGCATAGCCCTTGCTTTCTCAAAAATGGTTCGATTAACCCGCTCCGCAACCCCATTCTGTTGAGGGCAATAAGGCACAGATAATTGGTGAATAATGCCTTCATTTTTCAGAAAATCAGATAATTTTCTATTACAGAATTCGGTACCATTGTCCGTTCGTAAGACTTTAATACGCAGGCCAGTTTGGTTTTCAACTAAATTTTTAAAAGAAATAAAGTGGGAACTTACTTCTGATTTGTTCTTCATCAAGTATCCGAATGTTTTTCTTGAAAAATCGTCAGTAAAAGTCAGCAAATATCGAGCTCCGCCCCAGCTGCAAACTTCTATCGGTCCACAGACATCAGAATGAATTATTTCCAGCATTTTCTCAGCACGTCTCCCTGCACCCGGGAATGAAGATTGATGCATCTTCCCCGTCAAGCATGAGACACAGCTGCGTGTCACGTCTTCAGGCTGAAAAACGACACCAACACTGAACTTACCATCATTTAGGACATTCATGTCCTTCTGATTTAAGTGGCCAAGACGTTTATGCCATACAATAGCAGGCACCTGCGAAGCAGCATGAACACTCTCTGTTCCCTGCATAGATCGAAGGGACTTGGAATGATCTAAATAGGGAGCGTGTCGACCTTGCAACTTATATAACCCACTACTATTCATAGCTGTTAAAACCTGTTCGCCTGTTATTTTACATTTAGAGTAGATCCTACATTCTTTCGCATCAAAAACAACAATATAACCATTTTGAGTAATATGATTGACAGAAATTAAATTTTTACTTAAATTAGGTACATACAAAACTTCACTCAAGCTAACACTAGAAGAGAGTAAAAGCTTACCACTAAGTTCACTTTCTAATTTCTGTCCATTAGCCACTGAAATTGTACAGCGCTTCTCCACTGGGTCAATGAGATTAGGGTCCGAGCTCATGTGACAGGTAGCACCACTGTCAATAATGAATTCACTGCTGTTAGCACTGTACGCTGCAGCAAACATAGTGTGCACCTCCTTCTTTTGGCTTTCTTCCCTTTTCTTCTTAAAGCAGCGCTTAGCAACATGGCCTTGACGTTTACAGTAAGTACAAGTAATACTCCTAAAATTCTTCTTAGCAATGTGAGCGACAGCATCATGTGTAACAGTACCATTATTGTTCCGTCTAAAATCTTCTTGAAGTAGTCGCGTTCTGACAATTTTGCTTGACAGCTGACTGGCAATATTGGCAGTCTCAAGGCTTGAGACTAAAACATCAAATTCCTCAGGCAAACCAGACAACAATATTTCAGCAATTTCTCCGTCTTCAATTGTTTTTCCAATGTCAGCAAGTTGTGAAACGAGCTGCATGACATTTTCAATGTATACAGACATATTAGGATACTGACTATATTCAATTCGGTGCAATTGTCTTAGAAGCAACACTCGCCTGTATAATCCCTTGTTTTCAAATGTATCTGACAACTTTTTCCAAGCATCTTTTGAAGTAGTGCAATCTCTCACTATCTGATATAAACCTGGTTGCAAACACAAGCATATGCGTGCCAATGCGCGAGAATCTCTTGTAGTATCAGTATCCGTGCCTAATACACAATTCCAAAGACCGTCGAGCGTCAGTAACATGCGGACAGCGAATTTCCAGCTTGTTCAATTCGAAATTCCTTCAAGTTTCTGTATTGAGGTTATATTGTTATGCGCGTCTGACATCTTTGTGATAGACGTTGTTTTCTTCTAGGAAAATATAAACGTACTCACAATGATCCGGTTATCGGAGCCTTGCCTGGGCCTCTAACCCTGTTAGCTGATACAGCACAGTGGTATTTGCGTTATGTCAGGCGCAGCAAATAAAGGCGATGCAGAAATAAAACAGCCAACGTCGGTAATAAATGTTCCTGTATTGCTTCAACAACACGAGAATCACATATCGTACATATTAATCAAGATCCAGAAAGATAAAATTGTATATAATAAAAATGGGACGACACATTGTAAAGGGGACGGACAAAGAACACAGATAGGATCCGGAAACAGTAAAAGTCAAGATGGAAGTGAGCGAACGAGCTGTCATCTGTCATACGTCAAATGCTACAAAAAAGTAATAAAATGTCAAGCATGGATACAACTATTTTTATCCTTATCATACACACAACTAGCTTTTCGCCGCGGCTCCGCCCGCGTTAACAGTTTTTCCAGTAAGAATGAATAATTTTCCCGCGGTAAAAGTTCTTTCATAAGGTCTATTCTATCTTTGTGCCAAGTTTTATCAAAATCGGTTCTGTAGTTTCGGAGCTTATTCAGTCTGTTGTTAGAATTATTTGTTGGATTTAACGTTTAAGTCCAAACAGATATTTATTCGATGTAAGCTTATAAAGCCTGACCAAAGAAATAAAAAACCTGCTCTGGGGGCGCCACGTGTGTATTTTTATGTTTATGGCAACAATTTTCACTATAAAATTAGTTCCATTGGAATTCCGCAATATGGCGAGGCTTTTTATTTCTTTGGTCAGGCTATACCACTGCGTTGAAGGGGTGCCCCTAAATAAAAGCTAAAGTACCTACGCACTCATTTTGGCACCCTTCGTCTACCTCCCCGTTCGTCTACCTACTCGGTCCTCGTTCGTCCAATTCATACACTGTCAGTCAATCATTCTTGTATCAGACATTAAAGAACAACTTTTGATAATGATAGCTTGTCTTCTATTATTTTCTTAGATTGACAAAGTTACTTTTAGATAGATAGGCCTTAGGGTTTGCAATATTCGTTCGATTTCACTATTCGAATAAAATGAATATTTCTAGTGCTAAATATTCGAATATCCGGATATTCGAATATTTTTTTAAACATTTACTGAAAAAAAAAAAAAACAATATTAATTCAAGACAAACAAGAGTACCTAGACTGGGATTTTGTTTTATTTTAGTATAATTATTTTCATGTAAAATCAAGTATTTTAATTAGTTTTAATATTTATTAATGCGTTTTGTGCAGATTTAGGCGAATTTAAAGAGGTGTGTTAGATATTTCTCCCAAGAACCGAGATACTAAAACTCGACTCGACCGGTTGAGCATTCGTATACGCATTAGGGCCCTTACTGGCCCTTATTGTGAACTCAACAAGCAAATGAACAGAATGGGTTTATCAAAAAACCCTTACTGTAGATTCTGTGCAGATGCAGAGGAAACTCCCATTCACATCCTCTGTGAATGTCATGCTCTCGTCAACAAAAAGAATCGAGTGCTGGAAGCGCACAAGCTGAAACCCGAACTCTAAATCCCGCCAAAAAGAGGCTATATAGCCTACGAGGGCTGACTACAATAGATCCACCTTGGGTCATAGTGGTCTTTGGGTATTTAGTGCCCTTTTCCTCTCCACTCAAATCATAATCATAGATATTTCTGCTAGATGGCGCGGTGTAGTACTCCGGTAACCAAATGGAAGGTAACACTATAGAAGATCTGGGAACATACACCTTGTAAAACACCGAAAGGCTAGCAACTATGCGTCGATGCTCTAAGCTTTGAAGCTTGGATTTTACGTGCTGATCGTCGCCAATAAGCAAGATATCGTCTCGATCTTGGCTGTACAATCCACCGAGTCTAATGCATTTAGCTGATACTTGGCAGAACTACCCAAGGGTGACCGCAGTATTCCATATAGATCGAACTACCGCTTGGTACCAATGGAGCAACTGTTCCGATGTGATGTACCGCCGAACCTTAAAAGGAAGCCAAGCTTTTTTGCAGTAGATATGGCTTTGCTATGTCTCTCGGTGGCAGCGCTCCATAGGTGGAAATTTCCAGTAAACGACCTTTGCGAAAACCATACTGCTGGTCACGAAGAAGACTGTTTATACCCAGGTATGCTAGGAGCTTCTTGTTTAGTACCTACTCGTTTCATAACTTTAGAAATTATGGAGGCATTAGCAAGCTTCCATTACTCAGACAGAAACCACTCCAGATGACAGAAAGAGGCGATGCAAGCGTGTCAATACTAAATACAACTCGGGTGCACAGTTTCTCTTAGGCACCTGCCCCATCAGAGAGGACCGTTGGCGTTGTTCACGCCTAGGGCACAAAGGACTTTGAGTACATTCCTCTGCTTGATGCAAACCTCTGGCGTAGCAAAGTCGCAAAGAAGAATAATATTATGAGGTATCTTGCATACAGAGCCAATCTGCGAAGATATTAGCAAATAGATGCCTTTTATTTCGCAAAATGAGCCATAATCCGTCAGTTTTATCATCAGCGGCAAATGTACAATAATGAGACAACGTGCGAGAGTCACGGCAGGGATGTTACTATTAAATAATTTTAAAAAACATTAGTACCTATATTACTTAATATACTATTCGAATATTCGGATAAATGAAATGAATTATTCGAATTTGAAATTGGGGCGGATATTCGAATAAAATGAATATTCGAATATTCGAATTGCAAACCCTAATAGGCCTACACATACATATTCTCCCAAAACAATGTAACAGGAAGTTTCAAAATAAAGTAGTAAAACCACTTATTAATCAACTTTATTAAATTTTATTTCTGATTATATTTAGAAAGTTGATATTGATATTGCCCCAATTTTAGTCCTATATATGTGGGTCACCTAGTATATTATTGAAATATTAGTCTGATGAAAATTAATTTACACCTTGTGGTAAGTTAATCAGTTGAGCGACGTGTGGCTGGCTCTTATATTCTGACCGGTATTACATGAACTTAGTGACCTGGATTGGTCAAGGCAAATGTTCCGCAATATTGTATTAAAATAATAGTTCGTCGGCAAACTGTATACTTAACTCGTCATTTTACAGAATGCTACGCGGTTGTTTTGCCGCCGCCGCCGCCGCCGCCACCGTATTTAGTAATACATGTCTGCTGAATTATATAATTTTCCGAATACCCATGGCTAGCATGTAGTTCTTTCTTAATTGATCGATTATGCTGCGCCACTCGCAGACGTCCCCCATATAGATAGAAAGCCATGCAGCAGATACAATACTCGTACACTGTCTAGCCAATTTTTTTGGCTATTTGTTTGAATAATGGCAACAATTTTTCTTATAAAATTAGCAATAGGGCGAGGTTTCTTCTTTTCTTTACACAAAAGTGGCTATAAAAGCTTGATCTAAGTCAGCGATGAGGTCCTCAGGGTCCTCCAGTCCAACTGAAATTCTGATCAGAGACTCTGTTATGCCAAGTTCCATCTTCTGCTCCGCCGGTAGTGACCTGTGACTCATGGAAAACCTAAAATACAATTATAAATTTAATGTCTTAAACATTTTCAATTTGGCATGAAAATTGGAAGTGTTGATTTCAGACAAGGTTTGTTTGAATCGAAATTGGTACCTAGGTTCAACAATAATTTAATCAAAGATTAAATAGTCAACGCCATAATATCAACAAATTAAAAGGCCAACCATTTTAAACATCAACGGTAATCTGCACCTTTTCGGCAATCCGAGCCACTCAAGGCATATTTCAAATTACTTACGCTACGAACACCCTGTACTTCATCGATAGGGACAGTAAAAACACAAATTACGTATAGCGGCGGCGGCTAATAAAATATACTATAAAACTGCTGCATCGATATAAAGAAATCTTAAGTACCTAAGTAGGTAAATAACGGACCAGAAATCTGGAACATCTACAACATTCTTACGTTCATTCATATTATTATTACTAATGTTTGTAAAAAACATGTTAATTTATGGTTTTGTAAACTAATAATAAGTATAGGTACATACGGCACTGTCGCTAAACTCCAACAGTCTCCGAGACTTCCAGATAAAGTAAATAGTTTTAGAGACATTAATAGTTTGCGTGTCTCTTCCAAGCCACCACAATGCCTGAAGCTAAATATTCCGGAATGACCACTCGATTGCTTTTTAGCAACTTTCTGCTGTGGGTGTGATGGTAATCCTGAAAAAAAAAAACTTTTAATTATATTGCGGATTGCTGTAAAACCTATTTTTTATACAGTCAAAAGCAGATCAAGCTGAAGGAACACACTTTTGACTTTGCACTGCTCTCTTACAGTCGAATAAGGGACGAGGACCACCGATAATCACGAGGAGGATACCAGAAAACATGGATGAAAAAAGAATACAGGTATTAGGTAGGTATGTATATTGTATTGTACAATACAACCTTACCAAATTGTATTTTACCTAGAATATTATCATGACCTACCTGGATGCAACACCTCTGTCACCTTGGGATGATTTTCAAGCCAGTTTGCTACGACCAAAGAGGAGTTTTTGTGGCGTTCCATTCGTAATGACAGAGTTCTTAGACTCCGAGTAACCTGATAACAATCAAATGGAGAGGGCACTACTCCTAAAGCTGGAATAAAATATTAATCTATAAGAAAGACGGCACGAATAAATCAAAACTATAAATTTTTACTATTTTATCCAGTGTTTGCTTCAGAGTTTAATATTTTATTCAATTTACTTGTACTTAGATCGATTTTTTTCCTCGTTGGCAATAACGTACATCACAAATTTTACGGTCGGACAGCTAATTTAGAACAAATTAAGAGGTAAGGCACAAAGCAACAGATATTCTTATATAAAACATTAATAATTCTTACATATTTGCAGAGATCGTAAAGATTTCTCCAAGACATCGTTATTTAAAACTGCAGCTCCCATTACGACATCCGAATGTCCATTCATGTACTTGGTCAAAGAGTACATTACCACATCGGCTCCAAAATCCAAAGGTCGTTGTAGATATGGAGTGAGGAATGTATTATCAACGACTAACATAGCCTCTCCTTTGCTTTTTGCTATCTTTGCTATAGCAGCAATGTCTAAAACTTTTAGACAAGGATTGGAAGGTGTTTCTACCCAAATCATCTGCAATGAATCAATAACAGTTCCTGAATCGTGTGTATTCCACGCGCCAGAATGTAGCGTGGGCAGGCCCCCCAAAAGCTGGCCCGACGTTCAGATGATGGTCGCGGGAACCCGCTGTTTTGTGGACCAAGCAAGACCGATCGTTGCGTTGAGGCGAACTTCAGGGGAGGGTTTTGTCAAGCAGTTGACGTTTTATGATGAATAAAATAACTTAGTGCCTGCATTTAACATGAACCTTACCTTTGTGTTACTTTTTAAAGATTTCTCCAAGTTTTCCATTTTCGTTAGGTCAATGAAAGAAACCTCGATAACCATTTTGTCAGAGATTTGTCTAAAAATGTACGATCTTATTAATATTTCTAGGATAAATTAGAAATATTGCGTGAAATCTAATTCAACTTTAGGGCATAAAAATGGTAGATTAATAACCCTTTCACCGCACATTGCTTAAATTATAAAGCAAGGTTTCAGTTATTTAATTACCGGATAAGTAGATTGGTGCCGCCGTAAATATCATCACTTGAGATAACATGATCTCCGTTGCGTAGGAGTGACATTATAGTAGTCACAGCCCCTAAGCCAGAAGCAAATGTTAAGGCATGTTTCCCTCCTTCTATAGCTGCTAAACATTCTTCTAATTTGATTCTGGAGGGATTTCCGCACCTTCCATATTCATATCCCTGAAATAGATAGGTAGGTAGGCATATAAAGTTAAACAATCTTTCTTTGTATACTTGTCTTCAAATAAACTTGTAGAAATATTTCCTTAAATCAATCAAGTCTATTCATAGTTAGGTGGAAGCGCAAAATGTAGATAGGTACCTAGGTACCTACTTTCTTGACGCTTACAGAAAAGATCGAGTGTAGCAATTCATGGAAAATCATGTGATTGGTCTTTGATAATGCTACAATTTGTTAAAAAAATTCTGAAACTGAACTACAATTTAAAGTATTTTTCTGACCGTATTTTCTGCAGTATCGATTGTCGATTGCTTGAATATGGCAGAAGTGATAATAGGCGGGACAACAGCGGCTGAGTACAATCTCTCGGGATCTTGGCCGGCGTGAACGGCCACAGTAGCAAATCCAGGTTTTTGTTTGAGAAAGCCGTCGGACATCCTTGTATACTATGAAGTGGAACTAAAGAATTAAAGCACGATTAGTAAAACAATAAATACAATACAATACAATACAAATATGCTTTATTGACACCCAAGGAATAACAAAGGAAATAAATACATTAAATTCAGATACAGAAGTCAACAGGCGGCCTTATTGCTAAGGTAGCAATCTCTTCCAGGCAACCTTAGGGTAAGGAGAGTTAAAAAAAAAACAAAATATATGCGGGTCGGTGGCAAGATATCATTGTTTATATATTTATAATAAACTAAGTATAAATAGAACATACTTAGAATACATGAAGTACTACACAAAATAAGTAAATAACTAAAACTAGATAAAATACTATATACTTAAAATAGACTAATACTAATACATACATATCACAAAGTAGAAAGGAAAATATTAATTAGGAAGTGGATAGGGTGGTAAGGTAATGGGCTTTGACACGGGCCTTAAATGAATCGATCGACGGCGCGCGTCTGACCGATTCAGGAAGGCTGTTCCACAGGCGAATAGCCTGGACAGTAAAGGAATTGGAAAAGAATTTTGTGGAAGGAGAAGGAGATGTAAGGGAAAGGTTTACACTTGAACGAAGATTTCGGTTAAGGGTATCGGAACGGAATACAAATAGGTCTTTGAGATAGGGAGGGGCATTGGGATTGAATAGGACAGAGTAAAGAAGGGAAAGGATGTGGCAGTCCCTCCGTAGGCGGATAGGCAGCCATTGAAGCTTTTGACGGTAGTTAGAGACATGGTCATATTTCCGCAGACCAAAAACAAATCGGATAAATAAATTTTGTAGACGTTCCAGCTTGTTCACGAGCTCAACTGTTAAGTCAGGATAGCTGACGTCCGCATAGTCCAAGATAGGCAAAAGAAGTGTTTGGACTAGAGAGACTTTAGTCTTGGTCGGTAGTAGATTTTTAAAGCGTTTGAGCGAGCTGTACGCGGCGAACACTCTTCTGCTAAGTTCCGAAATCTGCGGTTTCCAAGAGAAACTGTTATCTAAAGTAATGCCGAGATTCTTGACCTTATTACTAAAAGGAATCTTGACCCCGTTGAAAATTACAGGCGGTAACGAATTAAAGTCAATACGAGTGATATACCAGCGGCTGCCAATAATAATAGTTTGAGACTTTGCAGGATTCACTCTAAGGCCAAAAGAAAAACTCCAACTAGAGATGCTGTCGACCAATCCATTTTTTGAGCATCCGCGAGCAGCTGGTCGGTACTCATTCCCGCAAAGTTCCGTAAGAAAAGGGTTTTAGGTTTGAGTTTAGGTGGTCGGATACGGTACGATAAGTATACAAGGTCATGGAAAGAAAACTCGTCTGCAGGAAATTGACCATGCTTAACTACGTGGGCGCAGGAGGACACCATTATAAGGTCAAGTAGAGAGGGGGTGCAATTTGGAAAGTGGTGGGTGGCGTTTAATGGGAGTATGTTCATGTCGCAAGAATCAACCAAAGAGTAAAGCTGTTTCGATCGGTAGTCATTTTTTAGAAGACAGGTGTTAAAATCACCTAAAATAATGGAGTGGGAGTAAGAGGGAATTAAATCCTCGAGAAGCTTTTCAAAGGAATCGAAATAGTCATTGTGAAGTGAAGGATTATAAAATACGCCAAGAAGAATCTTATTATGCGAAAGAGAAATTTCGAGGAAAAGGTGTTCGGCAGTAGCCGGTGGGGGAGGTTGAGGTGATTTACTAATTATTGAAAACGGAATGTGTGAACGGATGTAAATGGCTACTCCGCCGCGCCATGGGTGGAACTGCCACGATCATTACGCACAAGTTGAAAGCCGGGAAGAGAAAAGGAGGTAGAAGGGAGGCGTGGGTTTAACCATGTTTCAGAGACCAATATTGCGTGTATATTTTTGGTTTCAAATACAGAGAGCATTTCCATGTGGTGAGCAGGAACGCTCTGTGCATTGATATGAACCACGTTGAAATTTTTATTCGTGTCTGAAAAGGTGCTATACAGGCTATCACGCAAGGGAGGAGAGGTGGAATGAAAACTATCGTCCGAGTCAGAGGTTGAGGAACAAGAATGAAATAGATCCGACGAGTTACATATTGTGATATCCATAAAAAATATAGATAAATAATAAATATGTATATATATATATATATAATATAATTATTAATAAAAATACACTAAATTTAAATACAATTTTAGGTATACCTACAAGGTAGGTATGCAAAACTGTGTCCAAATTACCCGCCAGCTGCCTAAAAAAGTACACAACAAATAAAACAAACAGACATAATTATTACTGACGACGCTATGAAAAACAATTACAAAAGATTAGGTTGCACGGCTTAAATATTTTTCCTTTCCCTCTGAGAAAACTGCAAGAAAGACAAAACAAAACACAACTTGACATTTTTGACAATTTGGTTTGACACAAAAGAAAGTGGAACGAGAATTAAGTACAATATTTTTACATTTTTGCAAATTAAAGAGTGTTATTAGAGGGTAATTGTAATTATAGACACGAATTCAAATGGAGGCCGAAGCAACGAACAAATTTGGAATAAATAAGTTACCCTGCAGGAGCAGAGACAAAGAAAGATAAAAATAAATAAATTTACAGGTAGGTAAAAACATAAAAAATGTGTTGGGATAACCCAAATTACAAGACAACATAAAGACAGCTCTAAAGAAATGCTAAAAATGTCTCTCACTTTACTTCTTTGCAGCAGCAGCAGTAGTCCGAGTTCGTCTCGAAGGCATAGCTGGCAGCTCGCGGGCACTGGAAGCTTTCACGTCTGTGCCCCTAGCCTTCGCTGCAGTACCTGACATGCCCGGAGACTCCTTCCTTACTGACCGCGGACTTTCACCCGCTACCACATCATCAGGCTCAAGCACGGAACACAGCTTCTCCAAGTCCTTAGCAGTGACGATAAAGCAGCGTTTTCCATCAATCCCAAGAGCAGTGATGCGACCTCCCTGCGTCCAGCACTTGGTTACGCCTAATTTCTGTCGCGCTAACTTAAACAGCTTGTGCCGCTTCTGCGTCAGAAATTCCGAAAGAGTGACACCACTACCCTTGAGACCAGTCTTATTTGCCCATACCTCATCCCGCAGGCTAATATCTGAGAACTTGACAAGTAGAGGTCGAGGCTTGTCACCAGTACTCGCACTGCGCCCCAAACGGTGAGCCCGACGAATACCCTCAGGCTTCAGGGGTACACCGGAAAGATGCTTGAGTGCCACCTCTACCACCAAGGCAACAGAATCCTCATCCTTGTGCTCTGGGACACCATGCAGCAAGAGCATCTTCCTTCTGCTCCGCATTTCCATGTTGTCAATTTGAGTTGCCAACAAATCAACCTGCGCCTGCAGTGTGGTGAGAGAAGCAATAATAAAAGCCCGGAACTGCACAAAATCTGAAGAGATGGCATCAGTCGCAGAGGTCTCAGCACCTGGATCCTTCCTCAACTCCTCCTCAAAAGCAGCCATACGCCTGTTGAAGGTTGTCTGCAGCGATTCTATGGTATTCTTGATGTGATCCATTGGTATATTAAGTGAAAGTTGTTCAGTTAAGTGATATTCAGTGATCGATTTCAGATGATGTTATTATTTGGTAAAAGTGTATCCAAGAGATAAGATAACAGCTACAGCAGGTAATTAGACATTAATAAATCATAATATCAATAAATTATGTGAAAAATAATATTATTTATATTTATTTCAAATTATTAAAATTAGTGTTAAAAAAATACGTTTGACTATTTCGACTTCCTACCCGCAAAAAAAAAAAAACTTAGTTTTCAAAGTTATTCAACTATTTTCTAGTACATTATTACTTGGCAAAAGGCCTCTACTCTCTATGAAATGTCCTTTATTACTCCGATATGCCATTTGACCGAGAGACGCTCGCGACCGGTAGATAAAGGAGCCCCTGTTTTCTTGGTATTGGGTCAAAGATCATCCATAAAATAATTTAGATTGAAAACGCGATAAGTGACCGACTGTAGGCCATTTATGGGTTAGAATGATTGTGCCACCTATGGCTTCTGACATGGCTCATTTAACGACTACCTACATCCGTAGATAGCAACAGGGACCAAAAGGGCTTTACGTGGCTTCCGAAGCACGGAATCATCTTTCTTTTCGGACAATCAGGTGATTCAGCCTGCAATGTCCTAACCAAACTGGGGAAAGTCTCAAAAAGTAATGTTTGATCGACAAGTGCCCCACCGGCCGGGATCAGAACCCGGAAACTCCGTAGTGTGAGCTTAGTGTTTGACCACTCGACCACAGAAGCTGTGGCTATTATCTATGTTACACTAAAACAGCCAAAAAACTGTTGTGGTCGAATAGTTCATAAGAATTATTCGCTGTGAATTGTGATAATATTATGTAGTAAATGTAATGTAATGAACTTTACTTACCTGAGATCTGTCAACTGTCTGCAAAGGCGAAACTGCTCTTGAAGATTTATTCAGTTTTGTGTTTAAACAGTGATATTGTGACTTTAAACTTCTACCAAAGTGAAAATCAATAACTGTGGAACCTGTGATATTGTTATCTGCGTGTGAAACATCGAATTACAACAAAAATTTGTGCATTTAAATACCGCGATTGACAATTCATAGACCCAAAATATTTTCCTACCCACAAAAAAAAAAAAACATCTCTTTTTTTTTTTTTCTTTTCGTTTCGTTCAGAAACCTAAATTATAAACAAAATGTCATTCACTCTATTAGTTAATGTTGCCAAATTAAAGTAATTTCCCTAAATAATTACGGAAATCGGGAAGTGTCAGACCAGGCTTCCGACATGAGTAATGAAAGTGGTGGACCATCAAAATCCCACTTAGGAGATGGTTTAAAACCAGCAACTCCTCCTTTGAGAATAAATTTAGATCCTAATAATCAAACTTGTGATGATGAAAATGACTGGCAAACAGTACCGATTCTTAGACAATATAGACACAAAAGAAGAAGGCTGAGCCCAACACCATCACCGCCTGATAAAACGGTGTACACTCAAAATCGTTTCTCACAACTCAATGTAGATGAGAAAGAAAAAGCCGGCACAGAAACCCACCGCAAAGTTAGTAAACCGCCACCTATTATGCTATATGGTGTAACAAATATCACTAAGTTGAAGGAAGCTGTAGATAAAGTCTTAGAAAAATCACAATACTCCTTCAAGATTATCTCTAAAAACCAACTCCGAGTAACCACTGAGGATATAAATACCTACAAAAAGCTAATGGAATTTGTCCGAGAGAAAAACTTGATTGGTCATACATTTATACCCAAGAATGAAAGATCCTTTCGAATAGTTATCAAGAATCTACATTCGTCCACTCCTGTTGAGGCAATTAAAAAAGCTATAGAGGATACAGGGAATTCTGTAAAGGGTGAAATAATAAATGCCAGACATGGTCCAACGAAAACACCTCTGTCTACTTGGTTTGTAAACTTAGTACCAGGGCCAAATAATGATGCTGTAAAAGATGTAAAGTACATTTACCACACTTGTGTTACAATAGAAGATCCTAAACGAAAAAGGACCATACCACAGTGTAAACGCTGCCAACAATATGGCCATACAAAGAATTATTGTATGCGGCCATTTAGGTGTGTTAAATGTGCCGAAAACCACAACACTGCAGACTGTCCAAAGAAAGACAAAACTGAACCTGCTAAATGCGCGTTATGTTTAGGCGCTCACGCTGCTAACTACAAAGGCTGCAAAGTGTTCCAAGAAATACAAAAAAGGAAATTCAATTCTAGAGTTCCATCAAACAAAGAAACTGCTCAAAACAAAGAAACGGAAGCCAACAATAACATGGAACAATCTAATCAGTTTCATCAAGAGCAACCATCGGCTAACAAAGTGACTTATGCCCAGGTGACAGCAGGAACAACTAACCTAGAGAAAATCCTAACTAAACAGGCTGAAAAGCTAGATCGTCTCATCGACCAAATGGGTACCCTTATGGGACTATTAACCACTGTCATTAATAAACTCGTTCGCTAAAATGTCTCTCCAAATCGCAACTTGGAACATAAATGGTCTTCTAGGCAGGAAACACGAAGTTGAAATATTACTAAAGATCCATCACCTTGATGTCCTATTGGTCTCTGAAGCTCACCTCACTGAAAAGACCTCACTACAGATAAGTGGATACAATGTATACGCCACCTATCATCCAGACCACACAGCGCATGCTGGTACTGCAATAATTGTGAGAAAAAATATTGGCCACCATGTGCTGCCAGAATACCGAACACCAAAAATACAGGCCACATCGATAGTGGTATACGATAAGCATAACTCCATAACCCTGTCGTCCGTCTACTGTCCACCAAAACAGAAGCAGAAACCTGAAACAACTGAAGAAGACTTCAACGAGTTCTTGAAAAAATTAGGTAATAGGTTTATTGTTGGTGGCGACTGGAACGCCAAACATACATATTGGGGTTCACGCCTGACAACAACGAGGGGCCGAAACCTACTGAAGTGCCTAGAAAAGTCACACTATAGCGTCCTGACAACATGCCAACCAACGTATTGGCCTACAGATCCAAACAAAATGCCTGATCTGTTAGACTTTTTTATTTACAAAGGTATACAATCTCATTATTTGGATGTAGAAAGCTGTTATGATTCATCATCAGATCATACTCCAGTTCTTGCAACAATGAGCGCTACAGTTATAAACAGACCAACTCCACCTTACTTATATAATGAGAACACAGACTGGCAAGCATTCACGCAGTATTTAAGCGACAATATAGATCTTAAAGTTCGACTTAAAACAGAAGAGGATATAGAGAGTGCCACTGAGTACATAACAAAGACTATACAAAAGGCTGCTTGGCATAGCACTCCACCCCCCGAGAAAGATAAAACAACGATGTCTCATAGAAAACTACCACAGTTTATAAGAAATAAGGTGTTAGAGAAACGTCGGCTTAGAAGAGTTTGGCACAACAGTCGGCACCCAGCTGATAAAAGAGACTTCAATAAAGCAGCTGCTAGCCTTAAACAACTGCTGGTAGATTTGGAGAATGAGACTTTACAATCACATCTGCAAAACTTAACACCAGCAGCGCCAGCCAAGAACGGCCAATCACTCTGGAAAACAGTGAAATCCCGCAATAAGCCGCAACTAGCACAATACCCACTCAAAAATGAGAATGGTACATGGGCAAAGACAGATCAAGAAAGAGCAGAAGCGTACGGACTGTTCCTAAGTGAAGTCTTCAAACCCAATGAAAATCTTGGAACAGAAAATATAGATGAAGAGGTCGATACGTTCCTTAAAAGTGATTGCCAGCTTAGTCTTCCTCTACGTTGTTGCACGCCTACTGAAGTTCGGCGAACTATAATGGGCCTCGGACTCAAAAAAGCCCCAGGATTTGATCTTATCACAGCGGAAGTATTACGAAACTTACCAAAGAAGGCAATAGTATTCATTACATCATTATTTAATGCTGTACTGCGAACAGGATACTACCCCAAAGTCTGGAAAGTCTCTCAAATAACGATGGTGCTTAAGCCAGGGAAACCTCCGCACATGACTTCCTCATACCGCCCCATCAGCCTTCTACCGGTGCTCTCTAAGGTATTAGAAAAAATAATCGCCACACGCCTTAATGAAACTCTTGTCGAAAATAACGTTGTTCCGGAACACCAATTCGGATTTCGAAGAAATCACGCTACTATCGAACAAGTACATAGAGTGAGTGAACATGTAAGAAATGCTATGGAGGAAAAGAAGTACTGCTCTGGGGTCTTTTTAGATGTGCAGCAAGCCTTTGACAAAGTATGGCATGAGGGTTTGCTGTTTAAATTGAAAAAAATACTACAACACAACTTATACCTGCTTCTGAAATCATACCTAGATAACCGTATGTACTATGTTAAAATCAACAATGCAGTTTCAGAATTTTATGATATAAGAGCTGGAGTTCCACAGGGCTCGGTGCTGGGACCAACGCTGTATCTTATCTACACCTCGGATGTTCCAGAGTCAGACAGTGTAATGACAGCGACGTTTGCAGATGACACAGCTGTATTAACATCCCATTGTGACCCTGAAATGGCATCAAAAAATTTGCAGACGCATCTAGATAAAGTCTATAGTTGGATGGCATCCTGGCGGATTAAAGCTAGTGCAACGAAGTCTAACCATATCACTTTTACTCTACGAAAAGGAGACTGTCCCCCTGTAAAACTAGGTCAAGAAACATTACCTCATAACACAGTTGTAAAGTACCTAGGCTTCTACCTTGATCGGAAGCAAACGTGGAAGACACACATACAAAAGAAGCGTGATGAACTTAACCTTCGCTATAGATCTCTGGAATGGCTTTTAAACAGGAATTCTCGTCTCTCAATTGAAAATAAGTTGTTAATATACAAAGTAGCTCTTAAACCAATATGGACTTACGGTATACAGCTCTGGGGCTCAGCGAAAACATCAAATATAGAAATCCTGCAAAGGTTCCAAAATGCTATACTCAAGGCTATGGTCAATGCCCCTTGGTTCACAAGGATGAATGAAGTCCATCAATATTTGAACATACCAACAGTAAGGGAGGAAATGATAATAAGTACCAAGTCATATCAAAATAGAGTATTGCATCACTGCAGTAGACTTGTCAGGGATCTTGGCGACCCACTCCACACGAGACGTCTGAAGAGACTACACATATGGGACCAACTCAAATGAAATAAATAAATTAAAAAAGGCAACCTGACGGTGGAAAGGAGTGCCTTAAATGCCATACCTCTTCGAAAACAACTGCTTATAGTCTCATGGACTGATTGCACGTTAAAATTAATATTAAAAAAAAAAAAAAAAAAAAAAAACTTTACTTACCTTTTCCGATGGACACTTCGCAATAGCAATAGTAAGAACACTGCAAACGCGCAACAGCTCTCCAGTTATTTATACAACAATTTCTCATAGATAACACCGCATCAAGCATCACGGTGATAAATTTTATCGTTCATACATTATCATAACAAGTTAATATGAACCTATCTAAACAGCAAACTACAAAAGTCTTTGGCTGTTATGCCGTTTATTTAGTAAAACTATAATATTATTTTTTTAATTCATGATTGACTCTTCTATGTTTTTTTTGTATTCTTTATAATAGTGGTCTTATGAACGGACATGAAGACATGAAAAAGTATTAATAAATATCTGTGATTCTATTTTTGTGCCTGTTTATTGTCCATATTGATTAATAACTCTTGGCGCAATGAGCCCAGGAGCTTATAAGTGTACCTACCTACCCACAAAGGCGGTCTACGGGAGACGCGCGATTGGGATCCGATTTCAGAGTATATGAAGCGAGATATAGAAAGCGAGCGCAATCTGTGTATCAGCCTGCACATAAACTCGAATTCCGTCCCACAGTCCGCTCTTTCCTGCGCCTATGGGTTCACAACTTTAATAGATCCTGGGACTGGGGCTGGCGCATGCAAGAGTTAGGTTAGGTTAGGACATAACACGATATTAGATGACCCATTGTTAGTTGGGATCAATATTTTATACAATTTACTTTCATTTTGTTCAAACTTCCTTTTGTACTATTACTTATAGCCCAACCAAGGCCCTAGATACCTGTTGCAAATTTTCACATTAACCCGTTTCCTTGCTGTAGACTTATGTTCAGGCGCTTAGAGCCACAGTGTCATACAGTGTGCAAGAAGCACAAGAAGTCAAGAAGATAGCTCATTGAATCTACATCAATAAAATAAAAAAAGCAGCCACAAACATTATAGAGCACACTTACCTAGCCCCTCAAATACCTTTCTAGTAAGTACCTAAGTAGTTTTTCTCTGCTTGGGGTAGTTAGAGCTCCTTGCAATTTCAGTATTAAGCTTGATACGTACGTGAAGACACAAGAAAATCGTGTTAGGGTGAATCCGGCCTGTACGGGCCTTTCGTCGCCACAGAATAAATAAGCACAGAAGTACCTATATAGGTACTGGCATTGACAGAATAAAACTTATCAGTCTCCTGACTAGTCCTGACTCTTCATTTTACCTACCTCAGCTATAAATAACGTATTCAAAATCGTTGTTTTTGCAAGTCATCACGCTCTTAGTGGTCTGATGAATGACTAAGAGGTAACCTAATTGTACCTACTTATCTTTTACTAGATCATTTCATACTATACATAATACTACACTTCAAGCAAGTCATCCACATAAAGTCATCGCTGCTGGTGACTAACCCCGGTCGGCCGCAAACATTCTGAAAAAAACCGGACGGAATGCAGATTTATCGCGTACACACCAAGCGAGCTGTATGGCGCTTGCCGTGCGCGTCCGTCTCGCCCGAGAGTAGCTCGCTTGGTGTGTGTGTAATGAATTCCTGATCTGAATTCCTAAGCGTATGCGCCCAGGGAAAAGCATAGAAGGGGATTTATTTAAACTTTATTTACCCTCGTAAGATCCGAGCATCCTATTTTTAGTAAAAAAACACTGCTATTCCGGCCCAAGATGGTTTCCTAAAACATAATTTTGCGGCCCAGCATTCTAAAATTGTGATGAGTAATGAAGACATAATATTGCAACCCATTTTACACTTTGAATAGTCCCGCCGCCAATTTATAAAGATACATATCGTCGTTGCCAAAACAAGACCTCTTATGTGACGCCCTGGACGAAAATCACTTTTTTACACCATGTTGTAAAAAATCAAATTCTCCACCTTGTACAAAAACTCCCATGTCAATATCTTATATATTCGCAGAGTTACAGGCGACGATAAATATCTCCCATGTGGCACTCGAAAATAATTGACAATCAAAATATCTCATGTGGTGCAACTGTGCACATGAGATATTTTAAATATCGCTAAAATGATATTTTGTGCTAATGATAAACACTTGCGAGGTTTTGACTTGCATAGGTACTGTCTTATTCAAGTACAAAAAAGATGCTCTATACTTATTAGGTGAGACAAATAACTACACAGATCAGTGAAGATGACGAAAACCTTGATAGTAATCTGAAATCTATAAATATTCCCCAGACGGGACAATCTCTACTATCCCTACTATTATTTAATATTATAGATGCAAAAGTTATTGTCTGTCTGTCTTTCTGTTACGTCCGCTTTCACGCCAAAACCACTGAACCGATTTTGATGAAACTTGGTTCGGAAGTAAAATAGACCTTGGGGCCGGACTTAGGCTACTTTCTACTGCGGGAAAATACCTCATTCCCACGGGAAAGACTGTAAGCGTGGGCGGAGCCGTGGGGCGGAAACTTGATAAAACTTGGTATCTTTACCAATCTGACCTTGATGTATAATAGAATAGACTTTGCAACCTTCATAGTAATAAAAAAATTTGGCGCGAAATCATGTTTCATCAAATTTCAACGTAGGTACGCAACGAAAATGGAATTAAACCGAAAATATTTTAGAGCATGAAGAAAACAAAAATTACGCGCCCAAAATAAAATAAAACTCAAAAATTTCTTACTTCATGTTTTAGAGCGATGATTTTTTATGATTTTAAAAGTTCTCGCTCTTCGCAAGACTGTGCCGCTTGTCATCAAGATACTTTTGGGGGAGAAGCACCTCGTTTGAGCACCGTGAGGCGATGGTTTGCTGAATTTCAGTGAGGTCGGGTTTCTCTACAAACGAATTTCGTGAAGGGCAGCCTTCAACTGCCGTCAACGAAAATAATGTGGCTACTGTTAAGCGGCTAATTGAAGAAAACCCGCGGATTACCTATGAGACAATTCGACGACTATTGGGGATTGGTGTGAGCCAAATTCATAAAATTCTACACGAAGAATTAAAAGTTTAGAAACTTTGTTTCCGTTGGACCCCCTCATAGAAAACATATTTTCAGATCAGTGGTCCTCCTGTTTTAAAAATGGTTCGATCTCATGATTTTTTTTTAAATGTATATGAGAGTATTTTGGAAAGCAATAAACATAATACTTTGGTTATAACATGTTGTTTTTTTTAAGTTACGCAAAACATTTAGTGTGACCTATTTACGTAGACCGACTACTTATCATCCATTTTATGATTCTCTTATTTTTGTGCCTGGAATTTAAAACTGATTTGTGACGGAACTGAACAATTTCTTTTATATTTTGTATTTTTGAGAATGTCGACTTAAAATACGTGAGATTATTGAGGTTGATTTTATAGAAGTCTTTTATTTTTAGTTTCATAAAACCTCTTATGTTTCTAAAATTAGCAATTAAAACCTCTCATGTGCAGCATTCGTCAGAAAAATTAAAAAAAAGTGGATTAATGTCTCGGTATCGATACTGTAATAACTATAAAAATTGTCTGAAATATAGATACATATATAACAAAAATAAAATTGACATGCATCCATACATTTTTTTTTCACGAAGAAGTTTTTTTCGATTTTCTCAAAAGTACCATCTGTGCACATACAAGGTCTTGTTTTGGCAACGACGATATACATAAAGACTCTTTTTGTAAGTCAAGGTCCTTGAACCCATTTTCAGTACATTGGGTCGTCAGTTTAAGTCGAGCTTAAATTAGGTTGCGCGCCTTACAAGGTTAAAGGCTAAGAGAGACAATAAAATAAGAGATAGAATAACAAAAAGATTGATGAGATACGATTGCCAATTTTTGCCATGCAGACAGATTACACATGCCTGTGGCGTAGATTTAAACAAGTGGTCTGTACTCACGGACTTATTATTAACTAGCGACCCGCCCCGGCTCCGCACGGGAAAATGGTTATTGTGGGTTATCCTTCAGTATATTATGCATGTATTATATATATAATATAAACCTTCCTCTTGAATCACTCTATCTATTAAAAAAAACCGCATCAAAATCCGTTGCGTACTTAGTTTTAAAGATTTAAGCGTACAAAGGGACATAGGGACATAGGGACATAGGGACAGAGAAAGCGACTTTATTTTATACTATGTAGTGAAGGAGCCCTGAGGCAGATCGGATTCTAACCATGGTGGAGTCCGACCCGCTACTATCTAATCTAAGGTCAAATCTATCTCTGTAGGTACCAATCTTCAACAAAACTTTTCACCCGTGGGAAAAAGGATTTTCCCGCGGCCAAAGGTAGCTTATATCCATCTCCAAGTTCTATCATACCCCAAAATCAGATTGGTGATATCGAGTTTCCGCCCCACGGCTCCACACGCCCTTACAGTCATTAGGTATTTTCCCGAGGTAAAAAGTCATCAAAATCAGTTCAGTGGTTTTGGCGTGAAAGCGTAACTGACAGACAGAGTTACTTTCGCATTTATAATATTATAAGTAGGGATTAGAACTAGCTTCTAGAGCCCTTCAGCCCTTTCATTGTTTGGACCTAACTAAGATTGATCTTGCTCTTGCGTAGTTCGACTAATAATTTAGGTACCTTTTTGATCTCGACCACCACAAGAAACAAATTTTAAACTTTTCGTTTCCGTTTCCGCTGAAGCTGAATGAAAAAATTGAAAAAACGAACAATGTAACTAGAGTTTACTATAACCCTTAAAAATCGTACAATACCGGTTTTTTTTAAAAAAGAGAAAGAATAACAAGTTGGCACAACAGAGTTGAATACCTAGTTATTATATTACAGATAAATTATTTGCATGGGTCTTTGACATGGATAAGACACAAGTTTTTACATGTTTATAAATATGGTTTCATGTGGACCGTCAAATGGCATACAAAATTTAAATGATTACTTTGTGGCTATCAAAATATTGCGATAGAGCAGCATGTTCGTAATGTAAACAGAAACAATGGCACAAAATTAAATTGAATCGCTTACGTGTAGATAGCGATTTCTTAACCTTACTTAGCCTATGCTAATAATACATAATATATTATTCATTCCGTACTTGAACTGCGTTTGATAGAATTGGTTAAATATAGGTATGTTATTTGAAACACGAGTAAAACAGTTGACTAAAAATATTTTATTGTATTTAATAAATAAATGAATCATCTTTAATAATAATAATAATAATATAACGTCATTAACAATAAAATTGTGATGGAATCCTTATTTTCTTACTTAAAATTAATATCACTCTTGGAAACATTAAAATGTTGCTTTAAAAGCTTGATCCAAGTCGGCGATAAGATCATCTACATCTTCCAGCCCAACTGAAAGTCTGACTAAAGAATCAGTTATTCCAAGCTCCGCTCTTTGCTGTGCAGGAACAGAAGCATGAGTCATAACAGATCTGGAAAAACAATAATAATATGTTGTAGTGTAATAAACTAGGATTAGTTTAATGTATTATCACTAACAGTAAAAAGTCTAATAAAGCAACTTACGGCAATTCTGCTAAGCTTTCGTATCCTCCTAAGCTTTCAGCTAAAATAAACAGTTTTAAAGAACTTAAAAATTTGCGTGATTCCTTTAAGCCACCAGAATGCTTAAAACTAAATACTCCTGAATGGCCACCTGTCTGCTTTTTTGCAACTTCATGTTGTGGATGTGAAGGCAAACCTATAATATAATAATTAAAATATATTAGGAAGTACATAATAAATAATAATTAACACGACGCGACGATTAGTTACATTTATTTGTTGTGACTCTAGTTTTTGCTGTTTTTTCTGAGACATCTACCCTTGTCGTACTCAGCAATGTAGTTGAAATATCCGAAAAATTTAGACGAAATAACTTAAAAACATTGTTTTTACCTGGGTGTAATACTTCTGTGACACTCGGATGATTTTCCAACCACTTCGCAATTATTATGGACGAGTTTTTGTGTTGTTCCATACGCAGTGCTAGTGTTTTTAGACTTCTATTAACTAAGTAGCAGTCGAATGGAGATGGTACCACTCCTAAAGCTACAATTAAAAATATTTTATGCCGCTGGTAGACAAAAAATAGCCAAAGTCAAAAAGTCAAGTCAAAGTCAAAAAGTTTTATTCGAAGTAAGATTTTACAAATCACTTTTCGACGTCAAAATCTAATGAAGTTATTAAGCTTTGCTCAAACCAAGGCTGGCTCTCGTCTCGCACTAATTTATTTATTTATGAATTTAATGAAGAATGAATTCTTAAAAATTTAAAGAGGCGATGCGATTTTCGTTTGAACAGAACTGGCAGGTTCACTCAATGTGTGCATTGCTGTGGAGGAGAACCCGCCGAAGAAACTCCACAGGTTCGCATCTTTTGTTCTTTCCTCTTTTTAACCATAGACATGGGTCTAATGGTATAATACATGAAGGAATGGGCGCGGATTTTTTTTTCCTTCATGGTATAATGGGAATAATGGTATTAGCCATAGACCTAGATTTGTTATATAGTAATAAAATAAATAAAAATCACACAAAGTTGTCAATCCTCATGTAAAACGAACTAATGATTTGAATAATTTGGATACTAGGGAAAATATCACTATTGTAGTCATTTACATACCATTTTGTAAAAATCGCAGCTTTTCTTCTAATGCTTCATCGTTTAAAATTGCTGCTCCCATTATAACATCCGAATGACCGTTCATGTATTTGGTCAACGAGTACATTACGATATCGGCTCCGAAATCCAAAGGGCGTTGTAAATATGGTGTGAGAAATGTATTATCAACAACTACGATTATGTCTCCTTTTGTTTTTGCCAATTTTGTGATGGCAGCAATGTCTACTACTTTTAGGCAGGGATTAGTAGGGGTTTCAAGCCAAACCATCTGTGTAAAAGTAAAAAGAAGTTATAACATCGTTGTGTAGTTTAATATTTATATTTAACGTCTAATATTATTAAGTAGTGAATTTACTAGTGTTATACTTGGCATTTATTTAATTTTCCATAATACTGGAATGGAAGTTCTTTACAGGGAATGGCTTATTAGCATGGTTTTGAAATAGCCATAATTTACCATTTCCTAAATTAATGTAAAAGATAATAATGCACATGCCCAGCTCAACGGATAATATTCGGTAGTGATTCTAAAAGAGTTTTATCAAAATAATTATATTAAAAATAACTTTGAAATAAATACTACGTAGTACTTCTAATAAAAATTGTTATGGTAAATTGATTAGGTACCTACTTCAATTTGTTGCTGATATGATACCGTTGTGGTTCAAAAATATTTAGACCAACAAAGATACTTTATTATCTTAGCTGAGAAGATTTCATTATGTTCAATAATAAAGAGGTCTGTTGGTTCAGAGACATAAATTTATGTCGTTGATATTTGCATTCCTTTTTAATAACTTGTTCTTTGTACCATTTACTGTTAAAATTTAAATTCAGTAATAAAATCATATTAAATTTACTGACCTTGGTATTTTCTTTAAAAGCATTTTCTACGTTTTCTATTTTCGTAAAATCAGTAAAGGTGACATCGATACCCATTTTTTCAAATACATTTCTGAAACAAAAATTCTAATGTAGTTTCATGGACATGGGAGTATATAATTATTATCATGGAGCGTCGTAACGTAATAATTCGTGGCATGGTTTTATTTCTTAAGAGTTAAATATTTTATGGTTACCTGAACAGTCGATTAGTGCCACCGTAGACGTCATCGCTTGAGATTACGTGGTCACCATTACGTAGAAGCGATACTAAAGTAGTTGTAGCACCTAAACCAGATGCAAATGTTAACGCATATTTTCCTCCATCTAAAGCCGCTAGGCATTCTTCTAAAGTATTTCTCGACGGATTTCCCGATCTTCCATATTCATAACCCTGTTAAAAACACGAGGAAAATTCATAATAATACAATGGTTACGTTACTAATTCCAGGAAAAAATTACGTGCTTCTGAAAAGAGCACAATGGAATAATTAACTTGATCACTTGCCTACTTTCTAATATTAATTTTCAATAGTGTATTATAAAAATATTAAGAACTATCAGAAACTATAACTCACTGTATGTTCAGCTGGTGCCGGCTGCTTAAATGTAGTGGATGTTACGATAGGTGGAACAACAGCAGCTGAATTCCATTTTTCCGGGTCTTGCCCAGCATGAATAGCGATCGTAGCAAATCCAACTTTTTGTTTTAGAAATCCGTCAGCCATCTGTTCCCGCAACGTAATATGTAGTTAATACAAAATTTACATTTTTTAAATTCTTGAAAGTCAAGGTTATAGTGCTATTAGCAAAATGTGCTAAAATTACATCATGGTGTGTGCAAAAACCATCCCACTATTCCCATAAACGCGTTTTTATTAATTAAACAACAGTTTAAACCTTTTTACCTTAATTTAAACAACCTTACTCCACTTATTATAATATTTTAATAGGTATGTTATTTTTTCGCGTCGTAATTTAATACGAATTCAAAGAAATCTTTAGCTAACTTATTTTAATACCGGCCTTAACAAACGTGCGGCTTAAAGTGGCTGGGTTAGCTAACGTCAAAGTAATTTTTATATAGCTTTGAGAAAGGGTTGTCTTGTCTGTCACTGATGTTTCTTATTCGATAGCTGCTTGTGTAAATGTAATAAACAAAAACCGTCTCATAATTAACTACACAACTACAACATAATTTGCTTTTAACTGAGTTATTTATTATTAAAATTTGTTATTGTTGATCATGATTCATATTATTGTTTTTTAGGAAAGAATTTTTAAATCAGTTTAATATAACTCTACGGTACCATTACCGGTTTTAGGGCTTCTCTATTACAAAAATTGCACACCATGCATATTCGTTTCATAATTTACAAATATTTCCTTTTCATTTTTTATTTACAAATGAATGTTATTTTTGTGCATTGTAAATTAAAATATTTAGTTTGGTATCAAAAATTTGTTTCTATTGAGTATGGTAACGAACGAGAAGAATTATTAATATTATTTATTACACTAAAAATAATAGAGCTATGAAACGAATACGTTACGAGTTTCCCGCCAATCTCAAATGTCAATTCAATTCAACCCAGTTGTTTAGTTCCTGTTTAATTTCCGATTTATTTATTGTTTTAGTCAGTTCTAAGTATAAAACAATGAAAATTGTGAGCAAGCCACTTCGATATGCTCATGCTGAAGGTCATACAGATGTATGTTACACAGAGGATGGCCAGTAAGTAAAAATTTTTCGTATGTTTTTTCGACCTGTTTCGTTGATAAGGTCTATTTTTAATTATAAACACAAACAGAAGTATGTAAGAAGTACGTCCACATTTCATTTTTCAAAGCACTGATTTCACTAATAATTTATTTTGCTCATTTACACAAACTGAGACATGAAAAAATTTTAGGTTAATTTCTGTCATTCAGTCTTTGTCTACGATTTTCAGTCATATTATAACATGTGGTCACGATGGAGATGTAAGAATATGGGTTGACATAGAAGATGATGACCCCAATTCACACTGTGTTGGCGAGAGTGCCGTTGCGGTTTGTTTTAAAGACAAGAGGCTGTATGTTGCCACTGATAATCATGCTGTACAAGCTTACACTTTCCCAGCCTTTGATAAGGATGGAATTGTTACCCGGTTCACAGCCCCTGTTACACAAATTATGTCTAGTGGGAAGATTGAGGTAAGTGCTACTCAACAAAACATTAGGATTGCCAGAATCCAAAATTTAACTCCTTGGTACTCCTTGGTCCTCCTTGATTTTCATTGTACAATCAAATTATATTTTCTAAGTATGAAGGATATTATTTAAATGTAGACTGCCTTTCTAATTGAGTAAGTTGTAGTAAACATTTATAAGTTTTAAATTAATGTAATATACAAAATTACCACATAATATTCTCCTAGGAAACAAATTAAATTTAAAAAAGTGGTGGTGTTATTAAAAAACCTTATATTTTAGGCGTTGGGTTGTTCCTCTGAAAATATGGAAGCAAGGATCTGTAGTCTGGAAGGCGGAGCTCCCTTGTTTATTATGTCATGTCATAAAGGCCCTGTCCTAAGTATTGCACTTTGCCCTCACATGAAGTATGCAAGCACAGCAAGTGGAGATGGGCTACTGCGGATATGGGACATTGACACACAGAAGATAGTCAAGGAAGTCACTTGTGTGCCTAAGATCAACACCTTTTTTGCTGCTAAAGTTTTATGTAAGTATGCATTTATTTTATACTTACCTTTTATTTTTATTTGTTTGGTACATTTTGTAGTTTTTGCACAAAATGTCTAAAAGTCAATATAATACAGTCTTACATTAGAATGAATACATTTAATTATTAGTACAATTCTTTTTATAGGTCGAATGGATTTCGAACCTCAAGAGGGCAAATTCCTAGCATATCCCAGTAATAGAGAAGTTATATTACTTGATACAGAGACTTGGGGCCAGCGGATGACCTTCACACATAGTTCTGTAAGTTTTAACAGGTACCAAATTAATGATGTTATTTGCAGTTGACTAGCAATTAATTACATTGCATTCAGTAATGTCCACTAGAGAACACACATCCAAAACTAAAATAACAGACTGTTCTATAAAAAAATTTACTGTAGCAAATATTCTTTGTGGGTTTATGGAATACATAAAGACACACTATTTAGTTTTAATCATTAGGATTATAAACAAAATGTTTTAACTAACAGCAATGTGAACAATATTTTTCACTCCCAGCTGAAGCCTTCAATACTTTATTAATTTTTCGGCTGCAAAAAGATTATGCAAAACCTTATCCTGAAATTCAATTAACACAGCAAAAAAACTATCCAATTTGGTGCACCCATTCTAAAGTGAAGCATATATTTTGCTGATTCATCAATATAGTCTATACCATGGTCTATACTAATAATAATAATAATTAGGGATGTAATGAATGATACCGATACCGATATGGCAAAGCCTGTAATATGGTTTTCAGACAGCAGATATACCTATTACAAAGGCACATAATATAAATATAAAACATCCAGACACAAGGCAAATACAAGTGATTATCTCACGAATGTTTGCCCTGGGCGGGGTTCGAACCAGCGACTTTGTGGCACTTTGTGCTTTGTAGGCAGACGTACTACCAACTGGGCTACAGGGTCGTCCATTTTATGTACAAGGCAGTGGCCACTATATTTCCACTTTAATTTTAACCTTATACCCTCAAAATAAAGTCGGAATCGAATGCATTTTATAAAGTTGTTTTGCCTTATAAAGGGTTAAACTTTCAGATAAAGTGCGCTATATCCCAGTGCCTGTTCTCGCCCTGTGGCCAGTACCTAGCTGGCAGCACGGTAGCCGGCCAGGTAGCGGTGTGGGAAGTACAATCTGGGGCTTGTATGGGCATCATTGACCATCCCACATCACACAATGTTTCAGCATTGGCTTGGAACCCTAAAGGTATTCATAATACTTATATTATACGGGTTGCCTGGTTGAAATTGCTACTTTAACAATAAGGCCACTTTTTTACACTTATATTGCTGTGAACAATTTTGTGGCATTTATGGTTTGTGATATATTTATTTTGTTAATATCTTGTTTTGTTAGAAGAAACTAAAAAAATATTTGTTAGCTCATATTTTATCACCTGCTTACGCCACTCCTGAATGAAATCCAATCTCACGTTGTACGAGTATTGAGACTGATCTCACAAAATATTTTTTATAATAAGAAGCCAGCACATGCGGTTGGACATTCGCACTACCAAATTCGCCCTTACCGCAACGGAATACGGGCGCTTTCAAGGTCAACATGTCCAGCCGCATGTGCTGCCTACTGTACATCTAAAAGAAGGGAATCAAACATTGGTAAATGTAATCGGTTTAAAAAAATCTGTTATTTAAACTATGGAAAGTTGCACGTTAAGCACGTTTTCACGTTAATTTATTTTATTTTTATATTTATTTATTACAACTTTTAAGGGAACGGCGTTCTGGCATACTGTGACGTGGCTGGTCAGCTGGGTACACTGGTGAACTGCTACGGCCAGGATAGCAGCAAGCTTGGCGCCGACTCTGAGGATGTCGAAATGGTGGAGAGGGACAACGGTAAGACGACTTGGCTACTTCCCCCTAGCATGATGGATCATGCTTGACAGACACAATTATTTCGTGCGGTACTCTTATCCTATTGCAGGATATCTAATATGACGGGTTTTTGGCAGTTAGGTAAGATCTTAGAGAATAAATATACATAGAGCACGCGCATCGCTCCGCTGCCTTTATGTCAAGCGTAAGCAAATTTTGGCAGATTTTGTATGGGCGGTGAAATCAATAACATTTTTCTTTTTTTATTTGTTCCTCGAGTCATGTTTGCAACTTATCACTGCACATTTCAAAATGTTCTCCTATTAAATTTCTTATTTTGACCGGGAAAAATAATCAGCTCCGATAATCATTTGATACTAAACGAACGCGCTGAAAATATTCGGACTGTTCATATCCGTGCTTACGGTTCATACTCGATTAGGCGTACTCTATCCCTCCCAGAAATTTTTCTATTTATACTTTAAGGGTAAGATATATAGTTTGTCACCGTCATGTTGCAGTGTTAAAAATAATTAGATTAAAAATACAATAGAATATTACTTTAAATTGCATTAACGATAATGTAACCCCATATTTTATATATTATTATTTTTTTATACGGAAACTGATACTGCAAACGTAATGAAAATAATACGTAAATTTTATATTTTCCTTCTATTAAACAAAGTAGCGAAATCATGGGCGAAATTATTTTTTGTTAGTAATCAAAACTACACAATGTTTCTGGTGAATGGCGATGCTAGGCGATGGCGACACTATTAACGGAAAAATACAACAATTTTAAAGGAATCAATCAAATCTGTAAAATTGCAAACCCTGACATGATATATTATGATGAAATATTGTAATTGTCTCGTTTAACGTGAAGTGAAGCAGATTACCCAATCTTAATATAGCAATATAATTTATGTTTCCAGTTCAGGTCGGTTACACGCGCCATCTGTGATAAGATAAGACTGATAAGCTATCACGCTTTACATTATTATGAATTACGTTCGGTAATATTTATGCAAATCATTTCAGACAACGACGATCTTGATAACATTATTGAGCATTATGAAAGCGACGATGATGCGATATCTTTGGAGAGGATAAAGAATGAGACGCTAGGGTTGCACAAGGATGATGGTTCAAGGCCGCAGTCAAGACACTCGCCCGCGCCTGTAGTGTCGGCCAACGTGCCTCCGCAGCCGCCTTTCCAACCTTCCTCCACTCCTACGCATCTTGAACACAGGTGAGAACAGATCAAGTATCAATAGGCTATTTGACTGGTTTTTAAAATATATTTTTTATTATTCAGTAGAGTTTGTGGATCCCAGTAATAGTTGTATTTTTTAATTCTGGTACATATTTCCTGAAAAATATCAAAATAAAAATTCAATATTTAAGTAGCGCGCCAAAACGCTACTTTGACAATATGGCGTCGCAATGGCATCGGTGACGTCACTAGCCAGTACTACTGTATAAAGAATATGACAAGTTGCTTAAGTAGAAAACGATGTTTACTGGCTAGTGACATATGTCCTATACCCGACCGATCAGGAGCGTTTTGAGTCACGTGACAAACGCCAAAAAAAATACATTTTTATTTACGGATTTTTACATAAATTAATTATTATTTTCAACTTCCCATAGTAAATATCCATTTTTAAACTTACATTACATACTGATTACAGTAATTAACACTTTATTTTTCGCATTGTCAAATAGCCTATTGTAAGGACACAATCGATATCTCCCGAAGGCTAGGCCGGAGTTGTGAGGGGAAGGGGAAACTTACATCTACGTGCACTTGGCACCAGCAGGCAGGGATTAGGGGTGAAATTTTCCTTTTACATTAACCATGGTCCAAGAAAACAAGGTCTTACAATTAGACCACGTGACTGACACAAGCCTACGTCATTTTGCCTGTTCATCCTTGTCGAATGCGTGTAATAGACGAGGATGAACAGCGCAAAATGACGTAGGCTTGTGTCAGTCACGTGGTCTAATTGTTAGACCTTGTTTTCTTGGACCATGCATTTAACATTAGAACAGGCACCGTCCGCCCTATACATACATACATACATATAAAAGGGACACACCGCGGACACTCCATACAACCAAAGCATTATACCTGCGCTATTTTGAATAATTGCTGCGTAAAACAGGATGGAGTACGAAAGCCTTAATAAACATAAATATTTTGAGTTAGTAGCATAGTCGGTAATGTTTGCCGTATAGTCAAAAAGGTGTAGGTTCGAGTCCTATCTGAGTTCAATATTTTTATTTTTCTGTACAATTTCACATAATAAATACGTTAAAAATTACCTGTTGATAATGTAATAAACTAAAAACACAATTTATTTCAAGGTGGAGTAAGCGAAAGATTCATATCTTGCATACGTGTGAAAGAGAAAATTGCGAAGAAGTACTATTATAATATTCTGGGATAGGCCGCGGCGGCGGCAAGCCGGGAATAGGATGGAATGCGATGACATCTAAAAGTATGTCATTGTATAAACAAATGAACGCGAAATGTTTTTTATCTACCACCATACTGATACAATGGTGGCATTCTATATTTGACCAATTTGTTCTCATCACCTAAACGGTTCTCTTGTTGTACACTTTTTGAGTCATCAATTGGCATACCAAATTACGTCCACTTAGTATCTTATTGACTATTGACCTTAGTCTGCACAGTCGTACATACATAGCATGATTACATTTTTATTTGGCTAAATTAGTTGATTTATGTTTGCAATTTATTTGATTTTTGCTATCACTAGTGAAAAACTGGTTATGATCTAACGCAACATAGTCCTTGCCAAAATTTTCGCTTAGCCACACAGATTGTACTAGAAAGGTTACAGAATCGCTTTCCCACCTCAATGGTCTAGTACAAGTGTCGTGATTGCTACTTTCATTCGTTTTAACAACCAAATCAGCAGTCATACATAATGCTTTGATATATATTTGCTATTTTATTTACTCTTAGTCAATCTAACAGCGCTTGAAGATAATAAAAAACACAATAAAGGTGATAATAAAATGACAGACAAATATTAACCAATAGTTTTTATTAAATTATAAGTGCAAAAAGTGGTTTTATAATCTTTTGCTTGTTCAGTTTTTTACGCCAAAACGGCAAAACGGATCAGAACATTTACCAGCTAGATAGTCCCGACTTTTCTGCCCGAAATATTTCTCGAGAATAATCTTTTTAGGGCTAAAACATAGGTGAACCGGTACCGCATGTACAATAAAATATACTGCGCCAGCCATTTTGTAAGTCACGCGGGTGCTGGAACAAGCTTACGTCGTCATCACACTCACTAAAAAGAGCAAAATGTTTAATGATATAAGCCTTGTTCCACGGACTTCGATGAGATTTGTTCTCTTAGACTATGGGCTATCCAATCTGTATCAATGGTATGGTCCAAGAAAACAAGGTCTTGCAATTAGACCACGTGACTGACACGAGCCTACGTCATTTTGCGCTTTCATCCTTGTCTATTACACGCATTCGACAAGGATGAATAGGCGAAATGACGTAGGCTCGTGTCAGTCACGTGGTCTAATTGCAAGACCTTGTTTTCTTGGACCATGATCAATGGGGATTTGAAATTCGTAGATACATGTGCTGGAATGACATCGGCATAGTGCGGTGCCACGCGACGGAAGGCGGCGAGTCGAGTATCGACGTTGAGTTCCACGACGCCACCTTCCACCACGGCATACACTTGAACAACTACCTTAACCATACCATGGCCAGCCTGTCCTCCACTGTTCTCGCTTTGGCTTGTGAAACGCCCAGGTATGTTCAATAGCGCGGCCATAACCAAAATCAAAATTGATTAAATCAGATTTTTCCTTTTCTTTTCTTTTTTTTTTTTAATTTACCTATGCTTGTGTCGAAAAGGTACGACCAATCAAGCTTCACCGGACTTGTATAATCAGAGACGGAGCCCCTCAGGCGTCGCCTCCTTCACGATGTTTTTCAGTATCGCCGTGGTCCGAGGCTCCCTCGAGCCGCCCCTAGACGCGTTGGTATATGACTTTTTTTGGGGTAGAGTCTTCCACTCCCCCGCATGTCCGGTGAAGCTTGATTGGTCGTACTTTTTTGACACAGCATAGGTCTATTAAAAAAGAAAAAAGTCTTAAAATGTAATAATTAGTGTAAGTACTAGATGACATTACTACCAATTAAAGTTTTATATTTTATTTAAATAACCAAATTAAATAACTTACACTTATGGCACAGAATCTTATGGCGCAAAATTGACGTATCAAACTTCACCGCAGTTTCCAGTTCGGTAGCGACAAAGCGTAGGTAAATTATGAAGTCATTCGATAGTACTTACAACCCTTCCTCTTTCGAAATATTTTTAAAGATTATTGTCACTCACGACCTTCATTTATTAAGTACGAAATCATTAAAGATACATCAATGTTTGCGTAGTCATTATTTTAGTTGTCTTTTTTCAGCAAACTAGTTTGCATCTCCTTAGTGGGCAGCAGTAAAGAGTGGAGCGTGTCCCTCCCAGATACGGAAGAGGTGGTTTGCATAATGGCGGCCAGCGGACTGGTCGCGTGCGCCACTAGCGCCCGGCTGCTGCGACTGTATACCGCCATGGGCACGCAGAGACAGGTACAGTAACCAGTGTGATTAATATTCCCTAGCGGTAGGGGTGAATTTCGTAGTGCGAATGTCCAACTGCATGTGCTTGCTTCTGTTATACATTTATTTATTTATAATAGGAATACCAACAGCTTAACTGAATACAAAACATAAAATAGGGACAGAAATAAACTTTTCCTATTTAGTTTTGACATTTTAGTCAGAATCACCTGATTAATTGGCAGCTCAATAATTTTAACATCAGAGTTTGTGAGGTAAGCTTACCTCGAAACCCACGTGATATGATAACCATTAACAAACATTGTTTACGAGTTATCTCTGCTGTTCCACAATGTTTAGTTACCCCCCGTTTCGCCATGATCGGTGTAACCCGGTCGAAATATCAGACTCCAAAATTAAATCGCAGAGATAACTCGTTAAAAATTTAAGAAAGTTCCAAATGATAACCGACCAAAATCAGAATAAAACAACTGTATGAGGGATTGATAATGGTTTTCTCGTTAGGTGATATCATTGGCGGGCCCGGCGGTGGCTCTGGCCGGGTACAACACCACAGTAATGGCGGTCTACCACAGCTCCGAGCCGGGAGCCACAGACCAACATCTTGCCATGGACATCATAGCTCTTAATGGTAACAAACTTGGGCTTACATTTGTATATCAAATTCGTCTTCAAACCGATATCGTCTGTGTACTTACTTATTCGATCATAGCGACAGCGACTTAACTTCTGGTTTGCAAAATATTAATTTTAGCTTTTGGACGTTTTATATGATTTAAATTATAGATGTTTTTTTCCTGACATTGTGCTCATTCTGCTTTTACTATTTTATGACTTGTGACATTTGTAGAGTTTCGGCCGTTCTCCACAGAAAATTGTGTTGAAAATCGGTTTCCGTGCTAAAATCATGGATAGCAAACACTGTTTTGTAAAACTTTCGAACAAATAACGCTTCAAACCATGAATCAATACCATAAGTTTGACACTGAAAAAAATGGCTGTGATAACATTTACGCCAATAAATGGAACTCTTGACTGCAATTCCGATCCTATACTCTCGAATGCCACACTAGCGCCGCCTTGGTTTCATATTGGGCGGATATTGAGTGAACTAGATGAAATCGGACATTTGTAAGCTCTTGGCAGGCAGATTCTCCAGAGAGGCGGTCTAAAATTGACTTTGGTATTGCATTGGGTTGAAATCGCGATCGATATTGATTCCTCAGAACTTCACAACAATTCGTCCTGCTAAGCTCTTAGATCCATATCGGATCATTGGTCTACCTAGTAGATACCTTCCGGCGCGCGGCCGCCATCCAATAAACTTCGGTTCTACGCACAATGTGTTCTATGATTTACTCAGTCACGGCAGGCCCAGCGCACTCCGCGCCAGAGCTCCAAAATGTACCTACGCGGGGCGGCCGCGTGTACGGGGCCATTTAGTAGGAAAAACGCGCGCGCTTGTGAAGACGTTATTATTTAGTCTGTGGTAATACGGACTCTCGCGGCGCGGTCTTAAGGTGCATTTTGTTTTAATACGAGCGCAACTACAAACGGTAGGCTATTATAGCCAGGGTCACGTTCGACGCGTTTAATGTAATTTGAACGTTAGTGGCGTGATAGCTAGAATTAAATTCGCACGTTTGCTATCAGAGAGTGCGCCTTCTGTACCTAGTACTATTATTTATTCTGTGGTTCTATGCACAATGTGCTCTATGATTTACTCAGTCACAGCACAGCAGGCCTGGCGCACTCCGCGCCAGAGCTCCAGAATATACCTACGCCAGCGGCCCATTAAGTAGAAAAAACGCGCGCGCTTGTGAAGACGCTATTATTTAATGTAATTTGAACGTTAGTGGCGTGGTAGCTAGAATTAAATTCGTACGTTTGCTATCAGAGAGTGCGCCTTCTGTATCTAGTACGAGTACTATTATTTATTCTGTGGTCACAGTAAGCTTATAGTGCAGTGTTGAGATCGCTGCACCTTTCGATATCGTTCCTTATTTTGATGTTATCAGGTCGCCAAGTCCGCAGTAAGACCGTCCCGCTGCCCCTAAGCTGTAGCTCGAAGTTATCGTGGCTAGGCGCCAGCGATGTGGGCTCGCCGTGCGCGCTAGACTCCGCCGGGACGCTGCGGCTGTACGACGTGGCGAGCGGCGTGTGGCTGCCCGTCTGCGACACCAACACACACTCCAAGGGCGTCTCCGATACTTGGTTCATTGTTTCCGTTAGTACCTTAACATAAACTTACTCAAAAATACCACATTCCTGTTAGTCCGATCAATAAACTAAAGTAGAGAGCGTGAGCGGGAGCCTAAGCGATTTCTTTAAAAACTTATTCAGGGTGCTTAGGGATAAAACATACTAAAAGTCCCGACGACGTCTAGGAGAAAACGGTTAAGAATATGAAAAATGTACATAGAATAAAAGTTGTAGAGAATTTTGCTTTCATGTCATCTTAGATCATATTTTGCTACAAAGCACCGTTTCTGTAATATTGGCGATAAAACCTAAAAAGAGACCTTTAACACCCCCTCCCCTTCCTCCGGCTCACAGTTTCTGAAGAAATCGCTTAGGCTCCCGCTCACGCATTCTACACCCTCCTTTGAGCCATTCGTTAATCGAACTATGTGGTGTAAAGGTGTATTTGCGCCAAGCTCTCGTGGTTTGGCGCGACAACACAAATTAGGAAAAATGGCAACGGGGCGCCTTAAACAGATGGCTCACTCCATACAAAGTATCTTTCGCACGCACACATTGACGTGACATTTACAGGCTATGTCAAGCAGTATGAAGCAGTACTGAGTCAGTGGGTTTTTAAGTTTAGTAGTAAGCTACGTCGCTCACCCTGGTGTCAGAACTATTGAACCGAAGAATTGTTGTAGCTATCCACGCCGGCAGTACCCGGGACTTAGGCGGTACAACTTGCAATCTCCTACCAAACCATATTGGAAAAAGTCTCACAAAGTTTTAATCGTTTGACAAGTGCCCACTGTAATATCTGTAATCGTTGAAGGCGAAAGTTTTACGTGTCGTACAGATAACGACCTATTCGTTAGGCAAAATTTGTGTTTATTTCTAGTAGTTTGATAACTATGTGATCAAATACACGACTGTGACACTAAATAATGTGAATGGAATTTCAGATCAGTGAGCCAGCTCAAAAGGTTCGTGCGATCCTTTGCAGAGGGACTTCGTTCCCTGTCACAGTGCCCAAGCCCATCATCTCCGAGTTGCCTATTCAGGTATCTTATATTATACTAGCTTTCCGCGTTAACAGTTTTTTCCGTGCGATTGAGGCATTTTCCCGCAGTAAAAGGTAGCCTATGTTACTCAGGGTGAACATAGCTTGAAATCGGTTCAGTAGTTTTTGAGTTTATTCGTTACAAACATACACAAAAACAAATCTTTCCTGTTTATAATAAATAGTATGATAGGCAGTTGGTTTAATTTTAAGTCCATCTATCTCCTCAGCTTAAAATTAAGCCAACTGCCTGACACGGCGAAAGGTTATTTAGAAATTTTTTTTAATCGATTTAATTAGTGTAAAAGCTTTCTTAATACGCTGAAATGTCAGTCAGGTCCCTCGTATGTAATTAGTCCGATATAACATCAAATTGATTTAGATACGCGGACCACACGGTAATTATTTATTGGTAAAATAAGACTGTTAATAAACAAAGAATAAGCGTCGGTGGCCAAGTGGCTAGCACCGATGACTTTCATTCCGAAGTTCGCGTGTTCAACCCTCGGCACGTACCTTCTATTTTCGTAGTACTTTTATTTGACGCTCTTACGGTAAAGGAAAATACTGTGACAAAACCTGCATAGCTTTTAATGCGTGTAAAGTTGCCAACCCGCACTGGGCCAGCGTGGTCGGCTAGGGCCTGTTCACCCTGATTACAGAGGACCAGCCAGAGTCCCTCGATGGAAACATAAATGAGCTGTGGAAACAAAATGCATTCGTTTTCGACTTTATCTTTAGGGTAAAATTAAGGTGGCAATATAGTGGCCACTGCCTTGTAAAGGTTTAACGGAATGAAGACTTTATAGTGATGATAATACTATAGATTCCTGTGTGCGAGCTGGACACGGAGAAGGCCCAGTACGAGGAGCAGCTGGTCCGTTGGGCGCACTCCGCGGCCGACGTGGACGTGAAGGCGGCCAGGGAAACCGCACTCAAACTGTTCGCCGTAAGTTACACTCTGTTTAAAGCCCAACCAATTTCAATAAAAAACCTTGCTGTATTGCGGCATTTTAATGGAACAAATTTTACTGTGGAAATTGTTGCCATAAACATAAAAATATGTGGCGCCCCCAGAGCAGGCTATTTTATTTTTCTGGTCAGGCTTAAGGCCGCGTCCCCATCTCTACGGCGCGGCGCCGTGCCGTACCGTGACACCGACAGGCTGAAGGTACACCGTCCGCGGCACCGTGCCACCGTACCGTGGCGCCGTGACGTCGCACCGCGCCGTAGAGATGGGGACGGGCTGTTACTCATCATAGTTTCCTTTTAAATATGCCCTATATTTCATCATCATCATCATCATTGTCATAATCTAATTTAAGAGCTGTGCTTTTTGCGGTGGAGTCTACGCCATTTCATTATATCCTCCGTCTTCTGTTTGACTTCCTAAATACAACACTGCTTCTATTTACATTCCAAGACTTGTCAACCTTTAATTTAAAAAACGTGTAATACTGCCATTCTATAATGAGCCTTATGTCTGGTGTAAGTGACGGCTCAGCAAATACTGAAAAAGCATGCTCAGCCAATGGTTTTAAGCGAACTACTTTTGGACATCCCCATAATCAGACATTTTGTATGGAGAAGTCCAAAGTGTTCTTCGTTTCCGGAGAAAGTATTTTTGGGAAAGTTGATCAGATTCATTGTATGAGCATGTTCAATCAGTATTTACGAACTACTGAATGAACATGATCGCCCTGACATGATCACTGTTGCACCCTGTATAAAATAACTTCGAACAAACAAATTTTATTGAGAGATTTGTACGTATTTTCCTAAATCAATATCTTTATCCCTTCAGGAACACAAAGGGATTATGATACGAGTATTACTATTTCAAACCAAAATTTAACGTCTCTTTATCTGACTAGTCTTGGACAGCTTCTCATATTTGATCGAAAATGTTACATAATTCTAATCAGGCAACCAAGAGTTATCGTATTCTAAAAACATGTTGATTTGTCGCCTTATGAAGCGCAACCAAAACATGACCGTAACTCACTGTTACTATGTTTATATTATTGTGTTGCTTGTACAATTTTATCACGAAAAGTTCTTGTTTTCAAAACAATCTCCAGGGAATGTTTCTCTATACAGATAGTGAGCAACCGCTTCAGTTATTCTATTCTCCCGTAGCCTAGTTGGTAGTACGTCTGCCTTCGAAGCATAGGTTCGCGGGTTTAAATCCCGCCCAGGGCAAATTTTCGTGTGATGAACAGTTGTGTTTGCCTTGTGTCTGGATGTTGTTATATTTATATAATATGTATGTATATTAGCTGTCTGACACTCATAGTACAGGCTCTGCCTAGTCTGGGGTCAGATGGCCGTGTGTGAGATGTCCCCACATATTTATTTATTTATTACTAGCTACCCGCCCGCGGCTACGCCCGCGGCAATTTTCGATTTTTCCCGTGGGAATGAGGTATTTTACCGCGGTATAAGGTAATCTTATTCCATCTCTAAGATTGATTCTATATCTGTACTAAATTTCATCAAAGATTTCCGCCCTCGCTACCATTTTTTCCGTAGGAATGAGGGATTTTCCCACGGTATTAGGTAGCCTTTATTCCTCCTTAAAGTCAAGTTTCACCAAAATTTTCCGCCTGACCTAACATTTCCCGTGGGAATCAGATATTTTCCCGCCGTAAGAGGTAGTTTATATCCTACTTCAAGGTCTATTCTATCTCTTTACCAATCTTCATGAAAACTTTCCACCTGTTCTACTATTTTTCCCGTGGGACTGAGGTATTTTCTCGCGGTAAAAAGTAGCCTATGTCCGTCCCCAAAGTCTTTTTTATCTCCGTACCAAGTTTCATCAAAATCGGTTCAGTGGTTTTGGCGTGAAAGTGTAACATACAGACAGACACAGTTACTTTCGCATTCATAATATTAGTAGGGAATATCATTTATTCTCTCCACTGTAAGCTGATATACGATTTCTGATAATAATATAACCGATATTACTTTAATACATCAAGGTCAATCTTATTTTGGTTGACATATCTTGTTTTTAACAGTGTTTAACAAACATTACTGTCTGTTTATTGGAATATTCTGAATGACCCGATAATTTTGCACATGCTGCCTTTTATCGCTGTTGTTAATTTATCTTGGAGTTGCGATATATTTTAATAGTGATTATTGCTTTAAATAGATCAGTTTTTAATAAAAACAAAAAAGAAACAAATAATGGAGTATTTTTCTATGTTCAGATACTTTATCTGGTGTATAAGTCGGTTTGTAATTTTATTGTAATTGTAATGAAATAGTTCTAATGTACTGGAGCGAAAGCTGGGTATGGCAGAAAAAACATGAAAGTAGAATATGTGCTGTAGAAATGAGAGCATTGAGAGGTATGATTGACGTAAAAGATGTTGTGACGAGAATTGAGAAAGAGATGCTAAATTGGTTTGGTCACGTGGATAGAATGAGTGAAGAGCGATTGACTAAACAGATTTATAAGGCGAGAGTGGAAGGAAGCGTTAGAAGGGGAAGACCAAGACGAACGTTAAATCAAATCGGGGACGTTCTGGCAAAAGGTCGGGTAAAGAGTACTCTAAACCGACGAGCATGCATGAGAAAATTAATGAATGTAAATGAAGCGGAAGAAGTAAGTGGAAGGAAGTGGTCTCTGCCTACCCCTCCGGGAAAGAGGCGTGACTTTATGTACGTATGTACAGTACAAGTTCATAAGTGCAGTCATATCACGTGTTTTTATACTTTGAAATAACTTTTTTCCTAAAAGCTTATTATTCTTACTTTTGTGTGTTACGTATACAGTGTAAGGGACTCAATATTTTATTTCAAATTATATACAAAAAAAAAAAAAAAAATGTTTATTTCAAAAACCAGTTTTTAACAAATATTGATTGGAGTTTCCTTTTAAGCATCAAAGTGCCTGTGTCAGGAGAACTCCGCTCTTCCCTCATGTAACAACATTTTATTTTACTTAATCTAAGAGTAAAAGTTAATGACATGTGTATGTGTGTGTGCGTGTGCGCGCGTGTGTGTGTGTGTGTGTGTGTGTGTGTGTGTGCGCGTGTGTGTGTGTGTGTGTGCGTGTACAATGTGCAGTATGAATGTCAAATAATGTACTCAAGTGAGTGTTTGTTATTATATGATTTATAATATGTATGTATATATTATGCTACCCTTATTTTTATATAATAATTACTATCTATTTTATAGGTACTAAAAGTGTTTCCACCTCCTCATATGTATGTGACTGTAACCATTTAACGACAGTTTTTTTACAGTTTGCATGATTTTGATCGTATATGTAAATATGTTTATTAATTTTATTATATAGTGTTGCAGATCTTTTACTATATTGTATGCTTGCAAAGTTTGTTCGAGTGTATGGAGCCTTAACTATAAGATCTTTCCTTCTTTTTTGTGTCAGTTTGGATCGTATGTCAGAGAGTTATGTTTTTTTAATACAACGTTAAGGATATATAATTTCCTGATAGAGAGCAAGTTACAAAATACTATATAGGCTTTCAGTGCAAAAAAGAGTCTTTTTGAAATACATAGTCTTCAACAAGGCACGTTGCGCTCTTTCTAAGTCTATGAAATGTGTTTTCACAGCTCCACCCCACACAGGAATACAGTAAACAATTACAGATTCGACAAGAGATTTATATATGTCATTGAGAAGATTTCTAGTTGACATTTGATGTTTAGATGATATCGCTGGGGTTACATGCCTAAGACTCTTGAAAATCCATAGGAATTTTCTAATTCTGTTTGTTACGTGCTCCAAGTGTGGGTACCAGGATAAGCGCTGATCAAGGTATACCCCCAAATACTTTGTTTGATTTACTCTATCGATAGTAGGGCAATTACATATAGGTGTACTCGACTTGCATTGGTGTATTTTCAGGAAAAAGTTATCACTAGGTTGTGTATTGTTGTAGATGCTGAAACATAGATAGTTGGTTTTGGAGGTGTTGAGTGTGAGAAGATTTAGCTTTAGCCAATTTGCCACTTGCATCATACCTGTTTCAGCATCTCGTCTAACAGCTTCCCAGGATTTGCCCGAGAAGACAATCGCGGTGTCATCGGCATAGGAAAATGTTGTACCGTTTGCTAATTTGAGATCACAGAGGTCGTTAATGTATATCAGGAACAACGTAGGTCCCAGAATACTACCTTGTGGCACGCCGTAACACACGTCTGCATCCTCACTTATAAATTGTTGTACTTTAACCTTCTGTTTTCTATTAGTTAAATAGTCAGTGAAAAGCGAAAGCTGCTTTTCTCTTACTCCCATCTTTTCTAATTTACTGACTAGGATGGGGACAGAGACGGTATCGAATGCTTTTTTTAAGTCCAGAAAGACAGCCATGCATTTATTGTTTTCATCTAAATTATCTACTACAAGAGAACTAAGTTCAGTTACTGCGTCCTCAGTTGATTTGTTCCTCCTAAAGCCAAATTGCGAAGCAGACAATAAATTAAACTTTTCAAGGTATGTAACCAGTCGTGAATTCATTATCTTTTCTAGAATCTTTGATATTACTGGCAAAACCGATATTGGTCTATAATTATTGATATCGTCTCTGTCCCCCCCCTTAAATACAGGAGTTATAATAGATTTTTTCAGTGGTGCAGGGAAAGCACCCTTTTCAAAGCACAGGTTAACAAAGTGGGTTAAAATAGGGACAATTTCGCTGCTAATATATTTTAAAAACTTTGTTGTTATATTTTCCCAGCCAGGAGAGCTTTCAGATTTTAGTCCCATTAGAGTGGTATATACTTCATCATGATCAGTATCAAGCAATACGAATGAGTTGGTCTGAGATCGCAGATTGCCTAGGTAATGGTCAGTTTGTTGTTTTTCTTGTTTAATTTGGCTTGCCAGATTTTTTCCGATGATGCTAACAAAATATTCATTTATATGATTTACTGATTCTTTGGACGTAGGTTTGATATTTAAGAGTTCCAAATTTACAGAGTTATTATTAGCAATGTACGCAATATTTTTAATATTTTTCCAAAGTTGTTTGTTGTTTTTTAGTGATTTTTCTAATAGATCTCTGATATTTTCTTTTTAGCTTCTTTATTAGATTATTACAGTAATTTCGATATCGGGAATAAGTCAGCTTGATCACCTCATCATTTGGGTTTGCACGAGCTCTTTTCTGGAGGCGGATTCTTTCTATATGTCCCGAATGATTTAAAAAAAAAGTTATTTTAAAGTATAGAAGCACGTGATATGACGTGACTTATGAACGCAACCGTACATACATACATACATAATATTTACATAAATTGTTTAAAAGATTTTGGTTTCCGTTTTGGTCCGATATTGAATATTATGATACTTGTCAACTTGTCAACCTATTACGTGCTATTACTGCTCGTACAGTCATAAACAATCGCTTTATTAATAGTTATTTTTATTGTGGTATTTTTGCGATCAATGTTAAAGCCTGACCAAAGAAATAAAAATCCTGCTTTGGGGGCGCCACGTGTTTACTTTTATGTCTATGGCAACAATTTTCCTTATAAAATTAGTTCCATTGAAATTCCGCAATATGGCTCGGTTTTTATTTCTCAGGTCGGGCTTTAATTCTAAAAAACTTTTTATATAGATCGTAAAAAAATATTCTGAAGTAACAACTCCAACAATTTATTTTATAAGTTCAAAACAATGGAGTACTAATAAATAACAAAATGAATTCTCAAAAATGTTCAGTTCTGTGGCAACGTGGTATCAGATAGTAATGTCCATATTACAGCTCGCCTGCCGCAGTGAAATCGAACAGCGCGCTTTAGAGCTAATGGAGATCCTAAAGGACGAGCGTTTACTGCCGCTCGCCGCCAAGTACGCGTCGCGCCTCGGCCGCATGCACCTCGCAGACAAACTCACAGACCTTGCGCACGAGTGGGAGAGAGACAGCGATAGGCTCAACGTCGCACACAACTCCCACTTCACTGCATTGGACACACAGGAGACGTATGACGTCACTAGCGACCACGATTTGAACCAGAGCCTGATCATACCGCAGCGGGCGAAGGAAAAAGCTGCCAATGTTAATACTATTAAGCCTGTGGTAAGTGCGAAAAAGTTTAGTTTTTTTTTGTATATGACATAATGAGTGATTCCGTTGGTTCTCTTCTGGGAGACCTCATTATAAAATAGGTTTATAAACTTTCAAAGTGAAGGAATAGATCGTTAAGAAGTTTATGTAAAAGTAGTACAGTAAAGTATGGGTGAAATACTCAGCGTAATTTTACCTTAATTCAAGATAAACTTAAGTCCCTTAGTCATCATTCACATCTCATATATACATGGAGGCCCTTGGTGGGGACCGAGGGCCTCGAGCCTACCCTGAAATGAGTGTGAATAGGCCTCAGTCGACCACGCTGGCACAGTGCGTGTTTTTCAACTTCACACACAATCCTTGAATTACTTCGCATGTGTGTACAGGTTTCCTCACGATGTTTCCTGTCACCGTCCCTTTGTAGGGACGTCATTATATCATGGACTTATAACCAAGATGCGACTGTTATTAAAGAATATAAATTCTTAAAACTTATCATCACAACATAGTATATAACAAAGTCGCTTGCTCTGTCCCTATATCCCTATGTATGCTTAAATCTTTAAAACTACGCAACAGATTTTGATGCGGTTTCTTTAATAGATAGAGTGATTCAAGAGGAAGGTTTATATGTATAATACCCACCCACAATAACCATTTTCCTGTGCAAAGCCGGGGCGGGTCGCTAGTAGTTTTTATAATAAATTGTGTTGTTGCAGCCTATAAGGTCGTCCCCGATGGGCGCGCGTAACCCGTTCAAGAAGCAGCAGGAAACCACAAGGAACGTGCAAAGCCCTCTCAGCTTAACGGAAAGAACTTTTGTAGAAGTTCAAGCCACGGAAGAAAATAGCGACGTGAGTAGATTATTTTGTTTTGATTTTCAGATATAGCTCTTCGTTTACATAGTATTGCTGTAGTATAAAAAAAATGGACAACAAAAATACTTGTCCACAAGTATACAAATTGATTCCTTAGTCGGAAGATATTGCCATAATTTCTTCCCTAAACAGCTATCTATCCCGAATTTGTAGGTTATATACAAATATTTACTGCACATTCTCTTTAGTACTATTTATTGTGTACCTTTAGTCGCCTCACACAAGTTTGTTGTACCTTGTTACTGACATAACTAAGTGATGTAAATATTCTAAACTTGAATAAATACTTTGAACTTTGAACTTACCCCACAAACCCTGGGCGCTAGGGTCAGAATTATTGAGCCGCCGGAGGCTTTTGTCATAATACACAATCACACAACATCAGCCCGAACAGATGCATTGATCTTGGTCAGTCACACGGCTCTTTAGTTTGACCATACCACCTAATTGTTCCAGCCAATGAAACCACTAGAAGGCGAGAAGTTCACAGATTGGTTCACTCGCAACAAACCCGCCCTCGAACTGGAACAACCCGACCTCACCCCCTCCGAGCTCACCAAACATGGAATCAAAGCATTCAAGGCTGCACAGAGTAAACCACCTACAGACAGTGACAATAAGGCTCATAATAGTGAAGCAGGCAATAAGAGGAAGATAGACGAAGTCAATGGCTCGGATACTCCCGTCGCTAGTGTACCGAAACAATCCAAACTCAGCGCCTTTGCTTTCTCGAAGAAGACTTAGATTTGGAATTATATCAACAAGAAAATCGTAGAACATTTAAGTGTCAATTCAGGTAACAATTACCCTCCAGTTAACAATGCCCGTACCTGCCGGCGGGGGCGCAGCCAAAACCAAAATCAAAACTAATAATCACGATGTTTTTCCGTATCAACGCGCTAGGCCTATGTTCGAGGCTCTCTTGAGCCGCCCCTAGACGCGTTGGTACATGACTACTTTGGGGTAGAGCCATCCGCTCCCCCGCAAGTCCGGTGAAGCTCGATTCGTCCTATTTTTTCGACACAAAAAAAAGTAAATGTCAATTTCAGTTTTATGGTATGTCTATGAAAAAAATCGCTGTTGAATGCTTAGTGACGTTTATTTAGTTAGAGGATTGTGAATTAGCGAATCTGTACAATTTTTATACAAAAGGATATCTCCTTTCACCCCCGTTGTCACACCCGGGACACTCCAAAGAACGAACTCGTTTTGAAATTGTATAAGACAACCATGAAAGGACGTCAATGAAAAACAAAGGAAAATAGTGTATAATGCCTCATCTTAAAATTGATATTGTATTTCTGTTACAGTAATGTAAGATAAAATGGAAAAAGTACGTAATGTTTTTTTAAGTAGTCATTTGTTTTATCTAAGGTAAGTGACGAAACAAAATTGTAAATAGTAATTTTAATAATTGATTACATTAAATATTTTTATAACTAAATTATCGAGCTGTTTACTGTTTCTCAACGTATCATTAGGACATCATTACAAATGGACGTATTTAAAAATACAAACGATCTAACATAAATTTCTACTTATTTGTCCATGTTCCAAAAAAAGGGGTTCGAAAATGTGTTACGGCTAGGTACTTTTAAATTGGCGTCCATTTAAAATCGTTTCCCCTTTTGTTTCAAAACGTGCTATGATAGGTGCTAATTTTGTACTAAACTTAATGTCAACGAGATATGGTTTGTAAAATTACCTGACATTTAAAGACAAAAAATGCATTAAAATTATTTTTTGATCTCGGACCCTTTATTAGCATATACGTATATTGATATTGAAAATGTCTTTATTGTGCACAATATAAGAACAGATTTACTGTAATATAGGTAACTATGATTATTGATGTGTTGCATATGTATTAATATGTCGCAATAAGAGCTATATCTATAATTATTTCAATAGCCATTCATTTATTACAACGGCACATACTTAGTTGTACGACGTACAGGTACCATGATGAGTACATAATTAAAGGCCCATAAAATAAAATAAACACCTCGCTATTGCGGAAATTTAATTGATGAATCTCGACACTAACAAAATAATAATTATAATAAAGTTTATTTATTACCAAAATACATCTAGTACATCAAAGTATAGTAACAACATAATTTATACTTGTTTTATCATTATCTGTCTCCTAAACTACGATTCTAGTTCTAGTAGGAAAATAGTTGCAACAAGACAAAAGAAGAAGCAATAAGTGGCGCCCCCGAAGCAGGTTTTTTTTGTGTCATCATACTAATATTATAAAGAGGAAAGATTTGTATTTTTGTATGTGTCTATGTTTGTAATGAATAAACTCAAAAACTACTGAACCCATTTCAAAAATTCTTTCACCATTAAAAAGCTACATTCACTCTGAGTAACATAGGCTACCTTTTGTCGCGGGAAAACGCCTCATTCCCACGGGAAAAACTGTTAACGCGGGCAGAGCCGCGGCGGAAAGCTAGTGATTGATATAAGTCTAAGCGTTGACCATTTCCGCCTCGTCGGGCGGCGGGAACACGCCTTCCTTAAACATACGCGCCCACTCGGAGCCCCGCGGGTACCCGAACTTCTCTATCGTCCCTGGCAAGAACTCCGTACTGTAGCCTGGGACCTGGAATGCAAATACAATACAAATATTCTTTATTGTTACCTAAAGAGAACACAGATATTACAGTAGGTACATAAACAAACTTGAGTCAACAGGCGGCCTTATTGCTAAGGTAGCAATCTCTAACTTTGTTCAAGAAAACGTATAACAGATAGTGCATGGCGGGTTGGCGGCATAATAAACTAATAGGTATATTATAAATTACTTACAAATTGTGTTTACATAAAAATACATAACACGTTAAATAAAATTTCGACTTTAATTGCTCCAAAATCTAAATTATGAAAAGTCACCGAAGTTTGTGTAATATAAGTAAATTCATTTAGAAAGTACCAGAATCACCTATACCATCACTTTCATTCATTTCTATTCCAGTAACTGACTCGATAGACTAATCAAATGCCCTTTATTTATATTTCTTTGATCATTCTATCCCTTTAGATTTCCCTAATTTTCTATTATAAAACTACTGCTTTTCTAAAGCAGACAAGGTAAAAATGTTTCTGCAAAACAAATGCACCACTATTTATTTATTTTGTTTTGGTATCATGAAGATGTTTGTTTATAATCTGGTAGGTGCGGCCACAAACAGAAGTTTATCTGCTCTGCATCGTCAAATAGAATAAGGGGGCGGGCGGTGTTCTGTCCATAACTGCCCGTGCATGATTGATTAAACCTCATGGTCTAACAAGAAAGGTTTCTAAGTCACGTGACACTAAAACTTCGTTACGTCATCAGCAATAGACGAAAAATAAAATATATAAATAGATTAGTGCACCAGGCAGAATGATTGTCAATGTCAAATTATGATGACGTATCGTGTTCCATGAACTTAGTGTATTACATATTAGGTACTAGCTTTCCGCCCGCGTTAACAGTTTTTCCCGTGGGAATGAGGTATTTTCCCGCTGTAAACAGTAACCTATGTCACTCTCCGTCCTTTCAACTGACTATGCCGAAAGTCAAGTCGATTGGTTGCTTAGCTAGGGCGTGAAGGAAGGACAAACAAACTCACTTTCGCATATAAAATATAAAAACCCGACCAAAGAAATAAGAAACCTCGCCAAATTGCGGTATTTCAATGGAACTAATTTATAAGGGAAACTGTTGCCATAGTCGTAAAAATATACACGTGGCGCCCCCAGAGCAGGTTTCTTATTTCTTTGTTTAGGCTTTAGTATGGACACTGGGCGGTCACTCCATACAGAAAACGCATTTTGACAACCTACTTCTTTTTGAATAACAACTGAATATCAACTACAAGTCAAACACTGGCGCGCTATATAACACACCCCCGAACACCCCTGTCAGAGTCCCGCGGCGCCTGCGGGGTGCGGGGCGTGGGGCGCTATATCGGGCAGGGAACTCATTTTGACGCGGGGGGGTGAGTGTCTTTTCTGTACGGGTTAGTACTATTATTTTCTTCTGTGGTATGGATATCAATTTACCTTAGGCGCCATGTATCTCGCGTTCTCCACTACGCACGGGTCGACGAAGTGTTCGTGTTGTTGGTCGACGTATTCAACCAGGCGGCCATCCATGGTGCACGATAGACTCGCGTAGTCCCAGAATTGCAGATGTTGCACCATCTCGCACAAACCCACGCCGCCCGCGTGTGGACACACTTTTACTGGAAAGACAAATCAGAAACATTTTTTGTAGGACATCACAACACAGAAAACAACAATAAAACAAAAATAAATAAAAAATGATAATAGAGACTCTTTGTGTGTAATGCGAAAAAACCCGTTAATCGGTCTAGAAACGGACACAAAAAAGATCTAAATTTGGACCACCAAGGCCGTAAAAAATATCGCCTTTCTTGAAGAGACATACACAAAATCATACCAAGTGATTTGTTTCCAATTCTATTAAAAGTTAATGTAATTTAGTTTTGGTTTTCAGATTTTACCCTGTGTTTTTGTTAACTTCCAAGTCTTATGAAATTAACAAAAACTCCATACAAATACGATTTATATAGGTAACAGCATCAAGACAAAAAATCTGAACGAAAAACTAAATCATTTGGAGTAGGTAAAATGTTCAGTCAGCCATAACAAGTGGAAATTTTAAAACAAGCGTGACATAGCTGGCCTTAGCTTGAGATGTATTTTCTTTGTTAAGTTAAAAAGTTATTTTTCGTTGCCGTTATCTGCTCATAAAATGATGTTCGATGAATGCTCGCATTACCTATCCTGCTAATATTACAAACGCGAAAGTTTGTGAGGATGGATGTATGGATGTTTGTTACTCTTTCACATGAAAACTAATAAATTGATTTTAATTAAACTTTACAACTATATAGCATAAACATCAGAATACCACGTAGGCTACTTTCTACCGCGGGAAAATACCTCATTCCCATGAGAAAAAGTGTTAACGCGGGCGGAGCCGCGGGGTGGAAAGCTAGTACATTATATTTTACCTTCAAATTCAGAGTATTTGATAATTTGAGAAACTGAACCATTTTCGTCAATAGAGTTGTCGTTGTCGATGATAAATAGAGTCACAGGCTACGAGGTTTTAGAGGCCTAAATATCATGTGATTTATTAATTTAAATGGCTGAACACCTCTTTAAATATTAAACGACTAGCTTCCCGCCGCGGCTCCACCCACGTTAATAGATTTCCCGTGGGAATAAGGTATTTTCCCGCGGTAATAGTTAGCCTATGTTCTTCCGCAAGGTTTATTCTATCTTTGTTCCAACTCCGCCCGCTTTAACAATTTTTCCCGTGGGAATGAGGAATTTTCCCGCGGTAAATCGTTGCCTATATTCTTTCCCAAGGTATATTCTATCTTTGTGCCAAGTTTCACCAAAATCGGTGCAGTAATTTCGGAGCCTATTCAATCATTACAAATATTTTAGGTGTTTTTTTACACCTTGGGTTACATTATTGAAGTTTTAGAAAGTATCCCTAACTTTTTGAAAATAAAATATAGCCTATGCTCGGGGTGAATGTAGCTTTCTAATGGTGAAAGAATTTTTCCATTTCAAAGCATAGTAGTTTTCGAGTTTATTCATTACAAACATACACACACACACACACACACACACACAAATACAAAATCTTTCCTCTTTATAATATTAGTATAGATATAGATTGAAACATACACAAAAGCTAAAATGGTGTACCAAGACAAGTGCAATCTGAACGTCTTACCTCCAAGTTTCTCCGCCATGAGGTAGACGGAAAGGATCTCGTTGATGCCCCCGATGCGAGCAGAGTCAATCTGACAGAACTGCATTCCGCCGCTCTGCAGAAACTGCTTGAACATAACGCGGTTCGCGCACATCTCGCCTGTAGCCACTCCGATGCCGTACGGTCTGATGAACAAATAATATACTTACAGAAAGATTTAAATGAATATAAGATAAAAAAATCCGTTTATTAAAGCAACTATCACAAAAAAACCGTGGCCGCCGAGAAAACGACAATACATCTACAATATACCTAATTGCGTGCTTCTTCTGAATTTGGAAAGTTAAAAGAAGTTATGCTATGCTATGCAGTGTTGTACATACCTACCATTTTAAACTTTCGTGGTCACCAATAATCGTAGTAAATAAAATCTCTTGTGTTATATGAAGCAAGCAGGTTGAGAAAATCTAAGAGATATGACCAGAAATAAATAGAGAATAGATGATGACTCAGCATTTAAACATGCTTAATGAGATGTAAATGAAGAAGTATTTAGAACCTTACGCCAACGCTTTAGAGATGGTCGCGTGCCCGTACACATCATCTGGAGACGTTGGTTCTTCAATCCACATTGGCTTTAGAGGAGCCAGCTTCTTCATACATTCAATAGCTTCGTTCACGCTCCAAGCTTGATTCGCATCGACCATCTGAAACGTGAATAAAATCAGTAAGTATCGTTATTTCATTACATTAAACTTATTTAGTTACAATTATAATATCTTGTTAGATAAGTAATGAGCTCGGACTTTAACTTATGGACCATTATATTCTTGCTGATTGAAGTAATTGCCCTTTATACCTAAACTAATTCCTCATAGCAACTATATTTATACTATACTTATAAATTGAAGAACAGGCACAACTGATCGACGGCGACTAGGCATAGAAGTTATCGAGCGGTAGCTGGCCACCACGCAGTAAAAGATGCAGCAAAGGTAGGTGACATCAGAAGTGGGATTGACGAAATAATTATGTTAACCAAAACTTACCAAAACCTTGTCTTTCCCGATGTATTTCCTTACTGCGCTACAGCGACGGTAATCGTCTTCAACACTCAAACCCACTTTCACTTTGAAGTGTGTGAAGCCAAGCTTGAGGTATTTGTCGCAAAGCTCTTTGAGAGTCTCGTCGCTGTAGCCGAGCCATCCTGAATCAAGAATATTTTTATCTCAGTTATCTCAAATAATGTGGAATTTAGTATTGACGACTGATCTCTCAAGCTATGTCCAACTGACTGAACCATCTTACTTTTCGGAGTTCCTATTAGATAGTTCAGGAAGACTAAATCTACCAACCAAACGGAAAAATTTGACTAAAAAATATTTATGGGTGACCCCTCGGAATCTTCGTAATGTAAGCCAACAGTTGTATCGTTCTTTCTATGATGAATATTGTAGTTTATTCTAAGAAAATTTGTGTTTTCAATATTGTACTTAGAGTTTACCTGCTTGTGTTGTATAACAGGGGTAGCCCTTTTCCACTAGAGTTTTGATTCTTCCTTCTTTGCCGGTTTGCTTACTCTTGAGGAGCTGAATAGCTTCTTCTTTTGTTATCACATCCGTTATGTATCGGAAATCTATTACTGATACGAGTTCCTGTAAATATAACATTTTTGTTATAATAAAAAATGCATTTCGATTCAGAATTATACTTTATATAAAAAGCATATTAAAGTGATTTACTTCTGGTTCCATATCTACCAAGAGCCGCCATAACGGCTTGTTTTCGAGCCTCGCCCAAAGGTCCCACAGCGCGTTCAAAATTGCTGCTACTGCTAAATGAGCCACCCCTTTCTCAGGACCAATCTGAAAATAAAGTGTTGATCAGCTATAAAAATTTACATATTTTTTTCATATATATTCATAGTTGATTTAATTAAAGATTCTTTATTATTACTCATGCTCATGCCTCGCACGAACTCATTCGCTCTTTTCAGAGAATGTATTCTGAAATGATTATTTTTACAATCAGGTGGTAGGCTTTTGCTAGAAGTAGTAAGAAGTAGGTGTGCGAAATTGAATGAACGAAATATTCTTTATTGTACACAATCGCAGAACAAAAAGTTTAATTCGCGCATAGTGAAACATCTTGTAGTACTTATGGTTTTTTTTTTTGCTATGGGATTCCGTTTGACCACAGTCTCACCTGGTGGAAAGCAAGCTCGCCCAGTAAATGCCTATTCACTCTCGACTTGAAGATTCCGGAAAAATAGATGCAGGGAGAGAATTCCATTCTCTGGCCGTACGCACCAAAAAAGAAGACGCAAATGTACAATGGCACTCTCTATTGGTAGAGTCCAGAGTATTAATTTATACCAGGCAACCAGTTTGGTGAAAACAAAAACATGGACAAAGACGATGCGGGTCGGTGCACCTAAATCAAACTTAATCGTAAAAATGATTATATTCACAAATTGTGAAAAAATTAATGAACATACCCAACGCATCTGCGAGTCATTCGTAATGGCACGCCAGAAAGTACCAAAGTCGCCGAAGATGTCGGCGGCGTTCTTGTCCAAGACGAATCTCTTCATGGACCGGATGCACAGCACGATGATCTCGGTGCCCCGGCCAGTGGTGAAGGTGAGGCCGAAGCCTCTCTTGCCATTCTCAGTCGTTATAGTGACGTACGCACAGGAATAGTCCGGATCTGTGTGCTGTTGAGAAAATACACTGTTCACGTCAGAGAACGATAGAGCTGACGTAAATTACATTTTTACATTTTTTGGCATAGTCAAAATTGAATTTCATTAAGGTTTCATAGGGGAGGATTATAGCTTGAACCACACGTAGTAGAGCGTTGTGAATTGTACTTTATACCCGTGGAAAAAAGGTTTTCGTTCGGTAAAAGTAAATTGTTCATCCCCGTCTTGTTATCTATCACTTTGCATATTTGGTTCAGCTATTTCACGACCAGTGAAATGAAAGCGTAACATATCTATGATACGGACAGAAAAAGATGAGATTGACATAATAACGTTTGTATTATTAGCACCTACCTAAGCGTTTCCTATGTTGTCAAATGTTATATTTTTATTACAATAGTGCACAAAATAGATAATACGAGTATAATCTTAGAGTATAAATAGAAAAATTTCTGGAGTATAATATTTATAAAGATACTCGTAACTTTGTGATGGTGCACCTACAGTATAGGTACTGATAAAAAATATGGACTAACATATTTTTTTTATCTCCACATAACCTAATCTCACATTACCACGTAATTTCAACAGTAAATGAATGTAAATAGAACAAAAAAGTCAATTGGCGGCCTTATTGCTATCGTAAGGTTAAAAATCAACTGGTCGTGCTAAAGTATCCTATGTGTTTTGTTTACGTATAAATTATTTACTTCAAAATAGTAGTTCTGGAACTTCTTGAAGTAGCGAATAGTTTAGATACAAATCCCAGTAGTGACAAAGTAAAATTTAAATACCAAGTTGTTTATCGGCCCTTGTAATAAAACTAAACGTTGTTGTAACAAATACAAAGTATTGATCTTGACGAGGTTTGGTTTATATTATTTATTTAACAATTGAGTATATAATAAACCAAGAAACAACATTAATAAACATTAACAATCTTAAAACCTAAAATTTTAATTCAATCCAAAAATAATAATAATAATAATTTACGTACTTAAAATATTTAAGACGCCAAGTAAATTATCATCATATAAAACACTAGCTTCCCGCCGCGGCTACGCCCGCGTTAATAGTTTTTCCCGTGGGAATGAGGAATTTTACCGCGGTAAAAGTTAGACCATGTTCTTCCGCAAGGTCTATTCTATTTTTTTGCCAAGTTTCACCAAAATCGGTTCAGTACTTTCGGAGCATAAATATTTTGCGTATTTTTTTTACACCTTGGGTTACATTATTGAAGTTTTAGTAAGGATCTCTATTTTTTTTGAAAATAAAATATAGCCTATGTTACTCAGGGTGAATGTAGCTTCCCAACAGTGAAAGAATTTTTGAAATCGGTTCAGTAGTTTCGGAGCCTATTCGATGCAAACAAACAAACAATCAAACCTTTCCTCTTAATAATATGTATTAGTATAGATATAGATAAACATGCGTAATTAGTTATCATTATTCTTAAAACTACTTACCAAAGCATCAGAGCCGTGGCCACCTAGCGAAGTAGGGAACCTCACATCGTGAACTTGTAGTTTGACGATTTTAAGGCCATTTCTGATCGGTAAAGGCATTCTTATGCAAATTAATTTATATTCGGTAGACGAGACAAGTACACTACACGATAGCCGGCAAGTTACTGATAACCTCCGTCTATGTGAGGAGAGAGAATTTATTTATCGTTATTATGTCTCTGTTTACTTAATGATACGTAATGTTAACTTAGTTTGCAATTTTAAGTATGTTTTAATTGCAACAGATTATTTGTTATGTAATTTAAATTAATGATAGAGATTGTAAGATGACAAAAATATTTGCCAGGGTTTTAGAGTCTTTTTGACCACACCGCACCGGGACCACACTTGTATGAGTTGCAGGTAAGCGTGGTATTTTACAAAAGGGAAAGTGAGAGCATGATTAGTTTCTACTCCCTCGCTCCCTCGCCGATCGCGGGTTCTGAGGCTCTACCTTACCATCGACCGACATAGTACCTAGTAAAGCCTGACCAAAGAAATAAGAAACCTCGCCATATTGCGGAATTTCAATGGAACTAGTTTTATAATGGAAATTGTTGCCATAAACAAAAATATAAACGTTGCTCCCTCAGAGCAGGTTTCTTATTTCTTTGGTCAGGCTTTAGATGGGATTCAAAATAATGCTAGAACATTCCTGATTTATAATTATGCTTCTCACCCTACAGAATTTCAACTTTATTTTTCCAAGTTTTGATGTTCTTCTGAACATAACAAGATATAGAATATTAGATGCCCAATTTTTTCAAATTTGTATACCAACACTATCTTCCTTTTCCTTCTTGATCTGTGGTACCTAGCTTATGATTGTTCGTAATTCGTATCAATGAATTATTCATTGATTTTATTAACCTTTACATTCTTAAAACACACAAATATCCGATTTTTGCATTTGGTCTATGAAGCACAACATAACAACATCTCAATATTGAATCTTACGTTATAAAACTTTCGGGCATTCTTTGTTTAAAAGTAAACTTATTGACACGATTTATGTCATATTTTGACACAAAATGTAGGACATTTCCGATCATGATTTTTTAATTTCAGCGCGAGTTATTTAATACTTTACAAAAATGTCTTCAGAGAATTCACAAAGTAAATCGTCTTTATTTGTATCTATATCAAATTTACTTCGGCTAGGAATTTTTGAAACTATCTACGCAAAGGGTGGGCCGTCGGAGCCACAGTCGAATGCGTCCTCGCCTCGAAAGCCGCCACTATGTCCCACAAACAGAGATGATGATAACAGTTCTGGATTCATTCCCACGGTAAAAGCCAGGAGTAGTGACGGATCATCGATTGACCGCGGGAAAACCGGAGCTGGAGTGGCTGGCTCCAGGACATACGGTGGCGGTGGTGACCGAGAAGACTTACCCAGAGGGGCTAAAAACCCAGGTCTTCTTAGATATTTACACAACGCGGCTCGATACAGGCTGCCACAATGTTTCGAAGGCGGATCTGTGTGTGTGAAGCAAGCGTCGATGAACCGTTGGATATTGGGACACACACTCTCGTTTAGCTCGGTGTCTCCGGGCGGATACAAACTGCTGCTGTCTTACGCGGACCCGGATCGGCCTACAAAGCCCCCATACTTTGTGATGGAAGCTGCTCCGGGCGGCCAGATGAGTTGTGAAGTGCGCGTGGGCCCAACAAGAGGAACCAGGGCGACAGTTGTAGCGCAGATAGCAGACAGAGAGCTATACAGCTTCGAAAGTTTATTCGACGTGTATTTAGGCAGCGCAACTGCATCGATCATTGCTGTGAACAGGGAGTTCATCGCTTTTCACGTTTTGAAAGTGAGTTCTATTCTTTTACCTTCTCAATTACTTAGTGAATTCGATTTTTCGTGTTTATGATTTAGGATTTTTAACTGACTGCCGAAGGAGGGCAATGTTTTTCGTTTATATGTGTAATTCTTTATCACGCTCTGTAACTTTTTTTGACGTAAGAGGTATCGCTGGGTTTGTCTTAATCACAGGTCTTAATAGTAAGAGTGACAGTGGATATATTAAAAATACAAAACAATATTAGATGGCGGTGTTTTGGCGGCAAATTATATTTTCACCCAAACTTATCAAGTAGAACCAAAAAAAGGTTTAAAAAATGACACGATATGCAAGATCGTTAGAATCGACGATGTTGTTTAAATGTAATTCGGAATGAGAAATATAAAAAAAAACGTCTGTATATCAAAGCTTTTCGGGTGCTTTGAACAACATCCGTGGTCGAGAGGTCAAAAGCTCGTCTAAGGTTACGGAAGTTCCGGGTTCGAATCCCGGTGAGGTCTCGTCGAACAAATAGCACCTTGTGAGACTGATTGTCCGAAAAGAAAGATGATTCCGTGCATCGGAAAGCACGTAAAGCCGTTGGTCTCGTCTCGGCTACTATCTACGGATGTAGTCGGTCGTTATATGAGCCATGTCGGAAGCCTAAGGCGGCTCAACAATTCCGACACCAGGGTTTGTGAGGTAGGTTAACCTCGAAACCCACTCGATAAGCAAGCAAGGTTGACGGCCCCGTAGCCTAGTTGGTAGTACGTCTGCCTACTAAGCACAGGGTCGCGGGTTCGAATCCCGCCCAGGGCAAACATTTGTGTGATGAGCACTTGTGTTTGCCTTGTGTCTGGATGTTGTATATTTATATATATGTTACAGCCAAAGTAATTAATCTGGATATTATGTATATTATCTAGCCATTATTTATAATGTCTACTCAATTTAGATAAAGTGATAATTGACACGGAATTAATCACATTAACTAGCAATTTTATATAATATCTTCCAAGACTTGGATAATGTAATAAAACAAGTAAAGGTTTTTATTAAGAATTAAAATGACATTGCCATAGATAATAATTCTACATTAATTAACATTGTTATAATGTAATTAAACTTTATAAAGTAAACTTAAAGCTTACTAGCCGTTAAAAACAACAAAAAAGAACAGAGTTAATACAAGTATTTGGTATCTATCGTTGAAGACTACAATAATAAAATATTTAAAATGAACTGACATTAATTAACTGAGTCATAAATAAGTATTATTTATTGTTACAAGTAAGGCTCAAGTGACATTTTGAGTTACACAAGAGGTTTGACTTTTAATATTAAGAATTAAAATGCGGGATGAAGAGCGGGAGGGGTAACAAGTCAGTTAGACCGTATTTATTACTTTGGCTAACTTTGACCCGCTATTATGAATAATATCCGGATGAAGTGATTAATTTATCATATTGTCTAGTCAATTTTGTTATTATATATAATGACCAGTCATTATGTATAATATCTATTTAATCACTATGACTGTAACATATATATGTACTAGCGACCCGCCCCGGCTCCGCACGGGAAAATGGTTATTGTGGGTTGTCCTTAGGTATATTATGCATGTATTATACATATAAACCTTCCTCTTGAATCCCTCTATCTATTAAAAAAACCGCATCAAAATCCGTTGCGTAGTTTTAAAGATTTAAGCATACAAAGGGACATAGATAGGGACATAGGGACAGAGAAAGCGACTTTGTTTTATAATAAGTTAGTGATGTATATCATCTGTCTGGCAACCATAGTAGTTTGGGGTCAGATGGCCGTGTGTGAGATGTCGCACATATTATTATAAAGTGTTTTAATTATACAATAATAGTCATTTACGACAGGCTATCACGAAGAATTTGTCTCTGGGTGGGGAGATAGTGGGCCGAGGGCACGCGGAACTGAGTTCCATGTCGGGGGCGGCGCGCTGGGCGGACCGGATGAACTCTTTAAGCGCTACCCTGGGCAACCGCGGCGTGGACGTTTGCTACGCGCGGAACATGAAGCCTTTCCTCACTGTAGCTGTCATGCTTGAAGTTAGTGTATATGAACATTCTTAGATTTTCGCGGTTGTTAACTGCACTAACACATATTTTCACGGGTTTTCTCCACGATTTCGTTTTAAATTGAGCTTACCGATATTCTTCGTGTCAAACATAATAAATTGCGATTACCAGCTTTATTAACAACTTCCGTGGTCGAGTGGTCAAAAGTTCGTCTGACTTTAGGTTCCGGGTTTGAATCCCGGTGGGGATCCGTCGAACAAATATCTCTTTGTGAGACTTTCCCCAGTTTTGGTTAGGACATCACCTGATTGTCCGAAAAGAAAGATGATTCAGTGTCAATGCGACTGGGCATTTTTGTTTTACAAACTTGTTTTTGCTGGTAATTATACCATGGGCCGTGGGTATACCGTATAGCCTATGCCGAGCCTATTTATTCACTTTGTATAGAAAGTAGTGTTGAATGATCGCAAATTAACTTGTAATCGCAATTTTTTTCATTTGTATCTTAAGATAGTATTATTTCATCATTATCATCATTAGATACAGTCATTGAGGAATTATGTACAAATACGGTACAGTCGAAAAAGATCCTCCGCTGAACAAAGACATCCTAAAAAGATCTCAACTTAACGATTACCGGTCAAACGCTGCCCGCAGCAGCTTGCAGCTTTCCCGATATCGTTATTATATGTTTATCTTTGTCGGTAAATAAAATTATTAGTTTTGATTTGACATCAGTTTACTTTTACTTTCCCTTTAGTTTGTTGATCAAAAATGAGCGGATTGTTTCTCAATTCTAAGTAAATAGTTTGTCACCATGGTTATCCGTAAAAACGTTTATTTATGATTAACTAGTTCATTTATACCCGAATCTCACACTTTGAAATTTATCATACTATACTAACATTATAAAGAGGAAAGATTTGTATTTTTGTGTGTGTAAGCTACATTCACCCTGAGTAACATGGCGGCGGAAAGTTAGTTAAAAATATATTCACCTACCTATAACTTTTCTACAAGCAATACGATCAACAGTTCTTTCTTTTTGAAAAAATGTATTGTTGTATAGGTGGGTTTCGCTATACGTCGCGCAGTGGCAACACTGGCGTACGAGTGGCGCAACGACCAATGGACTGCGCGGGCGTCGGTGGACTCTGACGGATTAGTGGCGTCCACTCTGCAGCGGAACATGGGCGGCAAAAACGCTCAACTATCCTGCGCCATTTCCGCCCTCCTGAACCACCCTAATGATAAGTTCCGCCTCGGCTTCGGCATCAATGCCGCTATCGTGTAGTGATCGAGGCAAATCCAAACTTGTGATGTGTAATTGTGTACGTACTAGGTTTTGCGTCCAGATAAAATAAAAACGTTATTTTGAAAACGAGCCGTATTTTCTGCTGTCTGCAACTATTCGTGCTTTCAAACTCTCATCGATGTTTAAACTGTTACCGAGGCATGGGTTAAATAACTACTCATCGGTTTTATCTATTTTCGTAGTAAAATACGAATTTTTTACCGACTGCAGACAAAATATACCTCTAGCACGATTTTCTGAAATAACAAGATATTTGAATAGAATGAAATAATTACCTTAATATTACTGGTAGGTACCCCGCCCCCTTACTTATGTATTTTTAAAATAATTTGATGGAATTAACCGGTTTCTGCTATAATAGCTAAGCTGTATGCCTTAATTAAAAAATAAATTGTACTCTAGTTGCATGTTACTGTAATGTGATGTCCTACTGTTCTTACCAAATTTTGATACCTAATGAAACTGCTTTAAAAATGTGATCAAGCGAAAACGCGTTGTAAACTGTAATTTTATAAAATTTTATAATTAATAAAGTTTAGTGTCGTTTTAGTACCTAGATTTAGGGATTTTATATTTAGTTTACTTGTAAAATGTTGAATAAAAAAATGGATAATGCGATCTTAATCATCAACTTTTATTTCATACACAAAAGCACTTGAGATAGTTAAAGAAGCGGTCAAAATCTGAAACTTTCTCATTATAAATGTTGATATAAATGAGTGGTCGAATCCAAAACCGGTTATACATATATAGAAGAAGTGGTCCGTAAAGGTCATAATAATATATCTGCACATACACTTACCTAGGCCCACAGCTAGGCCCGATAAGACGATCTTCATCGTGCACGAGTTTTCGACGAATTTCCATTGTCATTATCACGATTCGCTCAAATCACCGTCGGCACCCTGTCCGACGATTTACATCCGTACACAAACACCAGAGGACTGTATTAAAAATTCATGTGCAGTATAACGATTATGTAGGCGTGTAATGCAGGGACGTCCGTCGTCCGGGGATTCGGTTGAGTGGAGCCAGGAATAATAGACACTTACAGCGCATGTGCAGCTTTTAGGCGGGGCTTGAGAACCGCCCTTTATGGCACGCGCGTGAATTTCTACCCTCGCTTTTAGTTCGTAAGGTAGTTTCTCAAGTGTGAGAGTACTAGTGTTTGAGTGTAGGCGTGAGTGCCGCCTCCGTGGCAGTGTGGGTTCAGTCGTAGTGATGTGGCGGTGGGCCGCGTGGCCGCAGTAATGGTGATGGAGCGGCTGGCGGACTTCGTGAGCAAGTCTCTGGAGGGCGGCGAGGCGCCGGCGCCGCCGCCGGAGCCCGGGGACCGCGACGACGCTGATGAAGAGGTGGATATCACCGCGCTTGAGGACAAGGCGCCTCCGCCCGCCAAGCGGCCCCGGAACTGGCTGCTGTCGCCTGTACCGCTGCAGAACTGCAAGCGCGAGGCCGATGACGACGAGGACAAACACGGTAAGCTGATACCTCCCCTTCATCATCTTCTTCCTTGCGAAGCGATGACAAATCGAACTATATGTTTGCCGCCCAGAATATAGCCATCTGTACTGCACCATCCGTGGCGTCCATCAGGTCCTGCTGAGAACAGGTGATAGGTCCTGTCCTGTCGCCCTTCATCATACTAATATTATAAAGAAGAAAGATTTGTATTTTTATGTGTATGTTTGTAACGAATAAACTCAAAAACTACTAACCGATTTCAAAAATTCTTTCACCTTTAGGAAGCTATATTCACCCTGAGTAACATAGGCTACCTTTTACCGCGGGAAAATGCCACATTTCCACGGGAGAAACTGTTAACGCAGGCGGAGCCGCGGCTGAAATCTAGTATTCAATACAACACAATCCTACTAGTATTATAAACGCGAAAGTTTGTGAGGATGGAATGGATGGATGTTTATTACTCTTTCACGCAAAAACTACTGAATGTATTTTAATAAAACTTTACATCAATATAGCTTATACATCAGAATAAGACATAGGCTACCTTTTACCGCAGCGCAGGAAAATCCCTCATTCCCACGGGAAATATTGTTAACGAGGGCGTAGCTGCGGGGCGAAAAGCTAATACAAATTATATTCTTTGACACTATTTTTAAATAAAAAAAAATAAAAAAATAAGATTAATAATGATTACAAAGTATAGAAATAATAATATTCTTAAATTACTGTTCGTGTTCAGTTTCTCTACCTTCGAACATACTTGTACGTAATCAACTTGTGACTGGCTTCTGGCACTAGCCAAAATTTCTATCTAGCTTGGCTAGAATTATATATTATGTGATATGTCAGGGTTATATTTCTAGGTGTTATCAAAAAAGTGGCGTATAAGTTACATAAAATAAAGATAATAATCAGATACGATTTGTACCTATGAAATAGCAGCAACATAGTGCAAATTAAGTTCTGATTTGTATTTCCATCTTAATTCTTCATTTCTCGAGCAACTGTGTAGGACAAATTATTTCATGACATGATCTCTCTCTCTTCACACTTAAGAGCCGCACTATTTTCGTAACACGATCAAATTAAATAATTTCTTTAATTGAAAATACATTCATAAAATGCGGTTAAAGTATCCGACGGGCGCGCCGAGGCCGGCGGCGGCGGCGGCGCGACGGCTCTAATATAAATATTCCTTATTCTGATTTGAGGCTAGTAAATAAAACAGACGTACTTTTACTGACTTTTCAGCATCTCAACCCGCCTTAGTAATTTTCTCGTGGTAAAATGAAGCTACGTACGGGCACTCCATAGCATCACAGAATATTTTTAGAAAGCTCTCGAAAATTCTCCTATGTTCGAGACAAAAAAAATTAACGGATTTGTATTGTATTATAAGACTCTTTATGGATACCTATTAGAGTTACAACTTATTTAATCCTACCGCCGCGAACATAAATTATAGACGGAGAAATGAGCGTTGTCCAATATTCATGTAATTGATTTTGTCTAGCAGATAGGGCGTTCCTATGCAATGGGAGTCCTCCGTTGATCTCTGTCTAGCAATGAAAATCGAAGAGGATTAAGTTACGTATAGAATAATTCTAGTCTTTCGGCTAAAATGATGATGATTCATAGAGTGCATTGTTTTATATATTTAATCAACAAGCCCGGCCGACTAACCTAACCTAACCACATCTTTAAATAACTGTCGTTCAAAGTCCTGCAGTGAATCAAAATAACCGAGGTCCTTTTATCTTTAATATGGCTTCTATCTGGTATATTGTAGAATTTCTATAAGTATATTGATTTACTTATTTAACTCTCCATCAATTCATACAATTATTTTCCTAACAAGATTGTAGATCAGGGAGGTTTTGAGCAAATTTCCAAAATAAATTTTCTCGGAAACGAATAATAATTACGACACCTCCCATGCAAAATATTATTTTGATCGGACTTTCGGATGACTTAGCAAGTCCTTAAAGTATTTGATAGGCTCCTATTTTTTGTACAGATAAAAATAAAAATTTAAGACCGTTCAAATGTTTTGGCCAGCCTTGGCAAACTAGGTACGATTAAACATGGTGTTGAGCCAAAAATGCATTATTTACCTACCGTTACAAAAAATACTTTTTTTCGTCCTGTGACTTAGCTCAAATAACATTGGGTACTAACTGTAGGGTCTTTTTATGGTTTTCTTTATACTTATATATAATGGCATTCCTCCATCGGTCTTGTCGAAAATGAAGGCTTAGTTTTAATGTAATAGATTTCTACAAAACTCAGACTAAACTGTGAGCACAGATGAGTTGGTAAAGCAAAACCGTCTTAAAAGACTATCAATTAATGTTTAAAACAATAATTAATTTGATGATCGCCGAGACTAACACCAGCAAGGGACAAAAGCCCTTAATGGATATCCGGAAAAGACTTTTCAATCAAATAAATCGGGGGGTTAACGGGGCTATTCCCTGGATCGTCGGACAATTAATCACAGTTCGCAGGTCGTTAGAGCTAAGGAGTTGAGGGTGTGAAGGGGTACGTAAGAGGGGGGAGTGGCCCGCGGCGCCGCCCATCGTAATCCCTCCATTTACATAATTGCCGTATAAAAAGGAGAGGTTTCCAATTTGCTAAATTGCTCCGAATGACACTGAAACCGTCTGGGTGCCTTAAGCAACCTGCCATCGTGTTGTCATGTGACTTTGACAAAAATAAGGATCATGAAAGAAGTAGAAGATAAACGAGTCTTGGGAGTCGACATACTGAAAAACTCTTTGTCATGCCACTCGAACATCTTTTTCGAAAAAATCACAGCTTATAAACCACTCGCTACTTGACATAGATGTTTGAACTTATTTCTACTTACTTCTATTTATTATAAAAGTAACACAACTAAACAGACACAATGGAGACTGAAAGAAGAATTTTTACTTTTCATTGTCTTTTGCAGACCTGCAGATGACCTTAATATAGATAAGGTATATCCAGAAAGAAAATAAGTAATCAAATGCATTCAAATCTAGCGCGTACTGTTTGTAAACCTACTATAGAATAGAGAAAATACAAAAACATACGAGAGGGTCTATTGATGGAGTACAAAGGTTCAAGTCCGACGTCGTCAGGACACTTAAGTATATTTGTATTGATAAAAAGGCGTCAACATGATAGAAAAGTTCATACCTGAATGATTGCATCAAATTTTAAATCGGTACCTATCTCAAATACACCTTCGTGTTGTGAGTATTGAAAATGTTATGCAACAGTTAATCACTTGGAACTATTTGGAACATATTATTAAGTGATTGTTTCGCCCCTCGTTTATCACTGCCTGGCAATCGATCCCTGGGGAAAAGAAGGATACGGGATTCTTCCGAACTACACTATGGCAGTTGCGAGCGATTCTTACTGATTGATTTGTCTACAACCTTTACACTTGGTAAATGTAAACTATAAAATTATTTGCGGCCACCAATTATATTATTTTTGATATTTCATATGCTCATACTGAGGGGCTCTCAGGGGAAATCAGGGTGAATAGACCTTAGTTGACCACGCTGGCCCAATGCGAGTTGGTCAACTTCACACAACCTCGACTTGCAAAGAAGAAGTACTCAATAATCACACTTCACTATCACTACATAGTATAAAACAAAGTCGCTTTCTCTGTCCCTATGTCCCTATGTCCCTATGTCCCTCCCTTTGTACGCTTAAATCTTTAAAACTACGCAACGGATTTTGATGCGGTTTTTTTAATAAGGTACGGGCGCCAAAGATGGCCCACTTAAATTTTTAGATATTTTGTTTCCCAAATAAATATACAAGGACAAATCCTTGTAAAATCTTGCAGTTAAGTAAAGTAAAGAAAAAACATAATGGAAATTATAATATATTTATTTGGGAAACAAAATATCTAAAAATTTAAGTGGGCCATCTTTGGCGCCCGTACCTTAGATAGAGGGATTCAAGAGGAAGGTTTATATGTATAATACATGCATAATATACTTAAGAATAATCCACAATAACCATTTTCCCGTGCGGAGCCGGGGCGGGTCGCTAGTAATATTATAAAGGGGAAAGTTTGTGAGTGAGTGTGTTTGTTTGTTACTTCTTCACGTCTAAACGGCTGGAGCGATTTTAGTACAATTTGGTATGGAGTTAGCTGATACCCTGGATTAACACATAGGCTACCTTTTACCACGGGAAAATACCTCATTCATTGGAAAGCTAGTAATAGGATAAGCCTGGAATCCAACCCGCACTGTTCACCCTGTTGCAGGGTAGGCTCGTCACGTCGTCGTCGGTAGGAGCTGTTAACGAAGCTTGAATATGACGGTCGCATATAAATTTAAAACACTTACAAAAATAAGACATGTAAAGCCTGACGAAAGAAATAAAAAACCTGCTTGGGGGGGCGCCACGTGTATATTTTTACGACTATGGCAACAATTTCCCTTATAAAATTAGTTAAATTGAAATTCCGCAATATGGCGAGGTTTTTATTTCTCTGGTTGGGCTTATCATATTACAGTTTTAACATTCCATTAAAAGCAAGTGATTTCTGTTCTCAGTGATTTTTATTCCCTAATAATTTTTTTGTAAATATTATACTCTTATCAAATATCCTAAACTGTGTAAATTTAATTTCCTATGAGTATTCTATTAAAATCATGTTCGAAAAGCTACCCTATATTCACTAATACCCGAGAGACTTAGGGAGTAGCGCTGTATCATAGCGTAGCATAGGAAACGTTGATTTAAAGATATGTTCCTAATAGTGTTATGGTCTCTCCCCTCTTATAAATATTTACAGCTAGCGGCGAGCGTGATCACTCATAATAGTGGTCATAATTCACCTTTTCAAATTTAATAAAATTATGTCTTTCTGAAATAAGGACTTTATTTCACACATATATAATTTTATATGCTCAGAGCAAATTAAAAAACAGTTAAATAATAGAAAATGTATTCTGTTGGTACAAAAGTTAAACAAACAATTAAGCTAAATCAAAATGTTAGTCAAATCCATTCAGGCATTATGCCTCATAGTCCAATGCCTAAAAAAGTTGTTGTTAAATTTCATATCCGACGCATGGTAGACTTAGAACTTTTTTTTATATCAAAAATAAACAACGATACATTGTAGCGAGTTTTAGAACCAGCACCATGTCACCTGGTGCAAACATAACGTTTGCGTTCAGTAAAAATCAAATCCTATGAAAAAGCGTGAACTGATGAAAAGGCGTGTTTACTAGTTAACACCGAGTTAGAGCGCGGTTACGTACACTACCGTCGTCGTCCGATTTCCGTTCCGAATCCGAATGCGTAAACGCCAGGGCTCTGCCTACTAATATCAGTAATGAGCTTTTTTGTGTGCTTACTTAGGGTATCCATTAAAGATTTTTGTCTCTTATGCAATATCAATTTGGCAATCTGGAAACTGACCATTTGGTTTGAGACTGACAATATATACGTAGTATTACGTAGACACGATACCGTCCATTTAATAAAGCTTTTTTTATTTTGAGCAGACTCCGGAGACAAGTCTTCGAATGGCGTAGTGAACAATGGCAGCGGTAAGCAGAGGCGGTCGCGGACTAACTTCACACTGGAACAGCTGGGTGAGCTGGAGAGACTGTTCGACGAGACGCACTACCCTGACGCCTTCATGAGAGAGGAACTGAGCCAGCGACTGGGGCTCAGCGAGGCTAGGGTTCAGGTGAGAATACTAATACGTTACAAGCTCTCCTCACAAATTTTTCACTACGCTCTTGATAGAGTAGTCATCATTGGCCACAGAATCTGAAAAGATGTTTGTTGAAGCCCGGGTTTGCGGGATTCAGCATCTTCGTCTATGGCTATGAAGCCCAATTGCAGCTCGACACTTTTTGCCGCATCGATAGTAGTTAGTAAACAAACCGTGAATCCGGAGTAGAGTGCGATGAAGTCTGTTCTGCTTCAGATTCTCGAACCAGAGCATCGTGTCTTGCCATTCCCAACTTGATGTTACTACAGGTCTCATTTAGGTGCGTTTCTCCCACCCATATCAGTCCCAATCCCAGAGCCGTTCATGTCACGTTTGCAAAAATTTCTGAATCGCATAAAAGGACATCCGTCCGACTAGTCTCTTTACGTTCACGTAGAGTAGGTATACAAATATACGCCAGGTATTCTTCTTACAGTCACATGACGTTGGAACCGTTGAACGGTACAGTTATAATATATTTATTTTGGTCTTTCTCTAACGCTGATGACGTAGAACGTTCCAGCGTCATGTCACTAAAGAGAAGACCTAGTTTTGTTAGACTATGGAGCAGTAGTGATTCTCCTACAGGATTGGTGGCTGGCCCAACAATTTTGTTACCATTCCTCATGTAAGCTTTGAACAGAGGTGGTCGCATCATTTTGAAACTCGTTCTACGAAGCCTATCCGCCTTTGTGAAGTTCAGCGAGGTCATAGAGTTCAAGTGCAAACAGAGATAGCTTTATTCTCCGAGACGCTATATTGCCGATGCCTTAACAAGGAACTTCATATAGCGTCAAGCAAGGGTATTATAGTTCAGCTGAAAATTCCACGCTGCACACAAAGGGCGAACATGGATAAAATTATGTCTATGTCTATGAAATTCATATTCTTGCAGCTCAGTGGAGTAGGCCAACTGAAAGATTTTGTTCTAAGACTTGAAAGTTCAGATGAAAATGTGCCAAGTTGCAAATAAAGGGGGTTGTTTGCTAAATTGACGCTGGAACATGTGGGTGAATTCGAGCGTATTATATATTACGTATACTTCTGGTTTATTTAGTTTGATTACTCGTTAGAATATTATATATTTAGAATAGTTTTTTTTTTTATTGAATTGCAGCATCAGTATAGTAACAAGACACTCCACTGCAATAAATCCTCGCAGAAATCAGTACCGTAATAATGTTAAGTACGTACTCAGGAATCACAGCAATAACGTCCTGCTAAACAGACAGTTTTGCTTGACATTAGTGAAAACTTACGGCCGAGGGTCAAGTCATTTATCCACTTATTCCCTGACCCCCCAATGAATACTTGACGCCGATAAAGCGGTAACGCCAATGTATGGGAAAGGACTTGCCCTCACAGCTAATTGCGTGAATTAGTAATAAGAATCCCCTCCGACACTTGGCGCTTCACGGAAACTGCAGAGTCTCTATTACATTTCACGTTTTGCCCTCATGCACACATTGTAGAACTGTCTAGGGACACACAAAAGGAAGTGTCGCGCTTTGAATTGCATAGGGGAACGGGACGACGCACTAATTAATATCGCACGTGATAATAGATATAGTCGGACACGGTGCGATGAAATAAGTATATTGATAGCATCTAGTATACTTAACTCCAAGCAAACACTTTAATATGTTGAGTGATGTTTTAAATTATATGGGTAACATTTGTTACAGCCACGAAGGTAATACTTTCAGGAGTCTAAACAATAAGTGAGTATCGTCATCTTAAATCAATATTTTTTGTGAGAGAGAAAATATAACGGTCACTCATATATTATATTTCCCAAGTATATTTCCTAAATAAATATAGATAAAATAAAACACAAAAAATTATAATTTAACACTCTGTTTCTATGTACTTTCAATAACTGGACTTTTTAAAATCAGATTCGATTAAAAAAAAAAACTTAAGAGTCTTGTTTCAGGCCGATAAAGGATGTTTAAAGTTAACAAAACTCTATTCATACCGTACATTTCAACATTTGCGAACCTACATTACATACCCCTCACACAAAACGTGTGCATGTCCCGAAGTTGAATTTATTCAATTTGCGAATTGAAAAGGTAAACAGCTGTTGTTCCCGGGTCATGTTTGTCTGTTAGTTAGTCGCATTGTCTAATGTGATCACTGCTAATGAATGCGACCCTAGTCAATCCAGTCAAGCGGTTAAGAGGATATAGTCTAGTGAAAATATACTGATTTTGCACATAGAGGAACACAAGAGGAGTCTCAAAACACTGACGTCCGTGAGTGGAAAAGTTCTCAAATTGTGTGTTCCATGGTCCAAAAAAACAAGGTCTTACAATAATAATTAGACCACGTGACTGACACAAGCCTACGTCATTTTGCGCTGTTCATCCTTGTCTATTACACGCATTCGACAAGGATGAGTAGGCAAAATGACGTAGAAATGACGTAGGCTCGTGTCAGTCACGTGGTCTAATTGTAAGATCTTGTTTTCTTGGACCATGGTGTGTTCTAAATTTGTTGGAGATCACGGAAGCTCCTAAACGGACAGGGCAGTAACGGTTGCGGCCGGCTAAATGAGGACACAAAATAATTATGCGTCTGTATGTACGTTAATAAAAATCAGCATGTGAATGTTGTCAAACTAGCAGCATTGATTTATAAGAATATACATTCGAATGAAGTATTCCGAGCAGCTGCGGACTTTTTTATATAATACTAGCAATCCGCCCCGGCTCCGCACGGGAAAATGGTTATTGTGGGTTATCCTAAAGTATATTATGCATGTATTATACATATAAACCTTCCTCTTGAATCACACTATCTATTAAAAAAAAACGCATCAAAATCCGTTGCGTAGTTTTAAAGATTTAAGCATACATAGGGACATAGGGACAGAGAAAGCGACTTTGTTTTATGCTATGTAGTGATTATGCTGAGTACATGCCTTACCGTCATCTCATGAATGATATAGTATACATTGAATTTTATAAGGAAAATGCGTTTGTTTGTGGCAGTGTTTATCGCGCATTGTATTGTAATTGTGACATACACAATGCGCCGAGCTAGCCGTGATTGCCGAGCAAACAGGGGCGGTAATCCGAGCGGGAATCGCGTGCGTAACTTACGGACAACATCATATTATAACTTATTATAATTTATAATATTATACTTTTCCGTTCCTTCGCTAGAAAACTAACAATATGCAGAGTGCCACATTTGGGTGTGGGATAACTCTCATACTAGAAACGTCTGTTCCATAGATTTGTGACAAGAGAATTGCAGAAATATCGTAATTTCGTCGGAGAGTAATTCAGTTTACTTTACATTGCTGTAGTTAAGCTGAAAATTTTGCTTAGGAAAAGCAAATAAATAAGGTTTTTTTTTACTTTTCTATAACCATTGAAAGTAACTAAATTGTTGTATTTACGTACATCGTCGTACGCAATTGGTACACTTGGGTGCGCCGTACGTTTGACGCAGTCAGGCAAATACGGGTAACCGCATTAGTGTCGCGCTTGCTGATTGCATGCGCCTCCGACCCCGTATAATAAAGCTACCTAGTTGTTATTGTTAGTTTGTTAATATTTTAATCAACATTTTACTATACTCCCCTGCCTGATTTTTAACAACCTTGTTAATCTTATAAATGTAGTATCCTGATTTGTATTCATTGTAATTATTGAAGTGAAGTAAATTAAACAGTTGTTATATTTTCAGGTGTGGTTTCAAAACAGAAGAGCGAAATGTCGCAAACATGAAAGTCAGATGCATAAAGGTAAGCTAAAATTTTAATCCCGATACGTAGTAAGGTCTACGGCGTAGCATTTGTCTACGCCGTAGCACTAGACGTAGTCTTGTAGGTTAATTTAGTGGTACAGAAAAACGAATATACTGTACACTATGAGATAAAGACCTCTGGCCGTCATTTAGGCGTGTATATTTCCTAACCTAACCTAACTTACCAATGTTGCCAACGTTTTGACTCTTAATTCCACACTCAAAATATAGGTTCATATATTAAGGGATCATTTTAAAATTAAGAAAGACATTCTGTTTTACATTTATATTATTATTATTGACTTGGCTGACAACATTTATAATTCTTAGTTAGTAATAAAAAACGATGTAGATAGAGATTATAATTTAAAACTCCAGCGGACGACCCCGCAATCAAATTATGCAATCATTTACATACCACAAACAGTTTTAATAGAAACAAATGTCTTTACGTCGACAATTTATATTCAGTTGCATTCACAGTTTAATGTATTCGGAACTGCAAACTGCAAATGATGCCGGGAGTTGGCACGGAGTGGTTATTGTATGAATGCGCTCATGTAGAAGTTTGTGTGCAATCTTGCTTATTGCAACGAGTGAAATAATGACAGAAGGTAGTGAAAATAAATAAATACGAATTTTCTTTGCAGAATAATTCGATAAAAATGTACCATTGGGACAGGTACGAGTCAAATGATTCTTTAGTGCATTATTTTTCATCATCTGTTTTTGTTAGGAAATTGAAAATACCAACAGATGAACCTCTAACACTAGTATACTATACTAGTATTATATTATCTGTGCTCTAACCCTTCAATGGGAATCTGTATTTTATAAATGTCAAAGTTTGGATGTTTTTAATCAATCACGCAAAAATGACTGAACGTATTGGAATAAAATTTAAAGATAAGATACTTTTTAGTCTGAAAATATGATGATTACGCGGGAAGCCTTTTTCTTCCTAGTGTGCATTCATTCTTTTTTTTTCTAGTGTGCATTTTATTCTACTGCTAAATAATAGTTCGCACACAAGTTAAGTCACTCTGTGGATGAATTTAATTGAATGTGGAGAATTGGAGTTGGCACCAAAACAGTTATTACTTGGATTCGCTCGAGCGCTAATTCATTTAAATAGTGAGTGCACTGCGGAGACGTACCTCGCATATAGTGGTCATTTTGAAGGCTGTTCTAGAAAAATATCGAATTGCTCCCTCAAGATAAGTTTGAAGTATAATAACGCAGATTATAGACCAACTTTTAAAATCATCAATAAAATGAAACAAAAATTCCTAGCTATTAATTTTTCGAAGGGACGTTTTGCGAGCCGATTTAAATTAATTAACCATACTCTATTTTTTTATGTATTATATAATATTCTTATTTCTAAGTATCTTTTTTTTAAATGACTTATTTCTGTTCATACATCTTTAATTTTTAATCCGTGAGACTACAAATCCAGTGAAAACGTTGTAGGCATGCCGATTACTCTATAAAGCCTAGGCTCAGTACATGTAGACATTACGTATTCTCCATGATTCCAGTCTAACTCGATTACGCTCCCAGCGGCGCCGGCGGACTCTAACAGTTTTTTAATTCGACCATAACTCACCAGGATGAATAATTAAAGCGATACGAGGGATGGTACCGCCGCGCGCAAAAAACTGCTCGCTATAAATTTGGAGAATTGCACAACGCACTTAGCGATCTCGCGCCGAAGTGGTCAAGACTCGCCTCGAGATATGAGATATCGAGGAAAATTTCTGCAGTAATCGTATATATGTATCTCAAGGGCAGGCTACGGATAGAATAATAATTAAACTATGATATCAATGAGTCAATGTTGTAGGTTCATTTAACTCGTACATAAATTTTTAGACATACTGAAACAGTCGCAAATATATAGACTTGAAATATTAAAAGAATGATTCCATCAGAATACCAACACTTCTCAAAAATATTGCCCTCTATTATTCGTAACGTATAAATTGCAGTAGCAAACCAAACCCTTTCACCAAGATTTGCTAATGAAATCTTGTCGCGACCCGACCCCGCTTACATGTTTGACGGTAATCCTAGTTGTTGGTGCCACAAATGTCCGTCCATTTTCGTGATATTTCCACTGCGATGCGAGCACGAGAGGTGGCAGGGCGGTTTCCGACAATCAAGAAAAATGAGAATCGCCCACTTATTTTTCTTGACAGCACAGACGGCGGCTATTTCTACGAGGATGATCTGCAAATATCTATCGCTGTGCTCAGAAAGTCAACTCTCTGGCTGTGCTAGTGAATTCGTGTCATCTTGATTGAAGTTTTTTTATTAAGTTTTCACATTTTTTTATACATACGCGAGCATGGCAAGAACATTTTAATTTTCCGAGCTACGAATCGCCTTATACTTTAAAATTTCGACTTGCCTGAGTAAACTTTTCGAAGAGTACCTACGTAATTTCATTTAGTTACTACAACTATATAATAAGCCTATCTTAGGAAGCAGATTTACAAAATTTTCTGAAACACATATTTGTCTGGCTTACAAGAACTGTCACCGAGAAAGTTTATTAAATGAGAAAATTGTAATTTTTATTCAAATTCTGTCAAGTTTGTGTGTCAAGTCAACTCACTATAAAATCACTGTAGGTTACACAACTGATTGCTAGCTGGAACTGGAACCGCTAAGTGGAGCGTAAAGCGGAAAAAAAGCCCGGTAGCCAGAATCGAATAAAATGATTCCCCTCGGGAGCCATTCGGACGCAATCGCGCCGTCCCCCGCTAAATGTCTTATTAACTTATGTGCCCCCACCGCCCCCGCCCCGCTAACACGAGAACAATCATGTAAAGTGAAATGAAACGGTTATTTGTAACGTTATGCCCCTTTAGCGCCGAGATTCCGAACACTGTTATTGATTTGTTCAATCGTTTGCGGCGTCGTATTTGCTTAGCATGATTACGAGGCGATATTGTGGATAAGATGATGATATGATTTTGATTAGTGACGAACGATCTATCTTAGTTTACTATGTGGGTTTTCTTCGGCTTTGATGTCTTAAAGTCTTTACCTGTTTCCTACTTTTCTTCTCTTGTTTCCACACTAGAAATACTGAGAGAATACTGCGGAAAATAATATTTCATGGTTGTTTATAACAAATCACAAACAGCAGGTAGTGAATCTTCATAAAATTAAGAATTCATTTTTAACGAAGAATGAATCTTCTCGGGGCACAGAGCGCGCCATAAAAACAATCGTAGCGGCGCAAATTCAAAAATAAAAGAATACAGACGCCTAATTGTTCCCCTGTTCATAAAATTGTAAAGTTGTTCGCGCGCGGAGAGGGTGGCTATATTTTATTGCGCAGAAACCACTGTAAAGATGTTTGGAACACTTTAAAATAAACGGGAGCCCCCCGCGCCGGGCTTACCTTCTAATTCGATTAAATTAAACAACTCAGAGTTAATCAAATAAATGCACAGCGGTCGCAAGGCGCAGGGGCGGGGGAGCGCAGGGCGGGCGGGGAGCGGGGTCGTGCGCCTATTTATGTCGGCACTTCTCGAAAGTAATTCGGTGTCAAATATGGAAATAACTCATACGCGCGGGGAGCATCTATTCTGATAATGCCGACGGCGACCGGAGAGCGCTGATTTACAGCTAGCCCGCTTCCCTCGCTCGTAGCCACCCGCCCTCTCGTAGCCGATTCGTAGCAGCCCGCTACACACATACGGTACTTTACTTACATCAACTTTACTACGCTTACGCTACGTGTCTTGCTCTCCTGTCTGGCACTATTGATCTATTTAATCCAGCTTTATGATGCAATTTTTTTGTTTCCTATTTTCGACAAAAAAGAGACGTATAAATAAATCCACGATTTAAAATTAATCATACTTAAGTTAAAGTTCTCAAATAACTTTTAATTAATAATAAAGCTACCTACCACCTACCACTCACTTTATTAAAGAACAGAATTGTCTAATCGAGATACAGATCCTAAGGTGAACGAGTAATCAAATTAATGAATCCTTTAGGCGAGGCCGAACACCTTAAGTCGGGTAGATCCTCGCTAATTTATTAATTGCTTCTCCCGCCGGCTATAAACAAGGAATTCAAGTTAATTTACGAGCAAATTATGCTTCACTTAAATATCAATTTAATTAAGTGGCGCTGCTGGTAGGATGGTTCAGCCGCCTCGCTCGCGCCGCGGTCGTTTGTCTCTGCCAATCGAACCGGATCAATCGTAGATTAACTTGTTCTAAATGGCTCGTTTAGTCCGAGATACTTATCCAAGCTTAAACTTGTTACAAATAGTTTTTATAGTATATTGAGCAATGTTTATTTGTGAAGTTTGTATTGTTTTAAAACAAAAAAGGAGACCAAGCGATAAACGTCATAGTTAAGAAATACGAGTAAACCTTAGAGTATGAATAGAAGAATTTCTGGGGAGTAAACATAATGTTTTAAAATCTCAACAAAGTGTAATTTATATCTGGGGGCACGGCAGTGCCCCCGCCAAGTCGAGCAAAAAAGCGGCACGGCCGTACCATACTTTTCTCGAAGCAGTTCAGGCCATTTTCGACCCCCCTATAACTTCGTTGTGGATAAAACTAGAAGCCTGAGTTTTCAGTAACCAAGCAGGCATTGTATAAATACGGTACATTTCAAATTTCAATCAATTAGAACCAGTAGTTTATGAATTATAACTAGTCAAAGTTTCTTAATTTTGTCACTCACTCACTCACTGACTGACTGACCGATCATCAAAACTCTAAGGCACTTCTAGCAGACATAGAAGCTTCAAGTTTAGAATGAAATTAGTGTTTAGTATATAAACCAAGGAAAAACTAAAATATTTTGCAATTTCGGCCTACTTTTTTAGATACATCATCTGCTAGATAACTTTGTAATCCCATATAAATCTGGGGGCAAACATAGAATTACAAAGTTACGTTTGCAGTTATCGAATCAGTGTGTGTGTGTATAGTGTGTATTAATGGAATAAATAGGTGAAGATAAATCGAAATCTCACTCTCAACTCAATTTAAAACTAAATCGTGGAGAAAACCCGTGAAAATGTGTGTTAGGTAAAGATAAGTACCAAGGAGTTGGAGTTGGATTTGGAGTTGGGGTTAGGGTTGGAGTTGGGGTTGGGGTTGTGGTTGGAGTTGTGGTTGGGGTTGGGGTTGGGGTTGGGGTGTTGGGGTGTTGGGGTGATGGAGTGTTGGGGTGTTGGGGTGTTAGGGTGTTGGGGTGTTAGGGTGTTGGGGTGTTAGGGTGTTGGAGTGTTGGGGTGTTAGGGTGTTGGGGTGTTGGAGTGTTGGGGTGTTGGAGTGTTGGGGTGTTGGGGTGTTGGGGTATTGGGATGTTGGAGTATTGGGGTGTTGGAGAGTTCGAGTGTTGGGGTGTTGGGGTGTTGGAGTGTTGGAGTGTTGGGGTGTTGGAGTGTTGGGGTGTTTGGGTATTGTGGTGTTGGAGTGTTGGGGTGTTGGAGTGTTGGCGTGTTGGGGTGTTGGGGTGTTGGAGTGTTGGGGTGTTGGAGTGTTGGGGTGTTGGAGTGTTGGGGTGTTGGAGTGTTGGGGTGTTGGACTGTTGGGTTGTTGGTGTGTTGGGGTATTGGGGTGTTGGGGTATTGGGGTGTTGGGGTGATGGGGTGTTGAGGTGTTGGGGTGTTAGGGTGTTGGGGTGTTAGGGTGTTGGGGTGTTGGGCGTTGGAGTGTTGGGGTGTTGGGGTGTTGGAGTGTTGGGGTGTTGGAGTGTTGGGGTGTTGGGGTGTTGGGGTATTGGGATGTTGAAGTGTTGGGGTGTTGGAGTATTGGGGTGTTGGAGAGTTCGAGTGTTGGGGTGTTGGATTGTTGGGGTGTTGGAGTGTTGGAGTATTGGGGTGTTGGAGAGTTCGAGTGTTGGGGTGTTGGGGTGTTGGAGTGTTGGAGTGTTGGGGTGTTGGAGTGTTGGGGTGTTGGGGTATTGTGGTGTTGGAGTGTTGGGGTGTTGGGGTATTGGGGTGTTGGAGTGTTGGGGTGTTGGGGTATTGGGGTGTTGGGGTATTGGGGTGTTGGGGTATTGGGGTGTTGGGGTGTTGGAGTGTTGGGGTGTTGGAGTGTTGGGGTATTGGGGTGTTGGGGTGTTGGGGTAATGGGGTGTTGGGGTGTTGGAGTGTTGGGGTGTTGGGGTGTTGGGGTGTTGTGGTGTTGGAGTGTTGGAGTGTTGGAGTGTTGGAGGTGGAGTTGGAGTTGAGTTTGTTGTTTTTGTTGT